>CM076576.1:634214190-634656432 GCA_034641835.2 Pinus albicaulis | reverse complement strand
GACCAAAAGATGAGACAACATATAACCACTTTCAGACCTTAGGATCTAGCCCTCCTAAGTCCAGAGAGGGATCTCTCTATGATTATCAAATGATATATGTCTTTGAAGTTCTAAATTATGGTTTTAGGATAGTTATAGGCTCAAGATTGGTTATTTGATTGTTTGAGTTTGGTTGTTGAGAATCAGGAAGGAAGGTTTCATCATAAGACAAGGATGGGTAAAGAAGGAAGCTAGGTAAAGGTAGATAACTCAGGGAACATCAAGGCCATTGGGCAATGGAGTCAAGAAAGGATTTACTTATGTTCGATGTGTAAGCTTCAATTGGGCTAGTCTTCTAGAGCATTTGGATCTTAAAGACTGATTGGTGGGATGGGACACTGAGGGATGAGAATGAAGGATGGAAAACCATCTGATTCCATCTATAGATCAGGCCAGAGGTCATTTAACTCCAGGCCTGCTTGGACAAAACCATAGGCACCACAAGGGGTCTCGAAAATGTTTGCGTTGGAAGGGCAGGTTATGAGAAGGCAACGACAGGCTTTACACCTCCCAATGTTCCTAACCTCTTTCAATTAAATCTTAACACAGACATCTGAACAATGATTCTATCAACTTGCACATCAGAGAGCAGGCAATAACCATCCACTACACTGGTTTAGTCGATTCAAAACAATATTCAGACACACATACGAACAGAAAACATTAAAGACTGAGAGAGTCAAATAAGGTACCCAACAAGGGTAAATCTTATGTCATGCATTCAACATGTCACCAAGAACATGAAATGAAATGGAAATAAACGCAGAGATAAGAAAACATCACCAACCGTCAGATCAGATCCAATGAAAATCGCGCATTGCGGTTAAACACAATACCAATCAGCACATCACTACCCAAAAGTTATGGCTAGCTCCAATACATCATATTTCTCAGCCTGTCATACAACTATTACACAGAAAACTTGGCTCGGGACAAAAATGCTTGCAATTCACTGATAATGCAACAACAACCATTACAATGATGTCCTTCTGTGCTTTATAGCAGAAGAGACACAGAGGACCAACTGAGGAGGTAGGTGAATTTTAAATGTTACATTTAAACACAATAATGAATGCAGTAGCACCATTCTTCTTGATGCATTGTATATCTAATCTTTGTCACCTTCCTCGTGATAGAAAGATCTGCTCTAGATATGAATTGACCTTTTGGCTGCAGTACTCCAGGTGATTTGAACAAAATGAAAGAACTTGCTGAGGGGTCTACCTCATGGATGTCAGATTGTTTTGAACTATAGCTGGGACGAGAAATTCCTTCAAGGTCACGGCCCATAATAAAGACTGTATGGGAGACCTATCCTTTATGGAAAAAACATTCTGCTGATAAGAAAACCTTGATATTACCTCTTATTGATGTTCAGGATCTCCAGAATCGATCCTCGGGGTCTTCAAAATGATGCTTTGCCTCTTTAAACCTTTGTTTCAGGGCTCAAGATCTCCGTTGACGCGCACTAATCCCTCTGCGCTGTACTGAAAATCCTTGCTTCTTCATTACTGCCTCTGTCAAGTTAGCTCGACCTTTAAATGGCGTCGGAAGGATTTCGGCGTTTGAACTCTGCTCTCCATTAATGTGAGTTCTGAAGACCCCATTCCTTGACTTTCCTGATGGTACTGGCTCATTAGATTTGATCTTGACTGCGCCGCTCGCCATTGAGGTAGTACATTGAACAGCGGTGGTCCCATCCTCTAGAAACTCTGCAACACAGCAAACTTATGAAGAGACAATGGACGGAGCGATGAATGCAGGGTGAACGAGACGGTGGTGCGGCGGTGGCGGAAACAAAGCTATTATGATGAAAATGCAGAGGAGTGGTGGAATGTGTAGACAATAGGGTTTGGTAGGAATATGCAGTGCAGACCGTTGGATTCAGGCCTGGAGATGGAGATCGACAACAGAGATTGACCGGCGTAACAATATATGAAACTTAACAACAACAAACGAAATGCATGAAATGCAGCGGAGATGAATGAAAGAGTGGGACCCAGCAGAGGCGGAGGGCGATTAGATCCTGACCGTTAGATCCCAGATCCGATGGACGGTTAGAATCAAATCGGAGGATCGCAATCGGGGGGGGCAAGGGTGACACATTCAAAAATTTCCGATTGCGATCGGGGCGATGTTGCGATTGAGCGCTGGCCATTGGATCGCGGGACAGATCAACGGTCAGGATGCAATCAGAGGGCGGAGGGGAGAGAACGCGATTAGCGCTGAGCCATAGGATCAGCAGGGGATGGATGGATGCGATGTAATCGGGGCGGAGACAGAAAGACTTGCGATCAGTGATCGGAGGAATGGAGCGATCGAGCGATAGCCGTAGGATCGGCGGGACGAATCGACGGTCGGGATTGAATAGGGGGGGGGACTTCCGATTGCGATTGGCAGGGAATTAGTGATGGCTGTTAGATCTATAGGGGAATGGACGGCCCAGATTAAGTCGGGAGATCGCAATCGGAGCACGGGTAAGAAGGCGTGCGATTGATCGGAGGACCGTCGGATCAGGCGGGGAGATCAGCGGTCAGGATTGAATCGGAAGATCTCAATCGGGACAGCACCGTTGTGAGTTGCGATTGCGATCGGACGGGGGTTGCGATTGGCACTCCACCATCGGATCAGAACAGCAGATCGATGGTGAAGGAAACGTCGCGGGACTTAACGAGTTAAACAAATCGCATCGGGCTTTTGCGTTATAACAAAGGAATCTGCAGCCGCCCGATCTTCCGATTGCGATTAGCACCTGGGACTTAAGCGCTTGGTCCCAGCGCACGGGCATGTGTGGAAAGTGGTTAAGGGGCTGGCGGGAAAGGGGCTAAGCCCTATATTAAGGTCGGAAAGAGGGTTTTTTTAGCCCTTTTAGTGGATTTTGGAGGTTGGGAAGGGGAACGATAAGGGGAAAAATGAGAAATAAAGAGTAAGGGAAGGACTTAAGGGGATTTTTTGGGGGGATTTGAGGGGTAAACGGGGAAATAGAAGGGGAGCCAAGGGGGGATAAAAGAGGCTAAATGAGGGTAAAAGAAAGGGAATTCAGATAAAGGGAAAGAGGGGGAATTGATGTATGTTGCAGGGGTAAAGGAAGGAATAATAGGCCCTTTTAGCAATTTACTAGCAGAGGGGGATTTGTATTAGGCACAGCAATTGAGAGACTTCAAGGAGGATGGATTTTTAGGGGAAAGGCATTCCTTGAAGACTCAACAATGAACTAGCCCCCTATTTTCTTGTCAAAAATTTCATAGGGGGGCTAACAGTGTCTCCACATGGGGATGGCTTCTTCTTGAAGGAGTCAAGAATTCAGAAAATGATCTCTTGGTGTAGGCCAGATGCCTGCTGCTATAATCCATATTTCTTCTTTCTTTAGATTAGCTACCACAATATATTAGATACACAAATCAGCAGAAACATTTTCCCAACCAATCTACCTACCCAAACTAGAACTCTAACAATTTTCCCTTGGGTGCATTTGAACTAGCAGACCCTTTACAATTTATTTTGCAAAACAAAAATAAACCTATTCTAATTCTACCCTTATTGCTCCATGAGACCAGATTAGACTGTTGGTCTCATATGTTTCTCTACCTACACTACTACCTGTTGGGATTAAACTGTCCAACAGGTTTCTTCACCTACATTCTAAGACAGGAAATTTAAACACAGCCAAGCCATGATTAGACTGTCTGACTTGCTGGGCAGAAACTTGAAAAAAAAAAAACTGAGAAGGCATGGAATTCTGCAACTGTGAAACATCCTTTTTTCTTTCTTGTGACTCAGGTTTTGAGCATATTTGAGTCACTTCTTTCCTTTGCTCCAGCTTTGATTTTGGGCATATTAGAGCTGGATCTTCTTTCACTGCTGATCCAGATTTTGAGCTTGTAAGGACCAGCTATTCTTCTTCCTTTTGGCTCAGATTTTGAGTTTATTAGAGCCAATCCTTTTGCCTCAGAGGTTCATGTTTTGAGCATGTCTGAACCTCTCTTCTCATTCTGTTTTTTGGGACAATTTCTCTTTTTTGCTGAAAATGAAAATTTGCAACGGTATATACAATGGAAATGAAACTGGAAATGGAGAATTAGCAGAAATAGTGTTTGAGCATCCTGCCATTGACAGGACCCCCAAACAACTCGGAACCATCAAGTTCTTGCAAGAAAAACGCATTAGGACCCACAGTGGCTTGAATGATGAAGGGACCTTGCCACAAGCTGTCGAATTTGCCATGTTTGCCTTTATCCTCTCTTTTTGAATCCCACTTCAGGACCTTGTCCCCAACTTTGAAATTTGCTTCTTTGGCTCTTTTGTCAAACTGTCTCTTCATGTTTTCCTGCACTCTGACAGCTCTTTCATAAACCTGCTCCCTTGTTTGCTGAAGATGGATTGTTTCATTAATTCTCCTTATCATGCTGTCTTCTTCTGATTGGATTTCTTGAATAAGCTTTACCACTGGTATTCCAAGGCTAGTAGGAAAAACTGCTTCTGTCCCATAAACCAGCTGGAAGGGGGATATGCCAATAGATTTCTTTGTAGTGAGCCTGTCTGCCCACAAGGCATGTATCAACTTTTTATGCCAAGACCTTTTATTCTCTTCCAGCAGCTTCTTAATGATTGTAACCAAGCTTTTATTTGATGATTCAGCTAAGCCATTACCCTGGGGGTAATAGGCAGTTGAATGTCCAAGTGCAATTCCGTACCTGTGACAGAAATCAATCATTCTTTTGGATCCGAAAGCAGCAGCATTGTCAGTGATTATTTTCCTTGGGCAACCAAACCGAGATAAGATGAAGTCTTCTAGGAACCTAATGATGACAGAATCAGTGGCATTCCTAGTGGGTATGGCTTCAATCCACTTAGTGAAGTAATCAGTAGCAGTCAAGATCCATTTGTGTTTCCCAGAAGAAGAGGGGTGGATCTCTCCAATGAAGTCTAAGCCCCATTGCATGAAGGGACCTTCTATGGTGATAGGTTGCAGAGGGAGGGGAAGTAGCTTTCTTTTGCCTTCAAAAATTTGGCATTTGTGGCAGGTAAGGATCATTTTATGGACATCACTGAAGAGTGTGGGCCAATAGTAACCAGCCCTGAGTATCTTATTTGCAGTGGCCTTCCAACTCAGGTGGCCTCCACACTCCCCAGCATGGAATTCTTGTTTGATTTTTTCGGCTTCAATTTCAGACAAGCATTTCAGTAAAAGGCCATTTGGATTTTTCCAATATAGACTCTCATTCATAATGCAGTAATTTCTAGCTTTGAGTTTTATGAATCTGGCCTTTGTTTTGGATAGCTCCGGGGGGGCATTGAGGTTAGTGAGCACGTAAAGGATATCAGTATACCAAGGAGAGTTCTGAAACTGCTCCTCAACAGTTGGATGGGGCAATCCTTCCTGCTCATCCAGGGCATTCATCATGTTAATATCAAGAGCCTGTAGATTAGATTCAGCCATCAATTGGGCCAGGCCTTGACCTTTGATCAGCTTGGTGGGTTTGATTTCAATGTCATATTCTAAAATTGTAGCAATCCATTTGCCCCTTTTCCCATCCGGGTCTTGGGACAAGATATCTTTGACCACTATATTTGGCACATAGGCAATGGTGTGAGAATGCAGAATGTACACCCTAAAGTCTTTTAAGGCCTTAATCAGGGCATAGGCCTTCTTTTCCATGATGTTGTACTTTAAGGGTGCATCTCTCAAGGCTTTACTGAAGAAGGCTATAGGCTGTTCCTTACCTTCCGAATTTTTCTGCAGCAAAACTGCAGCTATCGTGTGTGGGGAAGCAAATGAAAAGATCAGAAAATCTTTTGAAAAGTCAGGGCTGATAAGGACAGGGGCCTGGGTGAGTGCAAGCTTTACCGACTCAAAAGATTTTTTGGCTTCAACAGTCCACTTGATTCTTGCATCTTTCTTTAGCATTTCAGTCATTTTTCTAAGATGCTCAGCAAGATTGGGGATAAATCTTCTAAGGAAATTGATCCTCCCAATGAAGGACTGTAGCTCCTTGATGTTTCTTGGATGTGTAATTTGAAGTATTCCCTCAACTCTCTGGGGGTCTATCCTAATCCCTTTCTCGGATATGATGTGGCCTAGAAGCTTACCTTCTTGCAGCCCAAAAACAGTCTTCTTAGGATTTAGGGACAGACCGTACCTTCTACATTTTTCAAAAACTTTCCTCAGATGTTTTAAGTGTTCTTCTTCTGTTTTAGAAAAGACAGTTAAGTCATCCAAGTAGATAACTATAAAGTGTCCAATCTCATCCGAGAAAGCAATATCCATTGCTCTCTGGAAGGTAGCTCCAGCATTCATCAATCCAAAAGGCATTTTCACATACATGAAGGTGCCCCATGGAGTGGTAAAAGCTGTTTTGAGTTGATCTTCTGGGAGTACCAGAACCTGGTTGTATCCTGAAAAACCATCGAGCAGGGAGATTCTTTTAGAGCCCACTACCTTCTGTAGGATATGCTCCATTCTAGGCAAAGGGTAGTTATCTTTCAGGGAGGCTCTATTGAGGTTTCTGAAGTCTATGCACAGTCTAATCTCCCCTGTTTTCTTCCTTACATCCACTAAGTTTGACACCCAATCAGAAAACCTTACAGGGAAAATAATGCCTGCATCATACATCTTCTTAATTTCCTTTTCTACTGCAGGCAATTGTTTTGGATTAATTCTACGGAGTTTTTGTCTGAAAGGTTTCTGATTTTCCTTCAATGGTATCTTATGTTGTATAATGTTGGTGTCATAGGCCTTTAAGTCTTCGTAGCTCCATGCAAACACATCAATGAATTCCTTAAACAAGTCAATGTATCTTTTCTTCATGTCTGTAGGTATAGACTTAGCCAGTTTTATCATTTTGGGTTTGTCTTCAGTGCCTATGTTGCATTCTTCTACATCTGATTCTGCATGTTCTATTGTGGGCTTCTTCGCAACATCATCGAAATCAAAGAGGTCCTCTAAGGGTGCTAAGCCTCTTGGTATGTTCTTGTCTTTGGCTTGCAGCACCTCCATTTCTTCTCTATCTGCGTTTTCACGTTTTATGGCTGAATATCCAGTTTCTTCAGAAAAAGAATTTATTTCTATACTACAAGGTGTTTCTAGTTCATCTGGGGAATCCTCACTTGGGCAGTTGTCATCAGATTTTGAGTCCGAATCAGAAAATTCAAACTCATTTCTGCCCATCAGGAAATCTTCAATCTGTTTGTCTCCTTCAAAGACCTGCCAGTATTTTTCATTGTCTGGCACTGCAGGCCTGAATTTAGTCTGAATGATAATTTGTTGGTCAACTGGGGCCTTAGGATAAGAGCTAGCTAGGCAGGCTAGTCCATTTGCAATAGCGTTTTGACCCCTAGGAATGGATACTAAATCATATTCAATGAACTTTTTCAGCAAATCTAGAGTATCATTCCTATATGCCCTAAGCCTGGGGTGTTTTTCCGAATACTCACCATTCATCTGTTTGATCACTAACTCAGAGTCTCCTCTCACGATTATCCTTTGGGCTCCTAATTTTTTCAACAGATTTAAGCCCAAGATTAGAGCCTCATATTCTGCAATGTTATTCGTGCATTTGAAATGCAGATTGACAGCATGGCTCTCCGCGTGATCATCTTCGGTGTTACGCAGCCACACTCCCGCCCCAGCGCTTTGTCTAGTGCAGGACCCATCAAAGTTCATTTCCCACAGGGGTTCTTTGTTTACTTCCACTTCACTTTCTCCCTTACAGTCGGGTTCGCCATTAGGTTGATTTGGGAGGTCTGTACTTGGTTGTAAACTATCTTGTTGTTCGTAGAGGCCATGGATGTCAGGGAGGTGGTTAGCTTGCTGTTCTTGTTCTGTTTCTGTTTCACTTGGAGTGAGGGGTCCACCACAGATCCTACAAGCTTCATTTCTGATTTCCTCTTCATTTTCAGTGTGCTGCCCATGGTCTTCCTGATAATATTCTTCCAGAGTGGCCATTATATGGAGGTCTATAGGCTCGGTGTTCTCGTTTGTATGCCTATTCTGGGACTCTGGCTCTTCTAAGGATTCATCATTACAAAAGATGAAGGAGTCAAGGTTGGTATGCACAGAATATAATGGTGAATTTTCAAGTTTCTCGGGGCTACTGACTAGGAATTTCATTTGGGATTCTCTATACAGTCTTCTTAATTGGCCAAATATAGGGATAGTGGCATATGAGCCATCCATCTGCATGGTGCCTTGTAGCTTGGCTCCCCATGATATTGACAACAGCATGCCATACTTGGGTGGCACATCTGCCACCACTACATCCATGACCATACATTTCGCAGGAATTTGAGTCAAACTCACACACAAGTCTTTGATCAGGCCAAGACATTTTACCCTACTCGAGTCAAAAGAATATAAGTCTTTATAGGGTCTGGTGATTTCGAGGCCTAACTTCTCCATGACTACCTTAGGCATTAGATTGTGTGATGCACCGGAGTCATGCATGGCATTATGGAGGATCTTGTCATGAATGTTAAGACTGATATAAAAAGGTGGAACTACCCCTTCCTGAAATTTCCCCTCAATCTTGGGGCCGAATAAGAGGACAGGCTGATCATCACTCAAATTTACAGTGTCATTATTTATACTCAGATTTAATGCTTTCAAAATCTGGCCCTTATATACATCCTGAGAGGTCAGCTCAGATAATGGTACAGAGATTTTGATTTTTGCAATCTCACTTTCTAAATTGAAAATGGATTGGCTTTTGGGACTGTTCAAATCTGTTTTATTTGCAACTACCTTAGCAGCTGAATCGGTTTGTGTTTTCTCATTATGTACATGTGTAGGAATAGTTTTGTCAGGAGCACTAACTGAGGTGTTAGTGCTACTGGTTGGTTGACTTTGTTTTTCATTTTTTTGGTTGCCTTTCTGTTGGTTTTACTCAGAACTCTCAGCGGTTGATTTATCGTTTACAACAGTTACTTTAGAAGGTTTTTCAGGCCTCTTTTTGATGGTCACCTCAGGAGTTTTGGTTTTGGAAGTGTCTTGGTTCTTTTTGCTCCTGAGCCCATATTGTTCTCTGACCTGTAACATGGCATCTTGGTACCCAAGTTTGTACTCTTCAGTTTCTAATCTTTCCTCATCCCAATATGAAGATGAGGGCTGATCATCCTCTGAGTCACAGTTCAGAATTGAGTCCTCTGTTTCGAACATGTTTATCACATTCCCTTCAGACTCTTCTATGATTCCCTCATCCTCATCAAGAAAGTTTTGGAAAGGGGGAATGACTTGCTGATCTGACTCTTTCTGTCTGTTGGGGGTGTTGTTGTTTCTTCTAAAGTTTTGGTTTTGGTTTTGGTTTTGATTTTGGTTCCTGTTCTGAGTGATAGCCATCTTTTCGACCACTTGGCATAGCTTATCCAGATTCTTAGACAATCTGTCAATATTAGGATCGGAAGTGGAGGCTATAGTGTCATCCTTGTATGTTACTCTCTTCTCAGCTCTCAGTTTGGCCCTTTTTTCAATCAAATTTGCCTCTATGTTTACTGCCCCTTTTTGCATGTCTTCCAAAGTGGTGTACTCTTTATCTCTAAGCTCATAGGCCATGTCAGCATCAAATCCATCAGGATATTTGGCCAGGGCCATACCTTGCGGAGGTTTCATGTGTGGGGGAAGAGCGTTGTAAATACTGTTGAATCTAGTGGTGTAATCATGAACACTTTCCCCTATGTTCCTCTTAAGGGACATGTATTCTGCCAGGAGCTAGCGAGGGTTTGCTCTAGTTTCCCATTTGTTGATGAAAGTATGGTATAAAGCAGGGAGATCTTGGATACTACCAGCAGGTAGGTTTTTAAACCACTTTTTAACCTCTCCCCCCAGGCTCTGCCCAAAAATTCTCATTTTGATTATTTCATCATCAATTTCCATATAGTCAAAAGAGTCCTCCATTTTATCTACATGTTGTTGTGTAGTTGTAGGCTCTTTAGCAGGGAAGTGTGGGATTTTTTATTGATAATCATCTGGTAAGGGCAGTAGAGGCTGAGGTAAAACTAGAGGTGCATACCAGGCTGCCATGATGATGTTATGATGAGGTATAGGGTTGGCTTGAGCAGCTGGTAGTTGGATGACAGGGATGGTAGGACCAGCAGAAGTCTGTTGAGCAGATCTAGGGTGAGAAAGCCCCGAGTTTTGGAGAAAGTGGAGATCAGGTGGTGTGGAAGGAGGGGTTTCGCTGTCCCTAGTGTCTGGCTGGTCTGAAACACTGAATGACCTAGTTCTAGGTAATCTTTTTTGGAGGTCTAGGTCGAAGAAAGGGTCTAATAGAACTGCAAGATCTTCTGGTGCAGAATTGGCTCTATGAATGTTGTTGGAAATAGTTGATCTCCTACTCACAGGTGTTCTTTTAAGGATTTTCTCAGGATTATCAATTGTTTCAGGTGGATTTGGATCAGGGAAAGCTCTTGTATGAATGGTTCTATGAGCCAGAGTGTTGTTTATAAGCCAAGCAGCTTAGCCCTACTTGTTATTTCTACTGTGGTTAATGTTGTCTTGGGAACTGGCCTCCCTGTGGAGTCTTCATTATGCTTTGGGACTGGTCTCCCAGTGGATTCTGATGTGAAACCGAGATAATCAGCAGGCCTACTGATCACCAGTGGAGTCTTTAACGTTTAGGAACAATGGAGCCGCCAGGTGGAGGGTTTAGGATGATTCTAGGGTACACTGTCCACCACAGTGCTCAGGCACTATCACCTTTCATGAATCTCCTCTAAAGCAACAAGCTCCAACCAGAGATTGACTGGGAGGGCATTTACCAGATATGTCACCCCTGAAGAGAGGATGAGATCTGGAGGCTACCTGGCCCTATCTAGGCTCTGTCTAAGAGTATGGTGGATATTCAATAATGGAGGCTGATTCAAGAAAGGTGTGACTTACCGTCAACCTAGCCAGAGTTCTAAGTTTCTGAGGTTTAAAGGGTGTTTAAGACGAAATGTACTCAGAATCCCTAGTGGAGTCGCCATTATGTTGGGGTTCCCATGTTTTGGCCAGGTTGACAGAGACCAAAAGATGAGACAACATAGAACCACTTTCAGACCTTAGGATCTAGCCCTCCTAGGTCCAGACAGGGATCTCTCTATGATTATCAAAGGATATATGTCTTTGAAGTTCTCAATTGTGATTTTAGGCTAGTTATAGGCTCAAGGTTGTTTGTTTGATTGTATGAGTTTGGTTGTTGAGAATCAGGAAGGAAGGTTTCACCATGAGACAAGGATGGGTAAAGAAGGAAGCTAGGCAAGGATAGATAACTCAGGAAACATCAAGGCCATTGGGCAATGGAGTCAAGAAAGGATTTACTTATGTTCAATGTGTAAGCTTCAGTTGGGCTAGTCATCTAGAGCATTTGGATCTCAAAGACTAATTGGTGGGATGGAACACTAAGGAATGAGAATGAAGGATGGAAAACCATCTGATTCCGTTTATAGATCAGGCCAGAGGTCATTTAACTCCAGGCCTGCTTGGACAAAACCATAGGCAACACAAGGGGTCTTGAAAAGGTTTGTATGGAAGGGCAGGTTATGAAGAGGCAGCGACAGGCTTTACACCTCCCAATGTTCCTAACCTCTTTCAATTAAATCTTAACAAAACATCTGAACACTGATTCTATTAACTTGCACATCATAGAGCAGGCAATAATCATCCACTACACTGGTTTAGTCAATTAAAAACAATATTCAGATACACATATGAGCGGAAAACATTAAAGACTGAGAGAGCTGGGACATAAGGTACCTAACAAGGGTAAATCTTATGCCATGCGTTCAGATGTCAGTCAGAAGAACATGAAATGAAATGGAAATAAACACAGAGATAAGAAAAACATCACCAACTACTGCAGATCAGGATCCAATGAAAATTGCTTATCATGTTAAACACAACACCAATCAGGTACATCACTGCCCAAAGCTTTTACATTCAACCTGAATACATCATATTTCTCAGCCTATCATACAACTTTTACACAGGAAACTTGGCTCGGGACGCAAATGCTTGCAATTCACTGATAATCCAACAACAACCTTTACAATGATATCCTTCTGTGCTTTATAGCAGAAGAGACACAGAGGACCGACTGAGGAGGTAGGTGAATCTTAAATGTTACATTTAAACACAACAATGAATGCAGGGCCGAGACCCATTCTTCTTGATGCACTGTATATTTAATTTTTGTCACCTTCCTCGTGAAAGAAAGATCTGCTTCGGATATGATTTGACCTTTTGGCTGCAGTACTCCAGGTGATTTGAACAAAATGAAAGAACTTGCTGAGAGGTCTGCCTCATGGATGTTAGATTGTTTTGAACTATAGCTGGGACGAGAAATTCCTTCAAGGACACGGCACATAATAAAGACTGTATGGGAGACCTGTCCTTTATGGAAAAACATTCTGCTGATAAGAAAACCTTGATATTACCTCTTATTGATGTTCAGGATCTCCAGAATCGATCCTCGGGGTCTTCAAAATGACGCTTTGCCTCTTTAAACCTCTGTTTCAGGGCTCAAGATCTTCGTTGACGCGCATTAATCCCTCTGCTCTGTATTGAAAATCCTTGCTGCTTCATTACTGCCTCTGTCAAGTTAGCTCGATCTTTAAATGGCGCCAGATGGATTTCGGCGTTTGAACTCTGCTCTCCATTAATGTGAGTCCTGACGGCCCCATTCCTTGACTTTCCTGATGGTACTGGCTCCTTAGATTTGATCCTGACTGCGCCGCTTGCCTTTGAGGTAGTACATTGAACAGCGGCGGTCCCATCCTCTAGAAATTCTGCAACACAGCGAACTTATGAAGAAAACAGTGGACGGAGCGATGAATGCAGGGTGAACGAGACGGTGGTGCGGCGGTGGCGGAAACAAAGCTTATTATGATGAAAATGCAGTGGAGTGGTGGAATGTGTAGACAATAGGGATTGGTAGAAATATGCAGCGCAGACCGTTGGATTCAGGCCTGGAGATGGAGATCGACGGCGGAGATTGATCGGCGTATCAATATATGAAACTTAACAAAAAACAAACAAAATGCATGAAATGCAACGGAGATGAATGAAAGAGTGGGACCCAGCGGAGGCGGAGGGTGATTAGATCCTGACCGTTAGATCGAGGAAGGATGAACGGCCCAGATGTAATCAGGCAATCGCAATCGGGGGGGAACAGGGGTGACACACATTGAAAGTTCTGATTGCGATTGCGCGGAGAGAGCGCTGACCATTGGATCGCGGCGGGGGATGGATGGTCAGGATGTAATCGGAGGGGGAGACGGAAGAACTTGCGATTAATGCTGGACCGTTGATCTGTGGGAGGAATCAACGGTGGAGAATGCGATCGGATTACTGGAGACAGGAAATGCGATTGCGATCGGAGGTCGGGATGCGATTGAGCGCTGACCGTCCGATCAACCGACAGATCAACGGTGCGGACAATAATCGGAGGGGCAGGTGCGATTAATGCTAAGCCGTCATACTGTGAAACAGATGGACAGCTGGGATTAAATCGGCGGATCGCAATCGGAGGTCGGAGCGCAAGGTTTGCAATTGCGATTGAGCGGGGGCTGCGATTAAGCACTGGCCGTTAGATCGGCGGGACAGATCAACGGTCCGGATGTAATCGGGGGATCGCAATCGGAGGAGGGAGCAGAAGGCTTGCGATTAGCGGAGGACCATCGGATCAGGCGGGGAGATCAGCGGTCAGGATTGAATCGAAAGATCTCAATCGGGGCGGCACCGTTGTGAGTTGCGATTGCGATCGGAGAAGGGCTGTGATTAGAGGCCCACCGTTGGATCATTAGGGTAGATCAACGGTGCGGAACGCACCGCGGGACTTAACGCTATAAACAAATCGCATCGGGCTTTTGCGTTATAACAAAGGAATCTGCACCCGCCCGATCTTCCGATTGCGATTAGCGCCTGGGACTTAAGCGCTTGGTCCCAGCGCACGGGCATGTGTGGGAAGTGGTTAAGGGGCTGGCGGGAAAGGGGCTAAGCCCTATTACATGGTCAGAAAGTGGGTTTTTTACCCCTTTTAGTGGATTTTGGAGGTTGGGAAGGGGAACGATAAGGGGAAAAATGGGAAATAAAGAGTAAGGGAAGGACTTAAGGGGATTTTTTGGGGGGATTTGAGGGGTAAACGGGGAAATAGAAGGGGAGCCAAGGGGGGATAAAAGAGGCTAAATGAGGGTAAAAGAAGGGAATTCAGACAAAGGGAAAGAGGGGGAATTGATGTATGTTGCAGGGGTAAAGGAAGGAATAATAGGCCCTTTTAGCAATTTACTAGCAGAGGGGGATTTGTATTAGGCACAACAATTGAGAGACTTCAAGGAGGATGGATTTTCAGGGGAAAGGCATTCCTTGAAGACTCAACAATGAACTAGCCCCCTATTTTCTTGTCAAAAATTTCATAGGGGGGCTAACAGGTCCTGCTTCCAATAACATAGCAGAATACACTGCATTTGTTTATCTACTCTCGGAGGCAATATATTTGGATGTTGATTCATTGGTAGTTTTCTTGTACTCTCAGCTGGTGGTGTTGCAGTTGAACAATACTTATCGGGTTCGAGATCCATTTTTACTCCGGTTGTTCTTGAGGGTACATTTGTTACAGAGATCATTTCAATTTTTAACTTTCATTCATATTCCTCGAGCTGACAATTGGATGGTAGACTCATTAGCTAATCAAGCACTGGATTGGCATATTAATCATTCCATACAATAAAATTTAATCATCAAAAACATTATACATTTTGATACATTTATCACATCACATCAAAATCGTTGTATATATATCATCAGAGTGTTCAAAAAATTTACAAAATTTGGATCCATAAAGTCATACAAAAATTGGGCTTATGCCCGATCATGTTCAGTCTCAAATAATATACAGTCATCTGATACATCATATCTATCTACTCCTGAGGTCCCTGCCCAGAAGTTGTGTTCTTATAGAACACGATCGCGGTGGCAACTCGGCGTAATAACCGTACCCAGTCTCGGGGCACTCCCACCACCCATCTCTGGATGGCTTCTGGCAGATCTTCCACTACAGCCATAGGTACTTGGCGGGTTAATCCCTCCAAGTTCCTCTGTACAGTCTAGAGGGTCCTATCTGAATCCACTGTATCCGCTTCACCTCGGCGATGCTTGTGTCGTGGGAAACCCTCATGTCGAATTGGTCCAATATCTGTATCATGATCATTTTTAAAAAAAAGTCATTATGAATCCAATCAAAAGCATGTTTGTTTTTCAATTTTTCATACATATTTGAAAAAATCCAAAAAATTATATAAGTCAAAAAATTGCAAACTTACCGACTGTTCTCCATGCCGCGCATGGTGGAAGGACAAGATCTGGATCGCCACGAAAGTCCATCCCGGCATAGGGATAGTCGTCCACAGCGATGATTTGTTCTCCCCACCAAAGGAAGAACTCATCATCCCAAGTGGTCCGGGGAACTTCACTTCCCCCCAATCTCTTCATCATGTCTGCCCAACGGGCAATTCTTGGGTCTCTCGGGCTGCTGATGGTAGAGATCACTCTGGGTCTCAATGCTGGTATCTTCTCAAAGAATAATGTCATCAAAATTGTACCATATCCAAAGTGTTTTGTCTTTGCTTGGCGGATAGAGGTCAATTGTTGCTTCATGTTCAGCAATAGGGCTGTGCACCAATCATATACATGAGTTAAGCATTCCACTGCTATGCTCATTTGCGTCCTGGACACCTGGTGTAGGGAGGTAGATCCTGCCACTCTGCTAATGGTGAAAAGGAGGATTTTCATGTGCAAATCCCTTAAATATTTGATTGCAATTTGAGTTCCAACTTTCTTGGAACCCTGTACGCAGTACACGTGGACGTAATCTTCCATGGTGAGCCCTCCCAAAGGCTTACCATGCAAGTCTACCGGCTCCCCCCTCCGGGAGAGTCCAGTGATAAAATATATGTCTTCCACTTCAATGCGTACATGCATCTAATCTATCATAAAGCAGTCCTCTTCCGATTCCCAATAGTTCACAAGAATTTCAAGCAACCGGACATTGCTCTTCATATTTGGCATTTTGAAAAACTTGAGTAATCCGCAATTCCGAAGAATATTTAGTGAGGCTTGGTCCTGCATGACTTCTTGATCAATTGCACTGTGTTCACGCTCCCTCCATGATATGGTCATCCTGCAAAATTTCAATAATTCCTTCATTAGCTACGCATTTTTCATTTGGGCCTGCGCATACGCGACTTTGTTTGTGCACAGTCGCGTGTATACACGACTTTATCATTACCAGCCCGTGTATGCGCAAACCCGTAATTTTTAGCAAGGGATTCTATGATGAAAATTACTAAATTTTAATTTATGAACAGACAAAATGAATTGCAAGGATGGTTTATGAGCTTACCTGAAAAATTCGGTGCGATTTGACGGTCGGTTGCTCCTGAGTTGACGAAAGAAGTTTTTTGCTCCGGAGCACTTTTTTCCAAATCAGCAATGTAACAATGAACCAAATATGAGGTAATTTGTCTATTTATGTCCAAAAAGTTGAAAATTTTCCCAAAAATTTGTTATGCTTATTTTTTCAATCTATCTTAAGCTGCATAACCTGGATGCTTGGAAGTGCCCAGTTTGGTATATTTTCAGGTACATTTTGACAAATTTGAGATTTTTTCCCGGTTTTTGATCCATGATTCCTGACTCGTCATGGCAGGTATATGATCTTCACTGGCATATAGGTTAGGGAAATCACTTTCCGTTGCATCTTGCATACTAGCCTCCATACTGATCACTTGCCATAGGGTCGATCCCATCAGATAATGACTATTACACCCATTTCACTCGCCGATTATTTAATCATGACTTGATGGTAGAGCCTTCCTTTACATGGGCTTCTTAGTTAGTTCCTCGCTATCACTTGTTGCCCATGCTGCGTTTTATATAGGCTCGGGAGTCCTCTTTAGTCCCGCCATGACTTATGTGTTGAAGCTTCATTCTTCCTCTTCCTCACTATCATTTTTCTGGATTTTTACCCTAGAGGCTCCCTGGTGTTGTTGAGTTGTATTACTGCATTGCATATTGGCTACTTGTTTATCCTGGCCTTTAGCCGGCTTCATTTGGACTCAATGTTTAAGCCAACTTTTGACCTTGCCTATCTGTACAAGTTAACCATTGCATGCACTTGGCTATCGCGACTTGACACCCTTTTACCCATGGATGGAACATTCCTCTGAGTATCGCTTACCAGTTTCTGCCACCTTGCATTGAGCATAGGATTGTTCCAATCCCAGGAACTAGTGCATCTGATTTTTTGATACTCGTTCTATCCATTGTACCATAGCATTCTTTTATTCTTTTTCAGGCTTATTATATGAAAAAGACAAAAAAATCAAATATAACAAAAAGAGTGGGAACGGGATGTATCTTCATTGTTTTGATGGCAGTACAGAGTCAGTTTTTCACCCTTGAACAAAGCACATATAGTTATATATATTTCCTACATTTGGAATGGTTTTAGTTTTGACCTAGGTTCAGCCTCTACCATGTTTCACTTGTCAGTCCTCCCTCGGTTGGTTATCTCTTCCAATCATATGGAGAGTTTGTTCTGCCTCCTGCATAACAGACTTATACAGTGTCACTTTTTACTGCCATGGTCATCACGAGTCGTGCTTTTGTTCAAGGGAAGTTTAACCTGAGTCGGCCATTCTGCGGTGTCTCTTGACTCATTATTCAGTCGCCCTTCCCGGTCTTGTCAGTATCATGTTCTATCACATCATATGTTTCGGTCTCCCGCTCGTGCTGGTTTGAGAAGGTCTTCATTGACTTCTCGCTGGCGGGTTTGTCTCTTATCGACTACGACACATTGCTCTGAGAGAAAACTTAGAGCCGCACCCCGGCCCTATTTCCATCATTGATAGGTGACCTTGTGCTCAGCATTTGATCATCATTATGGTTCTTTGACTAAGTGGTTTCCCCTGTGTTCGACGTCAGCATACATTATCACACTTGGGATTCGTGCAGTACCTTGATTTCCATTTGACCCTATCGGTGGATTTCTCGCCTCTGTGTCAGCTTTCATTATTGGTTGGTTCAGAGGGTTTCTTTCGTGCGCTAGCTTCATCTTGTGCATGTCGGAAACGTACTTCAGTTTGGTTCCGTCACTCTACTTCGTCCGATTCCTTCCAAATCTTGGCCTGCGGGTTACACTCGCGTTGGACTGATGTGGGATGCCTTAATGCCTTCCTTCCAGCAGATCTTTTCCCATCGACTCCGACTCATTTCTCTGGTAATAGGATCTAGAGTCTTTTTGTCAGTACCTTAGGGTTTGCAATCATCAGTGGCAGACTCTTCGCTATCGACAGTGGGGTTTCATCATTGCCTCCTGATTGATAGATTCTTTCAAGTGTTCGACTTCAACTCATTTATTCGCACTTGTTAGATTGTACTGGGGCACCTTGACACTCATTTTCATTATTGGTGGTTTGTCTCGCGTTGGTTAACGGTATACATCATTGACCGGTAATCCAATGATTTCTCACATGGTCGACTTCAGCTCATTTATTCCCACTGTGTAGAATTGTGCCATAGTGATCGGTGAAGACCTCGGGTTGCATCAGCATTTCTCGGCTCACTTTTGACAGTCCATTCATTTTCTGCCAGTGATGTCATTCACCCTTATATGTTGCAGTGTCAGTACAACAACATCTTATATGTTGGCTCCCGAGTTGCGTGATTGTACCGTTTGTTCCACCTCTTATGATTCGGTACTTGGAGATTTAGTTACTTATATGATCAGACATCCATTTGCAGCATCATTGATCAGCTTTCTATATGTGATACTTGGACATTGATTCACACTTATACTTCTGGGCCATGCTCAGATGATTCATTGTGTACTTTTAGTTCAGCTATACTTGTATACATGTTGGATCTATTCAGTACTTTCCATATGATGTATTTTTGACTGAGCATGGGTATGTCCGCCTCAGCATGAGTTGACTCTCTATTTTCTTTCATTGGTTTTTGGCAGGCTGAAATCTGGTGAAGTCCTCTCTTGTCCTTGCAAAGTTCTTTCTATGTGCATAATACATTTCGGCCATCATGTACCCCTTCTGACCTCATATATTAGGGGGCATCTGTTATAGCATCATTTTTCACCTTCATATGATTCAAGATTGCTTTTATGGCTTTGGGCACCCATTCCTACAGACTTGAACAAATTCACTAAAAAAAAGTGTTAAAATTCCCATACGCGGGTATGCCCAAACTTTTCCGCGTGTATACGCGAGTTCACATGTACTTTTCCGCGTATGCCATTAAAACCATTAAAAATATATATAAATTCCCTATTTTCGGACTGGGTTGATGGTTACTCTAGTAGTTCAACCACCCCAGTACGTGGCCAACTGTTTCCAACTGACTGAAACTACTTTGAGGGAGTATAAAAGCCCCTCATGTGCATGGCCTAAGAGAGAGAGAAATTTTATAAACATTATACTCTGTTGGAATCCCAGTTCAAGTCTGATTCCCCGTCCCTCCTGCACTTTCCCAGATTTATATTAGGAAACCATTGTTTCCTGGAGATGTTCATCCATTTATATGCCATCTCGAGTGCACAAGTCTTGGAAGAATCTTAGCGAGGCAAGGGCGGGACGAATCCGGACGACGATCTGCTCGAATATCGTGGAAGGATTCAGGTGATCTCTCCACTTTTACTTCTGTACATGCTATTCGTGATAATGAAGAACCGTCTTGTTCCTGAACTTCTGTGTTAGTATCTATTTGTATATGTGGAAAGATTGATTATTAAACAGTTATTATCATTTATATCATATTTCACATTGATTACACTAACGTTTAGGAGAAATATATGTTGTACAACTAGGTTTCCGTGCACGTTCTTTCTTGTTTTCCAAGTTGAAGGAGGAAGAAAGGTTGCTGGGGGTTTGGACCCCGCGGGATCTACATCGAACGTAGGACTACGGGTGAGTTCTGCTATCGTTGTTATCTAGTTTTTTGCATTCAAGTATGGTTGTGTGTGAGTCCTTCTGAATGGCATGCCCTGCTCTGTGGAGGTTCTGACCCAACAAACCTCTAGGGTGATTTTCCCTGAAACAAAGAGGAGTATCAATAGGCTTGCAGCCATGCATTTTTAACTTCTCCAGTATCTCTCGGGCATACTTACCCTGAGAAACAAATATTCAATCACTGCGCTGCCAAATTTCCAATCCCAGGAAATAATGAAGGAGGCCCAAGTCCTTCATCTCAAACTCCTTTGCAAGATCAGCCTTGCATGAGTGTATCAACAGTTCATCACCCGCCAAAATCAAATCATCTACATAAAGTACAATGATCAGCAACTTACCCTCCACCACAATCTGGTATAGGTCTTGACCGGCCTCACTCTGGAGAATCCAAGTCCTAAGTGAAATAATTGTTCATCTGTGTAATCAAGCATCAGGTGCTTGTTTCAACCCATACAAACTGGGAATTGAGCTCGCACATGTGACTCGCCGCCGAACATCCCCCAACCTTCGGGCTGCTCTATGTACACCTCCTCCTCAATGACTCCGTTGAGGAACACAGTCTTCACATCCATCTGATGAATGTGCCACCCCATCTGCGCTGAGAGAGCAAGAATTGTCCGTATGGAAGAATACCTTGCGACAGGTGCAAAGGTCTCCTCATAATCGATCCCCTCTATCTATGAAAAGCCTCGGGAAAAAAATATTGCCTTGTACTTCTCCACACTCCCGTCAGCTACCTGCTTCAATTTGTAGATCCATCTCGAACCCACCACTGATTTCCCTTCCGATCTCAGGACAATCTCCCATGCACTGTTTCTGACAATCAAATCACACTCTTCCACCATGGCATCTACCCATGCGGGATCCTCCACAACTTCCTCGAAAGAGGATGGCTCTGTCATGATACACTTGCTCACAAGAGCCATGTATCCAGTATACCGGTCAGGTGACTGTCTCTGTCTGCGCTGTGATGTAGGTGCTCCTACAACCTTCTCTGCATCTTGAGCCAGTCGCTCAGCTTCTGTAGTGCGCTTTTTCCCTCTGATGGTTGGCGCTGCATGAGTGGTCTCTTCCACTCCATGAAATTCCTCTTGTGGCTGATCCATATCTTGAAGCTCATCCTCAAGAACTAATAGCCCCTCCTCTACATGCAAGTGTGGCTCCCTCTCAAGCGAACACTTCATGGCTTTCTCCTCCTGAAATTTGATATCCCGTCGCACAACAGTCTTGCGACTGTCAGGAAAATACACACGATAGTTGTGGGGTGTATCAGTGTACCCCACAAATATCCCAACCTCCGATAGCCGGCTCCAAATTTTCCCCGGCATCCTTTGTCACATGAATGTAAACAAGAGAACCAAAAATCCTCAAATGGGAAGACGTTCCCACGAAAACACCTCCTCGTGTACTCATGCCAAGTATCCCGTGAGGACAATGGGCTTCACATACACGCAAGAGTTGCATGCCTCCACCCACAAGTGAATGGGTAGGCCCCGATCATGCAACATCGCCCGTGCAACACCCACGATCGCTCGTTTCTTCCGCTCGCCAGAATGATGGCAACTCGTGTTGCGGAGGTGCCAAGAGCTCTCTTCAAATTCCTTCTGCGCTGCAAAAGTCCTTGAATTCGCCAGAGATGAATTCACCACCATTGTCGCTCCTAAGAGCCTTCACCTGCTTCCCAGATTCTTTCTCAACTAGTGCCTTGAACTCACAGAACTTTGAGTATGTCTCGCTCTTCCTCTGCATGAAGAAGATCTAGCACTTCCGAGAAAAATCATCAACAAATATCACATAGTACCTGTGCTTTGCTGTCGAAGCTACCGAGAAAGGTCCACACACGTCTGTGTGAATTCTCTCAAGGATCGTCGTGGCGCGACTATCCTTCTCGTGAAAGGTGGCCTTCACAAATTTTCCCAAGGTACACCCCTTGCACTGATCTGACTGCGCAAGAGTGCCTTTAGGAAGCCCAGTAGAAATCTGCTGCAGTATCTTCAAAGCTCCATGGTGAAGGAGGCCCAATCTCCGGTGCCACAACTCGCCATCATCCCGGCTCACCACTCCTTCTGCCTTGCCTGCCATTGCTGCGCACCCATCTACCTGCAATCGATAAAGGTTCTGAACTCGAACCCCTATCCTCCGGGTCTCACCAGTTGCCTTACTGCGCAGGAAAGCCTTTCCCTCGCTAAAGACAACATCATATCCCTTGTCTTCTAACATCGCCACAGAGATAAGATTCTTCTTCAATCCCGGAACATGCATCACTTCCTTCAATACGAAGGGTTTACCAGACTCCCTCTCAAAGGAAATGGTACCGATACCGGTCGCACTGTATCTACCATCATCGCCCATCTCGATGTGCACTCCAATATCTTTCTCATCCAGATCTGAAAACAAATCTCGATCTCCCGTCATGTGAAAAGACGCACCAATCGTCCAGAACCATACCGATCCCATCACACTTGAAACCAAGCATGCGATCCGCAAAAAATATAGTTTCGAATCGGCGAGGCTAAGGCCTCTCCAAATCCCGCGGCATCCAGCACTTGCTTATTTTTCTTCTTCTGCGGACAATTTGTGGCATAATGTCCATGCTGGTGACAGTGAAAGTACTTCACCTTGGACATTTCCTACTTCTTGCCTTTTGCACCAGACTAAGAAGCTTTCTTTCTCTTCCCCTTCTTTGCTTTGGCAGCCAAAGTGCAATTTTCTTCATCAGATGCCTTTGATGAAGGTCCATCCCTGGTACTCCGCCTTATCTCCTCTTGCATGAGATCCGACCAAAGTCGCTCCCATCCTGGCAATTTCTCCTGACCATTGACAAAGTCATGATAGGAATGCCAACTCTTCGGAAGCCCAAGGAGAGCCAAGCTCACCAAGTCCTCATCATCAATAGTAACCCCCACACTTCCCATCTCATCCCTTCATTGGATGAACTTCGTGAGGTACTTGGGCATATTGTCACCTTTCTCCATCTTTATGTTCCTGAGTTTGTCCTTGAGCGCCAACTTCCTCTGGTTGCTCTTGCTTTGGAATAAATCCGTTTAAGGTTTTCCATGACCAAATATGGAGAAGCCTTACCATGCAAGCCTGGAAAACTATGGATCCTTCACGCCCTCCAACAAGTAATCCTTCACACTATCGTCTTCTTTGCCAAGCCTCAACTACGTAGCATCGCTAGAAGCAGGCTTTGGGACTTCAGCATCTATGAACTCCTTCAACCCATTGTCATCTAACACCCGCTTCCATCCCGTCTGCTGCATATAATTCGAGCTTCCCTCAAGGGCATACTCCAATCACAATTCGTTGAAATACATCTCAACTTTGACACCAAGAAAACACTGCTACAAATTCGAATTCCACCAGCACAAAACTCAACCGCTTCAATGTTCTGCAATTGCTCCAATGATCAATACTGCTCTGATACCATGTAGAAATTTGAATAATAGATAAATTATTCACCAAGATTATCCTGATCACACACTATTTGAGCTTCATGCATAATACATAACCTCTTATACTATTGATCATCAATTTGCGGAATTATAAACAATCGCATGCGCACATTAAAACCACATAATCAATCACACATATAAACACAGTATGTAATGGGAAAGCTTAAAGCTGAAAACCCCCAACTATCTATATATTATAATGATAGAGAACATGTAACAATACATAGCACAAAGCCCCTCACAAGCTCTCAGCACTATCTCACATGCTACACACTACACAAGCTCAGATCAAGCAAGTCACATGCTCAAATCTCCTCCACCTGTTAGCCAGCCTCTACTGCACAATCCAATATGGATAATCATGAGATCAAGGTTCAAATCCCACCAGTATGTATTGCGCAATCCTCATTGGCTTCTCCATCAATGTGTGTGCAAATCTCATGCACCAGTATAGTCACAATTGATAGTCAACCTGCTCTTTCACCTACCTCCATCACTGATCTCCACTGAAACTGTCCATGCACTGAAGTTAACTGATGTGTTCATTAGTTGATTTATGAGTTAATAATTATTGAATTAATTAATAATTAATTCACACCACTCATCACTATTGTATTAATCAGTTAGACTAAATACAACTAGTTCAACTAAGTCAAACTGAACACAACTCCATCAACTCCTCAATCAACTCCACCAAACTCACTCACATGAGTTCTAACTGAAGTCATCATGCAATAGCTTCACTTAGACCCTAGGAATAGCGTAATTCCTTTTTTCAGCTACATGTGCCACATCCAGGCATCAAACTGAAGTGCTCTAAGAGGATAAGATAATGTTTATAGTCCAAATATTATTAAGAGCTAATAATATTCGACATATCTATTTTTAGACTGGCAATCTAAAAATAGATTCCGCCCAGTATGTCTAAAAATAGAAGTCCATCTATTTTTCCAACTTGACCATCCTTCCACAAATAGCATCCTGCAACTCATAGAATCATGATCGACATGTCTAAAAATAGACTTTGCGCCAAAAATACCCTGCGGACCCACTTAGTGAAGGCGACTTCTTTCCACTAAGCTCTGTCATCTTGTTGCATTCTCAACACACACCACCGTGTTCCAGGAGATCCACCATAGAGACCAGAAAGTACACCAACAGCTCGATGTCCCCGACCAGACCATCGCCCAACAGAACGTAGAAGTGCTCCTCGTTTTCTTGCAGCAGGCGGAGCTTGAAACAGTGATCCACCAGCTCTATACAGAGGTTACAACAGAGATCTCGGCCGCAGCCACCCCCCGGGCTAAAGTAGAATGATTGGTCGCAGCATTGAAGGCCTCCAGAATGGAAATGCAGGTCGTTAAGACATAGTTGGAGCAGCAAATCTCTGACCTACAAGCCAAACTGTAGCTCAAAACACCCCCAGAGGTACAATCCCAGCGCGCTGCACTAGTGACCGAGGCTACCCACACCATTACAGGAAAAATTTCTCAGGGTGCCCAGTTACTCAAGGAGACCATGCAGTTATGGACCAAGGTCCAACATGATCCGATTCTCCAAAATATTAATCAGGAATTACGACAGAAAGAGGGGGTTTTTGAGCAGGTCGGGGCTACCTTACCCACTTTGGTCTCGACACAGTGTTTAGCTCGCTTAAAGACCAACAACTCCCTCCAAGCTGAGATTTAGGAACTCCGGCATAAGAAGGACGTCATTGGAGAATGCCTGAAGCCTTGGGCTACTGCCACCCTCCAGCTCTCACAGGATGTTGATAGTGCTGTGAAGCGACTGAACCAGACACTAGAAAGTGTCACGACTGAGATAGAGGGACCGACCTCATAAAAACTGGTAGATATTGTGCAGATTGTTGTTGCTCAGAGTCAAGAAGTGTTGACCCCATTGGTCGCAACTGTCAATGCACTGCACGTACAGGTGGAGACCCCACCACCATAGTGACTCGGGATGAGTCAAAAGATTGTGTTGGGGGACTGTTGGAACAGGGTCTCCTACATGAGCTGTGAAACTGGTCTATTTTTGGATATTTTTTATTATAGTTAGTCTAACGTAGGGGTTTTGGGGTGGTTCAAAGCCCCTAATGCATTGTAAATGGGTCAAGGGTAGACCAAGAGTCTGCAAACCATGGTTTGCAGACCATTGGATGCGTAGGCTAAAGTAGTATAAGTAGTTGAACCTTTTTGAGTTGGAAGATAGACTTGGAATAGAGATTGATGCTAAGTGTGAACTGATAGATCTGATTAGGGTTGTTTGGGGGAAGGGCTCCTGCTACCGTGTGGGCAAAGCTTCTCCGTCTTGCTGTGTGCAGACCCTGATGTTGTGTGCTTAGGTTTGGTTTTGGGTATTGTAAGTAGATATGAAGGATTAATGGATGCGGAAGTATTGTTGAATATCTGAATCTATTGGAATTACTGTGATGTTTGGTTAATTAATATATGCTATTGTGCTATTGATTTAAGCTGCGAACATACTTGTGTACTTATTTATGCTGTGATCTGGATCTATTTTGTTCCACTTCATGCAATAATATCTGGAATAGTTGAGTTATCATTATATGAGCTCATTATCTGTTGATTACTATGAATATCATTTCTATTACGCACGTGGATGCGAAGGGAATTTGTAGATCTAGGCTCTGTGATATAAGATCTGGTCACTATAAGATTGAACGCAGCTCTGCTTGACTTACCTACCCTCTCCCAGGGTGCGGAAACCTGGTTCCAACACCCACCCATACTACTTCGGGTGAGACTTTGGCCTGCACAAGCAGGTCACTGCCGAAAGGGCCAGTAGTATAGGGGTTTGTTGGCAAACCTTAAACCTCCGAACCTGGGTCAGGACCCCTCGAGCCAACATCCCTCATCTCCAATGAAGTTCCAAGTGACAACCACATGCTGTTCAACATCATCAACAATACATGAGATACATGAAATGAAGTGGTTCCTCCCACAAAAGGAAAGTCTCAATTCACAAAACATTTCTCCATCCCATGCTTCATGAAGCAGAATATGTCTCTCCATGCTTTCATCTTTAGCCCAGTTTTCCTGGTTGGATCCAATCATCATCCCAACATTGTGAAAAATAATAAGTAGAGACATATGTATATACATGAAGGATTTCAAACCATATTATCTCAATAGAAGCCATTGCAGCAAAGCTTCTTGCTTCCACACCATACCATCATCATACCAACTGGGTTGGCCATATTCTCTCAAGAGGAGCCACCACAGCAATGCATCTTGCTGACCCACCACATCATCATCATACCAAGTATGGTGTCCATACTCTCCCAATAAGATCCATCGGAGGAATGCCTCTTGCTTCCATCCTCCATCATTACCATGAAAAGTAGGGGAGTATGTCAAGACAAAATCTCCCAAGAGTAACTATAGAAACAATATATCTTATTGCCTCTTCACATCATCATGTGAATCATGGAGCAACAACATACTGATTGAAATGTGTAATGTCATATCATCCCAATACAAACAAACTCCATTAGTACATATCATGTGAGTGTTATGCCATGTTCCAAACAATACAAAACACATCATACATGGGAGATGTCATGTGATGGAAAAACCTTCTCAATAACAACCAAAGTAACCATGCCTTCTTCTGCTGCATTCTGCCATTGATATGCAAGACATGTGTCATGGAAATTTGTGTTTTTGGGTAGTAACCATACTCACCCAAGATCAACCAGCATAGCAAAGCTTCTTGCTAGCCTATATCATATCTCTGGAAGTGGCTTTGCAACCCCTTGCTCCACATCAACACCCATTCATCCCAATGTGGGTGATGGATCTCATTCTACATAAACTTGGTATCCTCCTATTATAAGACACCAACCTCCTCAAACTATTGAAGATATTTTCACTCCATGATATGTTGAAGTGCACCTCCCATGAGATCGCTCCATGAGATCCTCTCATCATTGACCCTCAAAAACCCATATGGTTCAGAATATGTTGTAGGTAGAATTTTCTCTTTGATCTTTGAGATTCTCATTGAGAAAGTGTCATCTTGAAAAGGAAAATATTTCCCATCTCAAGATGTCTACCATCCATAATTTGTCTCTCTAATGCTTCATGAGTGAAGCTTCCTTTGGAATGCTCCAATAATGAATGGGTCTTCTTCTCATCACTGCTGCTCATTGACAACATTGTTGATATCCATGATGATGTATCTATTGTCTCATGGAAAGGCACACTGCTGAACTCATATCCCATCATTGTACATAGGATTATATTCATCCCATCTTCTGAAGCTCCACACTTCAAATCAAAGGGTTGAGTGTAGCTCAATAATGACAGAGTGGAATAACTCTTTGTCTTCTCCTTGATCAGATCAAGGGTCCTCTGTGTAGTGATAGGTTACTGCTTCAAATCAAAATTTTGATCTAATCCTTGGTTATACAATGGCCCTGATGGCATTTCCCTATAAGCTTCAATAAGGGGTACTGAAACAACATGGGATGGAATTGATTGCAAACCTTGGACGAAATGATGTTTGGGAACATCTTGCAAGAACACAAGAGTTCCTTCAATCTGTGCAATGATCTCTCCAACTATTGGTAAGAGTGATGGTTGCTCTTCTATCAATGTACCCACACTAGAATCTGCCTCTTCTTCCTCGTGCATCTCCTGAATCATGCATGGGACTCTATATTTCAAGATCCTAAGACTACCTTGAAAAGATGCAAGTGTCTCTCTTCCTGATACAAGTACTTCTGCAGCTGGTGGTGAATGTAGTGACTCTTTGTCCAGAGTGATAAAAATGACATTCTCCCTTAGCTTCTTAGGAAATTTCCCTTTATTAAATGTCTCTAGTTCTCTTCTATCAAACTCCTTCCTTATCCTTTGAAATAATTTGGAATATTTAGTCACTTTTGCATGCTGCATGTGACCAAGCCACCATTCATTTTCCTCACCTTGAAGGTGAAGAGCTGCAATCTGAACAACCTCTTTCTTAGCTATAAGATGTAGCCTAAAGAATACATCTAACTCTTTATTCCAATCCTTTGCAGTGCTTGAGGAAGATCCATCAAATGTAGGAAAATAGAATATATTGTGCCTCTTTCTTCTATTAATGATATAGGATCTCCGTTCTTCCTTGAGTTAGAAAAACTTTTGGAGAGTTAGATTCTCCTTGAATGCTCTAGACTGTGCTTTATACTCTTCAAGATATACACTAAGTCTCGTGATTTTCAGGCTCCAAATTTCTTCTATCTCCATACCATTTACTCTCCTCTTCAAAGAAAGTGGGCATAGTAGATCTTTGAGGAGCTCTATGCTTCTCTGGTTTTCTTTGTTGCTGATAAGAAGTACTGGGACCTTCTTCATTCCGAAACATTCTTGAGGTTTCTCTTTGCCTTTCTCTCTTTATTTCATTGATATCCTTGGAGAGATCCTTCATAGTTCTAAAGAGAGATGCAGAAAAATTTAATCCCTCCATTATTTACATATCTCTACTATTTTATTTTCATATGATGTGAAGAATTTCCACAAGATGAGCCAAATATCATGCTATGATACCACTGTAATATCCCAAAAGGGAGAATACAGTAATACACAAACACAATATTTGAAACAACAGATTATGTACACATAAATTATGAACAACACATAAATATAAAGAATAGGTGAGCCATTTTATTATGTGGAGATGGATGATAGATACAACAATGCATAAAATAGAAGCACTCAATCCAAAGAAATGGCCTAGAATGACCCTGAAATCATGCCAAATCAGGCACTGCATAACTAGAGCTGCTGGAAGTTGTATACTACATTGTCCCTTCAGCTGATTATGATCTTACAACTGCTGGATGATAGGAAAACATTGATATATGGTGCTATGGAGCTCTTATGATGCCAAGATTGCAGATCTGGACACTATGATGGGAACCCCAGATAACCCAGAAAGGAAATCCAAATCTAAGAAGATCAAAAATTCACTCTCCTAGGGTTTGATCCCTTGACTGTTGGGTTATGCAGATCTGAAGCATGAACTAAAGTGAGATGGCTGCAATGGGTTATAGATCATATCTATGCTTTAAGGGTTGATCCCTCCTTCAGATCTCCAAGCTAGAAGCTTGAGATCTAGCTTCTTCTTCCTCCTCTCAAGATAAAAACTGCTGCATACACAACAACTGGAAAAATTGCACTATCTGGGAGGGAGAGGCTGATTCCTGCTACGAGATATGTCTTATTAGCTTAATAATTATGGAGACAATAAGTACAATGTGAGGGGAAGATCCCTTATAGGATTTCCAGCTGAAGTACTAGAAAATTCCCTCCTCCAATGGATTTACAAGACTGGACTACACAATCCTTGATGGGACTGCTGCTGCATGGAGGTATGATATGTTTGGCCTAATGCCTAATATGGATCTGAAGTACTGGAAGGCTAATCTTGAAGCTCAAAGTGAAAGGATTAACCCTCCACCAGTTTCTCAGCTGAAATACTGAAGGACAACCTCTCCTCCTCTAAAACCCTAATGCAGGAATGCGTAATTCCTGAAGATGTGTGGGCTGCAGAGAGTAGGAAAAATGTGGCACCAATTCTTGATGATGAATGGTAGCTCATAATAACCTTCCCAGAGTAGGCACTCGAAGTCCCCCATGGGTAAGGGTGGAATTCCCACTCGGGAACACCCTGTGCTAAACAACACTGCAGACTTAGCTAAACAGCTTAAGAGTGCTTTGGAATGTCAAATGATAATTCCAAATCTAAACATATCTCAAATCAATAATACAATATCCTACATTCCCATGCTCCTTCATCTTCCTTATATTCTTTGTGAGCCTTTCCATGCCTTGGCCCACCTCATAATTGTGCTGCACATGTGAACATAGGTCTCCATGTTGACTGCGCTGTCTCTCCAAGACCTCCATGATTTCTGCATTTAATTTTCCCCCTCTCCTTCATGTGTGCACTAATGCACCACTTCCTCCATAATCTCATCATTTATTGCTCTATTATCTTACTTGGATTCCTTCTTGGTCTTATTTGAATCTTTCATCCTATTTATTATTAATGATGTTTGATCCCCACTCTTAATTCATTAATAAGCTTCTCCACTATTCCATGATGTAGGTTTGCTAGATAAATAGTCATGTTCACACTCTTAGGAGTGGAGTTATTCATCTTAAAGGGTTATGGGTCCCTCCACCCATTTATTTACTTAGATAATCAAGATAAGTAAGAACTCTACTATTCCAATAAACAAATGTAAAATTTGGAATATTATAATCAAGTAGCTAGAGATGTTTTAAAAAAAGTAATTTTAAAATACTTAGATATATTTGAACATCTTAGAACATGTGATATTTTAAAAGTGTAATTTTAAAGTCGACGGAGATAATTTAAAATAGTTATTTTAGTTTTTATAAAAAATATCCTATTTTATAATTAATTTTAATAAATTAATTTTTTAAAGGTATTTTATTTTATAATTCATTTTAATAAAAAAATAAAAAATAAACTTATATTTAAGAATTGATTTTAAAATTGTGTTTCATTTGAGATTTATATTAGGAGCAATCTTTAAAAATGGGTTTTGCTAAAATTATAAAGCCAAGGTAAGGTCAAGGATTTCAACACATGTGAGTAGTTGAACAATTTGAGTAATAGATAGATATAGAGAGGGAGTGGCCAATAGTGGTGAATGAGATGTTTCTATCAAGATGTAGTTTTGTACAAAAGCACAAAAGTTAATAAATCATTGTACATATTCATATTTTCACACAGACGGTACCATACAATAATACATATAATCCATAGATATTGTCTTGTATGTCGCACAATAATTTATTCTATTTTTGGTTTTTCCAACAGGCTACACAAGCTCAATTCAAGGTGTTTTTGGTATCCATGCAATGCTATCTTTTTTGGGAAACATTTGAATGTTTCTTTGTAAGTTTTTTTAAAGGAACGAAAAGTTGATTTGGATTAATTACCTATATATATTAGCAATTATTTCTCATGGTTTTGGTTGTTTAATTTCTAGCTTGTGTGAATGATGATATGATTTAAAATTTAATTTCAACATTAATTAAATTCAACAATCTATTTGTTTGTCCCAAAGGGATTGGATCCAATAGTGGAAAGTGAGGAGTTTTTCACCATTGGACAAGGTTAAGCTCTCACGAGGGCCTAGCCTTGAAACCATGGAGGCACCTTGAGCTAGTGTTAGAATGTTTGGTTGCACCTAGAGTGATTATATTAAAAATGGTCTCATGATCTATTCACACATAAGTGGATCAAATACCATACACATGTCCTTTTATTTTGGAAGTCAAATATTGCTAGTGCAATTGGATTTTGAGTGTTTTGTTATATGAGGTGTTTGAGGTTTAAATCTAACAAAAGTTAGGAGGAGACACTAAGAAAAATTCATTCATGTTAGGGGTTGGTGTGGGTTAGGTTAGGTGAAATCCTTGGGTGATTTTTATGGCTTATTTTCCCTTGGGTTGTATATTCTTAGACCATAGTCTAGTCCCACAAGTCATGGACATGATAGAAACAAAAGAAAAAATCTATCTGTTTGATTGAGATAGTAAGGATACTAATCACTTAGGGCTTGATATTCTTACATGGTATCAAAGCTTGATATTTAATTTAAATTTTAAAGGGTTTTGCAACTACAAATATATTTCTTGGGGGTAGGACCAACAATAAAATTCTTTTAAAATTTTATTTTTTGATTTGGGAGTTTCTAAGATCTTAGATATGGTAGCAATAGGTCTTTAGTTTGAGGACATATTGGATGGTGTCTTGAATTTATTAGCATAGAAAATGAGAGTTACACTCTTATCAAAAGAGAAAGATCTCTAGGATATTTTCAAGGAAATTGTGACTTTTCCTATATATCTATGGACTTGATAGTTCACATCAAAGGAAGTGAAGGCCAAGTGGACGATATGAGATTCCATAATGGACCATGTGATCCCTCTTCTATCTAAGAAGAATATAATGAAGGATATGTTTGATTCCTTGTTTAATATTTTCTAGAGTTAGAATATAAACACAAAGAAAATAATATGGAAAAAATTCAAATCCATAGAGATGAATAGATCAAACACAATCACTAGTTACCATATGAATATCACATAAATTCATGATTGGATTATAGTAGTTTGGGAGAAGGTTATAGACACAGAGCTAGTGAACATTGCATTGAATGGTTTCCAAACATCATGGGAAAATTTTTTCTAAGGTATTATCTCCTATGAAAACCTTCCTAACCTGAGAGGCTTCAGGATGACCATATCCAAGAGGAGACTCAGATGGAGCTAAAGGCTAGTAATATGTTAGGTCCCTATAACACTAGTGTATTCCCTGATTTTTATTATTATTATAGCCCCCTTATTGTTATTTTTGTGCCCATGTAGTCCCCATATTGTTATTATTGTGCCCCATAGAAGCCCACTATTTCAATTTTTTTGCCCTTACATTGTTATTGTTATGTTGGCTAGGACTACATTGTGACCCATTGGACTCCTATATATAGAAAGGAGGTTTTGTCATTTGTATCATCCAAGAATTTTTCATTTATGTAACGTAAAGGAGGTTTCCCACTAAAAGAGGCTGATTTATAAGTTGTTGAAATACATTTTCTTATATTTTTTGAGCTGGTTGCATAACATTTGGTATCAGAGCTTTGGATTCTAGGGTTTTGCAGCTGCAAACATGTAATATTGGAATTTTCGCTATGAATTTTTTTCTATGAAGGTTTACAAGCTGAAACAACAACCCATTTGAGCCAAAATCCTGGGGAAATTCATGTAAACATTTCAGATCTTGGTTTGCTATATTTGCAGAGATATGATTTGATGAAGTTAGGGTTTTTGTAGACTCCAGAATTTCATCTCAAACAAGTGACCGAGGGAAAATCGTCATAACTTTCGTTTCAGACATCGGATTGGAATTCTGTAAAAGGTAGCGAAAATTTAATGGACTGTAGTTTCTTTTGTATCAATTTTAGGTTGAAAGTCAAAATAGTGATATGTGGCATGCAGTACAATTTCTCTCTACTGAACGTGCCCATAATTAGGTCATTGTGGGAGATAGGGAATAAATTTGTCTTGAAGAATCTAAATTAGGTCTGACCTATGGAATTGGAAAGAAAACTCAGAGGGTTGAAAATTGACTAAATTTTAGATCTTGGAGATCCAAAATTACAGAGTTACATCATTTCAATATAGAGCTCCTAAAAGCAAGAAAAAGATGTGTATTTATAATAAAAAAAATTGCATAAATTTTGTTTGAAAAATCAGTTTGAAGTGATTCCAAGGGCATATTGAAGAATTTTTATCAGTATTGGGTTGTATAATGCCTCCCAAAAATAATTCCACACCCATTAAGCCCTTATAAATCTCTACTATGATACATGAATATGAAGAAGTGCAACATGATATATCAAAATTACGAGACCAAGTTCATCAAATTTCGCTCTCGCAAAAAGTAACCAGAAATGAAATGGAAGCTAAAATGGATTGTTTGAAGAAAGGAATGGAATCTAAGATGAATGGTGTGGAAGCTAATATGGATGAAATGGAAGCTAAGATCAATGGTATAGAATAAAAACTTAAAGGCATGGAAGACATGAAGAATGATCTAAAAGAAAACATGGAAGTTTTGAAAAAGTTGCTACAAGAAATGATTCCTAATGACAAAAACGTAGTAGAGGAATCTCATGATGAGAAAAAAATAATTGTTAATCGTGATTTCATAGACTCTAATGTTGGATTGAAAACCCACCATATTCCAAAGATCGATATGAGGAATATTGATGGCAAGGATCCCGTAACATGGATACTACATATGAAGCAATACTTTGATCTCCATAATGTGAAAAACATGCAAAAGGTACGCATTGAAAATTTATATTTAGAACCCAATACATTTGTATGGTATCAATGGATTTTCTCTCATGAAAAAATTGTCACTTGGTCAATTTTTATAGAGTAAATTATAACACATTATGAGGATACATAGAGTAACACCTTCTTTAGCCAATTGATAAATCTAAAAAAAAAGGGTTAAATGGTAGAGCACATTGAGGACTTCCAAAAATTGAATATAAGGGTAAAGGGTATTGCAGAGGAGCACAAGATTGATTTATTCATAGGGACTTTAAAGGATAACATCCAACATGAGGTTCACCTTTGGGAACTTGATTCATTAAAGAAGGTATTTGGGTTGGCAAGAAAAAATGAAAGAAAAATTATGGTGACAAGGAAGCCTACCACTCACATCTATAAAGATGGAAGTGTTGCTACTCCTAGACTTCCACAACCTATAAGGTTGACACCACAACAATTGGAAGAAAAAAAGAGAAAAAGGGCTTTACTATAGTTGTGATAGAAAATACACTAAAGTTCATAAGTGTGCTGAGAAGAAATTATTTTACATAGATTTTGAAGAGGGGGAAGAAAAGGAATAAGAAAATTCAAAAGAAGAGGATACACACCAAGAACCAACCCTAGAGGAAGAAGAAATGAATCCGAACAGAACTTGTAATGCATTGGTAGGAATTACCACTCCTCAGACTCTCAAGATAGAAGGACATATCAAGAATAAAAATGTAATAATGTTGATTGATTCGAGTAGTACCCATAATTTTATTCATTGTAAGGTAGCCAAGGAATCGAATTTCTTCCTATACCCAGCACCAGAGTGTCAAGTGATGGTTGTAAATGGAGGATCTATAAATTTCTCTGGAAAGTTCTATAATATCAAGCTAACCATGGGGGAGTATGTATTTAATAGTCTAATTCTCTCCATTCTAATGGGTCGTGCTGATGTTGTACTAGGAGTACAATGGTTACAACCTTTGGGGACGATAGCTTTTAATTTTCAAGAACTTTTCTTGAATTTTTTTTCGGAAGGAAAGGAAGTTGAATTACGAGGTATTGCAGGGAATCCAGGAAATATAATTAGCTCTAATTTTATGAAAAAGATTCTGAAGAAAGAACAACGAGGTGTAATTTCACAATTGTGCTAACTAAAGGTTCAAACATCAAAATCATCTATTTCTCTAGATCTCCAAAAAGGATTGGACAATCATTCCAAGGTGTTTGAGAATCCCAAAGGAATCCCGCCTATTCGTGATCATGATCATGATATTCATTTGATTCCAGTAAGTGTTCCTCCAAAAAACAGGCCTTACATATATCCTTATGGTTGCAAAAATTCTAGAGGCTGGTATAACCCAACGTAGTCAAATTTCTTTCCATGCTCCTGTAGTATTGGTGCACAAGAAGGATGTATCATGTCATATGTGTCTGGATTACATGGAGCTCAACAAGCTCACTATTAAAGATAAATTTCCCATCCCCATCATTGATGAATTATTGGATGAATTACATGGAGAAATTTACTTCACCAAGTTGGACCTTCGTTCTGGATATCATTAAATTAGAATGAAGACTGAAGACATTTCGAAAACAACATTTAGAACTTATGAGGGTCATTATGAATTTTTGGTCATGCCTTTTGGACTTACTAATGCACATTCCACATTTCAAGGTTTGATGAATTCCATTTTCAAACCCTTCCTTAGAAAATTTGTGTTAGTATTTTTTGATGATATATTAATATACATCAAGTCTTGGAAGGATCATGTTCAACATGTTGACGAGTGCTCAAACTTTGGAGGAGAAACAATTATACGCAAAAACCTCCAAATTTTTCTTTGGAGTACAGGAGGTGGAATATTTGGGTCATATTGTATCTCATGAGGGTGTTAAGGTAGACCCTAACAAAATTAAAACCATTAAGGAATGGAAAATCCCCACAACCATAAAGCATATTCGAGGATTTCTGGGGTTAAGAAGTTATTATCGCAAGTTTTTTAAGAATTATGGGAGAATATTGAAACCTCTAACATCATTACTGAAGAAAGATTGATTTCCTTGGGCTCCAGAGGCAACTACGGCCTTTGAACATCTTAAAGAGGCAATATGCCAAACAGCGTTGTTAGCTACGTTAGACTTCACAAAAAAATTTATTATGGAATCTGATGCCTCAAGAAATGGAATTTGTGTTTTTTTAATGCAATAAGGAAGACCCATTTCTTTTGAATTTTGTCCAATCAAAGGAAAGTATTTACAGAAACCTATTTATGAGAAGTAAATGTTGGAAATACTACATGCACTAAAGAAATGGAGACCTTACCTAATGGGAAGACACTTCAAGGTAAAAACAGATCATGATAGTCTTAAGAACTTTTTGGAACAAATATTATCTTTAGAAGAGAAGAAAAAATGGTTCAAAAAGATGTTGGGTTATGAATTTGAAATCATCTACAAAAAAGGGAAGAAAAATTTTGTTGCAAATGCACTCTCAAGAAAGGATGAGGATGTGGAAGCCTTGATTTGTGCCATTTCTATTATCCAAAATAAGTGGATAATCGAAGCAAGGGATGAATGGAAGAATGATGACAAGGTATGGAAACTCATTCAAAATATGCAGCAAGATCCTAGTACATCTGAAACATTTAGCTGAAAAAATGATTCATTATGGTACAAAGATAAATTATATATTTGTAAGAATTCTCAACTCAAATAAAATATTCTTTTGGAATTTCACACCTCTCCCTTAGGAGGGCACTCAAGATTTTTTTTAAATTACCACAGGGTCAAGAAGGATTTTTTTGGGATGGCCTTAAATCTGATATTCAAAAATTTGTGGCAGAATGTTTGTTTTTCCAACAAAATAAATTTGAGACAATTAAGATCTTGAGTCTATTACAACCTTTATCCATTCCAAGTCAACGTTGGGAGGAGGTTTCAATTGATTTTATCATACGTTTACCCAAGTCCAAAGGAAATATTTTCATCATGGTGGTAGTTGGTAGACTTACCAAGTATGCACAATTTTGTGCATTATCTCATGCATTTAAAGCCAGTATGATTGCTACTACATTTATGGAAACAATTAAAAAGCTACATGTAAACCCAAAGATCATTGTAAGTGACAGAGATCCCATTTTTATAGGAAATGTTTGGACAAAATTATTTTCTTGTTTGGTTACTCAATTATCTCATAGCTCATCATATCACCCTCAATCTGATGGGAGAACTGAGATAATGAACAAATGTTTGGAAGTATATCTTTGTTGCTTTGTATCTGATAAACAGACACAATGGGTCAATTGGTTACCTCTGGCTGAATGGTGGTATAACACTTCCTTCCATACTGCTGCAAAAATGTCCCCATTCATGGCACTTTATGGATATCAACCATCGTCCATCAAATCATCTTTAAGAGAAAATTCTAAGGTTCAAGTAGTGGAATATCATATCGAACATCAACAACAAGTTCTCCAACTCTTAAAGGATAACCTCACTTTGGCACAAAATCGAATGAAACAACAGACAGATCAACATCGCAGTGAAGGAAGTTTTGATGTAGGCGATTGGGTATTTTTATGGCTACAATCATTCAAAAAATGCTCCTCAATCAAAATAAGAAGGATAATAAATTATCACCAAAGTATTATGGTCCTTGCAAGGTGTTGCAAAATATTGGTACTATGGCATACAAATTGGAGCTTCCTACATCTTCCCGAGTGCACCCAGATTTCCACGTTTCATGCTTAAAGAAGGTTATAGGTGACAAACTCCCAGTTCAAACAAAATTTCTAGAACTTGACGAAGAAGGAAAAATCATATTGGAACCTAAAGTAGTCATAGAAACAAGAACTTGACAGCTACAAAATCAATAAATTTCAGAGTATCTCATCAAGTGGAAGAACTTACCTGCTGAAGATTCGACATGGGAGGATGAGAATTTTATACAGAAGCATCCATAACTACTCAAGCATTGAGGAAAACACTTTTTTGAAGGAGAGGGGCATGCTAGGTCCCTATAATACTAGTGTATCCCCTGATTTTTATTGTTAGTATAGCCCCCTTATTGTTATTTCTGTGCCCGTGTAGTCCCCATATTGTTATTATTGTGGCCATGTAGTCCCCATATTGTTATTATTGTGCCCCATAGAAGCCCACTTTTGTTATTGTTATGCCCTTACATTGTTATTGTTATGTCAACTAGGATTATATTGTGACCCATTGGACTCCTATATATAGAAAGACAATTTTTTCATTTGTATCATCCAATAATTGTTCATTTATGTAATGTAAAGGAGGTTTCCCCCTCGAAGAGGTTGATTTCTAAATTATTGAACTATATTTTCTTCTATTTTGTGAGTTGGTTGAGTGTGGTGATGATTAGCTCTTTTTGGTTATTCAAACAAGGGAAGAGGTAAAATACCTAGCAAGGATAAGGGAAAGAGTGAGGAGTCAACCTCAGAAATAAGAAATAAGGAATTGAGTAAAATCAAGCACTTCATTTTTTTTTGGGTAAATGGATCCTTTCATTAATCATAAAAAGTTACATATACATTTAATTTCCAAGAGATGACTAAAATAAAGGAGATATGTGAGACTAACAAGCTACTAATAACAATATAAAATCCAAAAATGACTATGATAATCATGATTACATAGATAAATCCTTGAAGATTTAATATTTCAAGGGGGGATATGCCTCTCACATTGGCATGACTTCCCTGAGTTGACTATTTGTTCACTATATTCTTGGATTAATGCCTTATTTCTATCATGGACCCATTTTTTGGCTTCTTTGTATTTCCTAGAGACCAATTTAAATCCTTCATTTTAACCCCAAGAACAAACTATGAAGAGCTCAAGCCCAATTTATTTCTTCAAAGACAGACATTTTATAGAATCCTTTCTTGATGAGCTGGTATATCCTTCACATATTTTCTATCCCATTCTTCTACAAGGGAAATAAGTCATGGGTTAGCTAGATCCATATATTTTGGTAAGGCTTTTGATCCAGCTTCTTTTGAAAGGGAAACTATCATTTCCTGTGGTGATGGGTTTTGTTGGTGCCCTTCAAGATACTTTTGTACGACCTCTATAAGATTTGTTATAGGTTTATGGGATTTTCCTTATGATAATTGAATTATTTATTTAATGTTGTATTTCTTAGGATACTCATTTGGATATGAGATATACTTGAACATATTTCCATATCTATGGCTCTGATCAGGATTTGAGGTATCCCAAGGACTAAAATTTCTTCTTCTTTAGGGGTATTTTCCTAATTCAAATTAATATTTCTAAGAAGGGTTTTCTTCAAAAATTTCCTTGGTATTCATCTGGCAGTACCTAATAAAATTCTCATATTAATGAAAGAATCTGTATCTAAAGGGGACATGTTCATAATCTAGAGTCTTCTTCCAAACATTTTGTTGATAATAAATATCTATGGAGGCTAGAAGAGGTTGGGAGATATTCATGTAAACATAGATCCAAAAACATGATGTGTACCTCCCTCCCTTGGTATCCTCTGACACTTTGAAAAATATTTCGATGTAATTTTCGTTGCCTTCAAGGGTTTCCTCCTCCCAATATTCCTTAGGAGGAGAAAAGAGTTGGACCCACATCGGGGAAACAAGGAAATCTTCCTTATATGGATCATACTTCTCCTTCCAAAATTCCATGAAAATACCTACATTATTGAAAAAATATGGCCTTCCTTAAAAAACCCTTGATCTATTTTCCATTTTGGATAAAATGGTTGTGAAGAAACCTTTGGTCCCTAACTCCAATTCTATTTGACCTTGGAGGTTCCATTTATTTGGATCCACCCAATGAAAGCCTTTTTAAAGACCCATAATCCAATAAAGTTTTATATCAAAGCATGATCCTAAATATATTGGATATATTCTTTGATATTGCTATATTAAACCTCATATTTTGTATCTTGCACCACTTTTGGTAGGCAGAGCCTTGGATTTATAGCTTACCACGATGCACCGATTGAAGGTTTTGCTGCAAAAAAGGATACCACACTTTGTATAACTTATCTATGAAGAGGATGTCTAAGATGAGGATATTAAATGGGAATACTAGTAGATCCAAAATAATTATGAACTCATAAAAAAATATAGCTAAAGGAGGGGGAAGAGCCCTCTCTCATAGAGCTGAGCATAGACGACTATGTAGAAGAAACCATAGAATTTACATAGAAGAGAAAAATTAAAGATAAATTTATTGAAACCACATGCTTCATTTATTATGAGCATGAAAATTATGTATATGGGAGTGTCTAGAGAAGAATAAGGGTAGAGAGAAGGAAAAATATAAATAGATAACATTCTTTGTAGAAAGTCAAATGAACAAGCTTGTTGCCAAGCTTGAGAAGTATTTCTTGATGATATATTTCCTTTATACCATTGCAATTATGAGGGATGTGTGGGGAATATCATCATATGATAAAATATCGATTGTTATTTTCCAATTTAAAGAAACATGTATTAGGAGTGTAGGTTGAGATTTATGATGATGCCAAGTACATAGTAATAGGAGTTGGTACTATGAATCCCTTCTAGCTTGAGTTGGGTAATTGTTTAGATTTTGATGATGTCTTGCTTTTTCTAGGTCTTAGGAATAATTTTCTTTCAATTTTAGTAATGGAGGATAAGGGATTTTCAGTGGAGTTCAAGAACCAACAATTCCTAATCAGGTTGAAATATTATATTCCAGATACAACTTAGGTAATATGGGTTAGAGAAAGTAAATTGTATAGGTTTTAGGGTAAACTTGTTCGAGCTTTGGTACATAACAATGACAAATCAAAATGAAGCACAAGAGAATGGGGCATTTTCATCACATGGTGTTTCCTATTATGAGGGAGACAATGATAGGTATTCTAGAGTTCACTATTGAACAACATGGTGTATGTAGAGGATGCATGCTTGGAAATCATTTCAAGGCTTCTTTCCAAAGTGACAAACATAGTTATAAGGGGATTTATACCTAGTATATTCGAATTTTAGTGGCTAATGTTAGCAATATTGATAATAGGAAGAATTTATTATGTTTATTTTATTTTTCCTTTACTCAAGAGACTTGGATCTACTTCTTAAATACCAAAGATGAGGTCTCTTTTAAGGTAGGATTTCAAAGCCCTATTAGAAAACTATATAGGGAATAATACCAAAGTCTTGGTATCAAACTATGGGGAATATTAAACCTCCAAGAAGCTGAAGGGTTTTTGCAAGGAGTAAGTAATCAAGATGGAGCTAACAATTCTATAAAACTCACAACATAATAGGGTGTTTGAGTGGAAAAATCATTCCATCATAAGGGCTACTAAGGCCATGATACATGACAAATAATTATAATTTTTTCTCTAGGAAGATACATGAAAAACAACAATTTACATCTGGAATTGGTTTCTTTAGAGGATCTTTGAGGAAGAAACACTACATATGGCATTCATAGGTGTGAAGCTAGAGGTGAGTAATTTTTAAATATTTTTTTGTCCAATTTATATCCATGTACCTATAGAGAAGAGGGAAAATTTGGATCCCTCCATCATGAAGGGTTTATTTGTAGGTTACAAGGAGACTTCAAAGGATTACAAGGTCTATATTCTAGAGTAGAGGAAGACAATGGTGAACTAGGATGTATTTTTAGGAATATTTGTAGCCAAGAAGTTCCATAAGGTTATTCAAGTGATAGAGGATGATAAGTAGGAAGATTTGAATGTTGAGCTAGGGTCATTGGTGATTTCCATGGTAATATAACGAACTTCAAGTGAAGAGGTGAATAAAATCCCCTTCCACTTCTATAAGGAGATCTAAATGGTTTAGTTAAACACTGAAGGATGCTCAAGAGCATGTTGAGACTCCTAGGATCACTTTTAAAAGGTTAATAGTTTCAAATAAGTTTCCATATTATCAAGCGTTGATGAATACTATTCTATATTTCAAGCCTCATAATTTTCAATAGGTAACAAACCAACAAGTATGGTAGGATGCCATGGTGCAGGAATACATGTCCATCATGTAAAATGATGTTTGGGATGTAGTATACTATTATGAATATCCGAGGGGAAGTAACTTGTGATTTCTATGTGGATCTACAAGATCAATGACGTTGCATATGGAATATAATATTCCTAATTAGCTTTCAGCTAGTTGGAATATTAATTTTTTCTTTTCTTAATAAAATAAATGAACAATTGGGTAGAGAGACCCATAAATATCTTTAGTAGGAATAAAACCACTTCTAATGTGAATGTGGGTCATTGTAGCAGCTGAATAAATCACTTGTGGGTGTGAATATGGGTTAAAGCATGTGGAAAGGGTCAAGGTTGACCAAATCAACAACGTTGTCATGGAGGTAGTGGAGAGTTAATGAGGGACAACGCAGTTATGATGGAGGAGTGTATGCATGAGAGTAGCATATTTAATGAGTGGGATCAAGTGTGAGGAAGCTCACAAATAGTATAAGGAAGAGGATCGCAACCATAGAAGGAATTCTGATTATTGTTTATGTATTAGCATTTTATGACTTTCCACGCGCTTCGGCTGTTTAGCAGAGTCTGTTGTGTTGTTTAGCACAAGGGTGTTCCGGAGTGGGAATCCCACCCTCATCCTTGGGGGACTTCAAGTTCCTACTCAGGAGAGGTTCATTGAGCTTCATTTCCACTATCCAGTATAGGGCCAAGCTTTAGCCATTATTCACAGCGTAGTCTCCTTCAGGATTGTGTTGTTTTGCAGGGCAGTAGTAGTTGAGGGTTGATAGACCCAATTTTTGAGCTTGTTTTCCAGTGACGGCAGAAGCCCTTCATATAGGAGGCTAGCAAGGAAGTTAATTGAGCATTATTCCACCATCTGGCATTAGGCTAAGCAACAACATTCACCTACAATGCAGTCTCCTTTAGAAACTATGTTATCTTGCACCGCAGTTGCAGTGGGAGGTCAAGTACCCAAGTTCTTGACATTGTTTTCGAGTGAGGGGAACAACCCTTCATTAGGAAAGTTTGTGAGGAGGGATATCAACCATTTTAATATCATATCAGCCACCTCCCACCAGTGATCCCGTTGCAGAGCGTTATTCAGCCCTAGGGCTACATTTTGCATATTTTTCATTTTATGTATTTCCGGAAACCCTTTCTGGGTTTTTTTGGAAAGGTGCTAGAAATCCTATATCTCTAATCCTGGCATTTTCTAAGTAGTATACCAGTAGATCCATGTATTTCCATTTATAGCACCAGTTATTCCCAGCCAAAACTGCATTGTCTTAACCTCTGACATTCTTGTATAGCAGTAGTTATTCCCAACAAAAATTGTGTTGTCTTAGCCTCTGACATTCCTGTATAGCAACAATTCTTCATGTTTTATGTACTGGGTCTCTAGAGGCTTGTTTTGCCTAGATTTAGCATATTTTTCCTCAAGATATTGTACACATTTTCTGCTATAATGTTTAATAGAATGGATATATGATCTTCTCTCATTATATGTGTTTATGTATCACTGCATTTTCAAGTTTTATGTTTAATATTTCTTTTTTTCCTAATTTGGAATATTACAATGGTATCAGAGCATAATCTTGGCTCAACCTGTGTGCTTCAGAAACTATGTCATTAGAAGAAGGAGAGCCCCTCGCGGACAGGGAGAAGAGGTATCTCAATAGAAATCAGAGATATGATTATACAGATAACAAATAAGACAAGGGAAAAAATCCAATATCAGGAGAGGTGGATGATAAGGAGTTTCCCAAGCTTCTTCTCCAAACCATGCAAGATATTGCAAGAGAAATCAAGGAGCTGAGGATGGAGAGACATAAATAATCTCCTAGAGGGTTTCTACATGGGGAAGGCTCTAGGATTTCACATCACTAGTATGAACAATCAGGGAGGCAACAAGTTCCCAACGCTCCACTATTCCTACATTCTTAGCAGTGGTAAATGGAGGTGGAGGACCTCAAGAACAAGAAACTATTGAAGATTATTTTCTTGAGTATGAGTCTCAATCTCAAAGATTCAATGATAATTTGAATTTTCAGGATTTTTGTTAGATCAAGGACAACAGGAGACCCCAGCATAAAAATAGGAGTGGAGGATTCACACAGAAAAATGATATACAACAGACTATGGGTAGATTATTTTTTCCTGCTTTTGATGGATCATCCAAATGCACAACCAAGTCTTGGGCGGAGAAGCTAGACATATAATTCCAGTTGAACCAAGTACCGGAGATGGAATCCATCAAAATATCATCGCTGCACCTTGAGGGTGAGGCACATGATTGGTGGTTTCATGGTCTTTCTACATTGGGGCATGCCAATGTAACTACATATGCGGAGTTCTCTATGAGGTTAGTGGAAATATTTGATTAAAGAGATTCAGAGGCACCTTTTGTTGAGCTAGCCAAGCTCAAGCAGTCAGGTAATCCAGAGACCTATGTCTCTGAATTCCTAAAACTTTTTGTTATGGTTCCAGATTTATCTACAGCTAGGATAGTTTAAATGTTTATCGATGGGATAACAGAGCCTCTGCATGGGTTGGTTAATTCTACTAAACCAACTAAACTCCAAGATGCCATTGAGAGGGCTAGAGACCTACAAGATTCTTTTCCAAGGGAAAGAGCTCAATTTTAGCAAAAACCCACTTTTCCATCAAAGGGGAAAGATGTGAAAATTATTCCTCTAAAGGAGAACCAGAACAAAGGACCTCTTAGTGATGATGTTTGGAGGGCCTTTAGGATGAGGAAGCTTTGCTTCACATGTCAAGAACCATGGGAACTAGGGCATTAATGTGATGTAGGAAAGGCCTACTATATAGAGGTATTCTATGATAGTGAGGAGGAGGATGAAGAGGAACCAGAGGGAGACAACAATTTTGTGATAGCAGGAGAGGATCTACCACCACCAGGAGGTGGGAATGGGGCATTTGCTCCAATTGGAGGGGCCCTTTCATATTTACGAGGAGTACCCAAGTATCTAACTTTGAGAGTCTGAGGTACACTTCAGGGGCAGCGGGTGTCAGTGTTGATTGATAGTGGGTCTACCCACAATTTTATTGATGCTCAATTAGTGCAAAGAAGGACAATCCCCACTGATGATTTTGAGGGATTTTCAATTTTTGTTCCAGGAGCTAGAACCATGTAGTGCATGAAGTATGTTCTGGCATTATCTGTCACCATGGGAACATACACTTTGACTGATCACTTCTTTTTGGTTGATATTCCCGACTCCAATGTGATATTGGGTGTGCAGTGGTTGATTACTTTGGGGAAGGTCACCACTGATTGGGAGAATTTGCAGATGGAGTGGGTAGATAAGAAGAGTGGTTAGCATCAGGTGATTAGGGTCATGCACACCTATCCATCCCAGAAAGTCTCTGCACATAATATGGAGACTAATTTGTGTAGTGGAAGCAAGGATCTATCAGTCCACTCAGATATACAGTCTATTCTAGATCATGATGTTTCATTATATGGAGGCGTTCCAGCAAGAATGCCCCCGGACTAGAAGATAATCAAAGAGTTCTCACAAAAAGTTGCATCATTCATAGATCTAGATGAGGAGAGAGCCTTGGGTGAGACTAGCACAACACAGAGGGCCTTTGATTGGCTCAAGGAGGGCATGATAATTTTTCCAGTATCAGCATTTCCATCTCTCACCAATCCTCTTGCAGTGGAAGATGGTGTTTCAGGAGTACATGGTGGCATAATCATGGTGCAAAGGGGCTGCTCCATAGCCTTGGAGAGTCAAAATATACTTCCACACAAGAAGGAGTCTTCTATATATGAAAAGGAGTTGTTGGAAATCATGCATGCATTGGCCAAACTATGGAAGTTTTGGATAGGAAATGGCTTCCAAGTGAAGGTTGACCCCCATAAACTTCAATATTTTCTTGGGAAAAAGTAGCTGCAAGGGAGGCAACAAAAGTGGATATAAGTACTCCGACATGTGGCTTTGGCATTAAGCATGTCAAAGAGGGGAGTTATGAGGTGACAGGCGCTTCATTACAGAAGTCAGCAATGATGTCATTGAGGAGTATAGATCCATATTATGAGTCCCAGCTATTGGTGGAGTATTCCAAGAAACTCTTCACATGTGAGGTGCTTGATGGGCAAGTAATAGATGGGAGGTATAGAGTGGTGGATGGAATCATCTATTACCAGGATTGGGTCTTCTTGACTAGAGACTCCAAGCTCAAGGAGAAGATTCTACATGTAGCACATGAAGCACTCCTTTCCAGTCACACAAATTTCATTGGGACTTATTAGACCATTATGGAGAGATTCTCATGGGAGGTTCTCAAGGAGGATGTTCTCCAGCATATCAGGAGGTGTGTAGTTTGTTGGATGAATGAGGAGGGAAACAAACATCCTGCAAGGTTGTTACAGTCACTTAATTTTCTAGGAGATAGATGGGAGAGCTCATATATGGACCTCATCAACAGCTTACCAAGAGTACATCGTAAGAGTTGTGTCTGTATACTTATTGATCATCTAAAAAAGTATTTGAATTCTCTTGAAATTTATATATACAGTGCATTGCTCCACAAGAGGGCATGCCTCTCTTTGGATTTCATGGTCTTCTTCGGACCACAGTCAGAATGGGGATGGCCACTTCCTATAGGGCTTTTGGAAAGTATTTTCCTATTTGGGGTGTACTCATTTGACACCAAATTCCCTTTACTACTTCCAAACATGTGACAAGATAGTGGCAGCAAGCAAGTGGTTGGAGAGCCACTTACCACATCATGTTTTGAGGCAAATAGGAGTAGAAAAGTGTTGGTCTCACTTGAGGGACCATTATCACCATCCAAAATTTCATCTAGCACTCAGTGTGTTTCTCTTTCTTTATGGTGATGATTTTCTAATCGCTATTGGTGGAATGGCTTGGGAAAGCAAGGTTCCTAGAACCAAAGGTTGGGTCCTAGAGAGTCAGGATGTGTTTCGGCCTCTTAAGGACAACATTACTACAACCCAAGATCAGCAACAGTTCTACACAGAACATAGATGGGGAGGGAGACAACGTGGGGTGGAAAATTTGGTCTACCATATTCAGCCATACAACCCATCTACATTGAAGAAGCAGGGGATTGAGAAGATTTTCTATGAACCACACAGGGTGATTCATCTTGTTGGGAGAGGAGCATATGGGTTGGTGTTTCTCATTGGGATCAAGATCCCAAAAATTCATCATACTCATGCCTCAAGAAGGCCATTAGACAAAATGTAGTTGCCTCCATGGATCTCCCACTTCTTCATGATGAGAGCCATTTGGTTTTATCACCAAAGGATAACTTGCACACTTGAGAGGAGAAACTAGGGGACAAATTGATTGGAGAGAATCTGGTTTAGTGGAGGATTCTATCAGATAAGGATCACATTAAGGAAGGAGAGGAGTTTTTGCAGTATCCATCCTTGTCGTTGCTTGAGGACAAGCAACATTTGGGAGGGGAGGACTGTAATATTCCTAATTATCTTTTAGCTAGTTGGAATATTAATTTTTTCTCTTGTTAATAAAATAAATGAATAAGTGGGTAGAGAGACCCATAAATCTCTTTAGTAGGTATAAAACCACTTCTAATGTGAATGTGGGTCATTGTAGCAGTTGTATAAAGCACTTGTGGGTGTGAATAGGAGTTAAATCATGTGGACAAGGTCAAGGTTGACCAAATCAACAACATTTTCATGGAGGTAGTGGAGAGTTAATGAGGGACAATGCAGTTATGATGGAGGAGTGTATGCATGAGAGTAGCATCATTATTGAGTGGGATCAAGTGTGAGGAAGCTCGAAAATCATATAAGGAAGAGGATGGAAGCCATAGAAGGAATTATGATTATTTTTTACGTACTAGTCTTTTATGACTTTCTGCACTATTCGACTGTTTAGAGAAGTTTGTTGTGATGTTTAGCACAAGGGTGTTCCCGAGTGGGAATCCCACCCTCATCCTCGGGGGACTTCAAGTGCCTACACAGGAGAGGTTCATTAAACTTCATTTCCACTATCTGGCATAGGGCCAATATTCAACCATTATTCATTGTGTAGTCTCCTTCGGGATTGTGTTGTTTTGCAAGGAAGTAGCAGTGGAGGGTTGATAGACCCAATTTCTGAGCTTGTTTTCTAGTGAGGGGAGAAACCCTTTGTTGGTTCTCAATCTAGTCTCCTAAACTGAGCTCATTTAATTGTCAACCAGGATTTGTAAACTGCTGAAGTGAAGTGTACCATATGTACCTAGGTGCTTGTTTCCTAATGCGTTGTGTGTAGTGTTTTGTGATGTTTTTGGTATTTTATGTTGATTTATAATGTTTTTGGTCTTTTGGAGTTTTATGTTCACAATGAAAATGCCTATAAAACTAATAGAAAGGGGTTGGTGGTCAAAACAGAGTTAAGCCTAATGTGTGGAATGGAAAATGCAATTGGAATCACTGAAGCAGAATCTGAACTATGACTAAATAAAAGCAAAAGCTTGATAATGACTTCTTAGGTAAATGACACAAACTAAACTTGAAAAATGATCACTAAATATGCAAATCCTCTAACTAAATAGTTGAACACTAATCTTATCATGATGCAACACTTTGTTCTAAGCTCATCTACTCTATGGCTAATTCCTAGTTCTATTCTGCAATTTAATTGGATATCACAGAACCTTTACTCAAAGAGTTATTGGTTTCTTTTTCAAATTAGTTCTTTTGAGGAAGAGCTATGTTTATAAAATGATGAGGAGATTGCAGAGAGATTTCAGACCTTATAGTGATGTTATCTTCTGTTCCTATGGCTATGGATCATTTGTAGTTTTTAGAACAAGAAGATGTTTGTGAATAATGAAGGATGTCTTGTTAATCCTAACAACTAGAGTAATCTATTGTGCAATGGATGACAATTTGAATATGAGATGCAAGTGCAATGAGTTAATCTAAGAATGAACCTAAGATGCCACTAAACTAGAACAATGTTGAATCATAAGTCATCATCAAACTTGAAACAAAGTAACTGAACATGAATTAAATGCAATGAAACTCCGGAGCATTCTAACTATGCTAACATGCTTTATTCTATGAAGTTACACAGTCTATTTGTTCATCATTAGTGATATTCTGGAAGAGTTCCTTCTTTTGGAAGGGGTAGAACAATTCTGACTGTGTAATTAAATGCAATTGTAAGCAAATGGACTGAAAGCAAATGAAAAACTAAGTTATCATACCCATACCCTACTCGTCATTATGATGTCTTGGGCAAGCGTTTAAGAGCAAGAACAGAGATGATACTTAGTAAAAACATACAACTAAATCATTCATTATCACAGTCATGTCTTGAACTTCTTAAGGATGTCTTGGAAGAGTTTCTTCTTGTGGAAGAGTGATTAGAACAAGTGTAACTATGATAGTGAATAGCAAAAACTACAACTAATTCCTACAGGACTATAGCTATTCATCATTCATCATTATAATCTGTTGGAAGAGTGTCTTCTTGTGAAAGAGCTGGAATGAATATAACTACAGTAGCTAGTTAAAACAACTACAAATTCAACTCCTATTTCTACAATACTATAGTCATTCAACATTCATCATTATGGTCTTTTGGAAGAGTATCTTCTGGTGGAAGAGTTAGAATGAGTACGACTACAGTAGCTAACAAAAACAACTATTAATTCAAATGCAAAGTGTAAAGGCAGCTAGAAAAACTTATCTAATTTACGCAAAACAAATCCGTGCAAGAGGCAGGGGCCCTCTACCACTTGACGGCATTCAACTCCAAATTAAATCACGCCTTCAAAATAACTTTGTCTGCTCCATTAACGATGAAATAGTTTGAACATAACACTCTGCGTTTTCAGGAATGTATCACAGAGTTTAAACAAAATCTAGCAGCAAATCTAACATCAAATCTCTCACACAGCTCTCGGTCTCCCCAAGAGTTTATAAAGCAAATGCACGTAACAATAATTACAACAATTTAGGAATAATGTCTTTCCTTATCCGAATCATGTTAGGACTCTTTGAGGTGGCTACGTGAAGGAGAAAGGACATCTGGACTGAGACAGTCCTAATAGAAGTCTTCCTTCATAAATGTGTTCCCACGTGCATAACCGTACCCAGAATCCATTTCTTCCTCCATGATGAGCAACGAACCATGTAGACATGACATGGATCATGCCCATATGTGGTTTTTCTCAAGAGGCCACCTGGAACATACTCAAACATGAAGGCAGCTGCAGAATCGCCGGTTAGCTACGGAATGTCTGCATTCTGCAGCTAGTTCCGGTCAAAATGCTTAACAATGGAAAAAATCACAAAATTCAACAAGTCAGTCATGTAAATCATTCTAGAAGTAATTTTAACTATATTTATTGATCAATTGGGTCTAAGATAGAAATGGACAAGGGAAAATAATGTAAAATGAGGTGAAGGAAAGCACAAATTTGAGGCTCAACACCCTTCATCCGGGAGGCTAGAAAGGAAGTTCATTGAGAATTATTCCACCATATGGCATCAAGCCAAGAAACAACATTCACCTACAGTGCAATCTCCTTCAGAAACTGCGTTATCTTGCAGTGCGGTTGCAGTGGGAGGTCAAGTACCCAAGTTCTTGACCTTATTTTGCAATGAGGGGAACAACCCTTCATCCAGAAATTTTGTGGCGAGGGATATCATCCATTTTCATATCATATCAGCCACCTCCCACCAGTGATACAGTTGCATAGTGTTATTCATCCCTAGGGCTACATTTTGCATATTTTGCATTTTGTGTATTTCCGGAAACCCTCTCTGGGTTGTCTTAGAAAGGTGCTAGAAAGCCTAGATCTCTGATCCTGACATATTCTAAGAAGTATACCAGCAGATCCATGTATTTACATTTATAGCAGCAGTTATTCCCAGCAAAAACTACATTGTCTTAGCCTTCAACATTCTTGTATAGCAACGGTTCTTCATGTTTTATGTACACGGTCTCTAGAGGCTTGTTTTGCCTAACTTGAGTGTCTTTTTACTCAATATCTTGTACACATTTTCTGCCATAATGTTTAATAGAATGGATATATAATTTTTTATGTTCAATTTTCTTGTTTTTCCTAATTTGGAATATTACATGGAAAAATTGAGAAGTTTAAAGCAAGGTTTGTGATGATATGGTTCTCCCAAAGAAAGAGAGTGGATTACGATGAAACATTTTCTGTAGTTTCCAAGTAAAATTCTATTAGATTTTTTATGTCCTTAATGTCATTTGTAGGATGGACGATACATTAGATGGATGTGAAGGAACACTCCTTAATGGGATCATTAAGTAACAAGTGTACATAGAGTAGCCTTAGTTTTTGAGGTACAATAGGAAGGAGTCATGTGCAATAATAAGAAAACATTGTACACACTCAAGTAGTCACTAAGAGCATGGTATTCCAAGATTCATGGATATTTGCAAAGTATGGGATTTACCAAAAGTGAAATAGATTCTAACTTATATTATATATTTATTTATAATGATCTACTTATTTTGGTTCCATATGTACATTACTTGTTTTTTAAAACTGTAAATAAGTTAATTAGTGTAAAAATTATACATGGTAGCTAATTTTGAGATGAAGGAAATCAACTGGATGCATTACTTCTCGGGGTTGGATGTTTGAAACATACTAGGGGAAATTTTACTCGGGTAGAGTAAATTTGTAGTTTATATCCTAAAGAGGTTTCAAGCGGATAATTACAAACCTAGGGCCCCATCAATGACAACTAATTGGAAAAAGGTGAAAATTTTTATATTTAGAGTTGTTAGACCCCACAATGTCTATATTTTTGATAGATTCCTTGATGTATTTGTTCAACACTAGTCCAAATATATGTTTTAAAATGAACATCTTAAGTTAGTTAATGGTGGAGACAAAGTAGGAGTTGTTAGTGTCAGTCAGTTCTGCCTGTCACCAGTGATAAAATGGGCTCTTTCAAATTTTTTATTAGGGTGTCAAGTCAAATTTTTATGGTTTCAATAGGTCTTCAAAAAAACATTTGGTCACTGGCTAGTGGTTTCTAGGTCTATTACTACTCCTTTCAAAAAATAATAATTGTGTTGGTCATTTCCATCTCTCATTTGGATGAGTCATCATTTCAAAGTCATCATTTTCATCTCAATCATGTTACCATGGTTCTCATTAAGCTCAGTGTCACCATTAGGTCATTAGGGTTTAAGTCACCAAAATCATTCATTTCATTAATAAATCCAGAAAATGAAGGAGCAGTAATAGGGAATTTTCTCAATAAAGTTTGTTTCATATTTAATTTTATTCAATTATGATGTAATAAGTTCTATTTGTTCCAAAGCTGCGTACTTTTCAAAGAAAAATTGAAAATCACTTGGTGGGCCACCACACCACAATGAAGAAAAATACTTCCACAAGCTATAAAAGACCATCAAGATCATTTCTCTCACTCATTCCATTGTCAAAGAGTTCTCACTCACCATCCAAATCAACCTCAACACTCTTATGCATCCAAAGACACTCCAAACAAGTGATTCCAAGCTACCACGTTGCGCTTTCAGGAAACACACTACATTTTCACTCCAACAGTAAAAAATATTTCTTCCAAGGATTCTGCAGGGCAAGTCAAGTTTTCATCATTAGTGTACAAGTAATTTAAGGCCCATTCATTCCTCCTAGAAGCTTCATTTCCTTTTTTTTATGGTGCAAAACCTCTGTTTGTCTCGACACTGCATTTTGGTGGGTGAGACATAAGTTTTACCCTCCCTCACACTCATACACACTTACCAAAACCTTTACACTCCCCTACTCCCATTTCCCAAGTCCCAATAACCAAACCCTAGCTCCACACTGCGTTTTGGGCAGTTTCTAGGGCTTGGACTATGTAAAAATTCCCTAGGCCAATTACTACACTTATTTCACCCCCCTCCACTTCCAAAAGTTCCCTAGAACCCCTACCTACTTCCCCAAATTTTCTTACCCTCATATCCCTTCCCTAACCCCTTCATCCCTTCACCTCACTCACAATCCATGTTTTTCCAACTAGGGTTTTAGCCTTGCAAATTGTCAAACATGGAGGGAGAAAGGAAAACTTATAACAATGGAGGTCAAGTGTCAAGGTTTGAACCACTCAACACTCATTAGTTGATGTCATATTCACTTGCCAAGAAATGTTTTCAGAATGTAGGGTGTTTAAGGTTTTGTGAGAAAATTTGAAAGGTCAAATACCATGCCAAGTTGACAAGCTTGTTTACCACTAACCTTAGGAGAGATAAGGTCATAATTGTAGGGGTAAACTTCAAAATCTCAATTGAAGCCATAACTACAGCTACAAGGATACCAAACAATGGGGAAAAGTGGTTTAAGAGCCTAGATTTGGATGTGCATAACTACAAACCTTTCATCAAAGGTCACTACAAAGATGACATAAAGAACGTGTTTCCTTTTGTTCAACTAATTGACAAGTTTTCTTCATTGATGAGGACCATTATGAAGTACTTTAAATGTGAGGGTAGATTTTCTATATTGTACAATTACCATGTTAGGTTTCTCATGCACTTCACAGGGGTAAAAACTCTCAACCTACCCTACTACCTCTACAAGAGCTTGACCAAAATGACAGAAAAATTGCAGCATAGAGAAAGTGATCATCAAGCCAACCTTTTCCACCTTGCCCTCATAAAAATCATTTTCTTGCACCATCTTGAAGAAAATAACATCACTTGGGAGACATTCATTCAATCTCATGTCTTTTGGCCTCCTGCTAGTCAACCTACTAGCCAAGGTACATCATCAGCTACACCATCAACACCATTCAAACAAATGGAGATTGGCTCATCTAGAAAAAATTTAGTGAAGAAGACATTTAGGGATAAGCTGAAAAAAACATATCAGAGAGGTAGGAGGCTTGTGTTTTCTCCAAACATTTTGGAAGGGTCCAAGCCTACATCAACAGAAAAGAGATCATCACCACATCATGAGGCACATTTGCATGATGAGGAGCCTATCCATTTTGACACTGACAAGGCAGACTTGGAGCATAGATTAGTAGAGAAATTCATCATGGATAAATATGCCTAGATCATAGAACTAAAGTATAACTTGTCTAATGCCAACTTATTGATTTCATTCCTAGATCAAGAGAACATGCAATTGAAGGTAAATCAACTAATTTTGAATAGACATAAAGTTGATGCTAGCAAGGAGGCTGTAAAGGGAAAAGAAATATTTGATATATATGATTCATATGAGCATGAAGAGCAGGTTAGAAGGAAGAGGCCAAGAACTATAGGCCTAAAAAGGGAACTTCGGCAACAAAGAGAGGCATTTCCACCAAAGACACAAATGACAGTGGATGAGCTCATACTAGTAGACATTGAGAAAGATAGGGAATATTGCCTTGATATGGTCAATGGTAATTTGGAAAAGAACTTGAAGAGGGTTAATAAGAACAAAAAAATTCAAAGACACATGTCCATGCACTATTACAAGAGAAATCAGGTGTCTCAGGCCAAAATCAAGCACTTGGAGGAAAAACTCAAAGAAACCCTAATGAAGGAAAAGGATAAGGGAAAGTTGGATTTACTAGATTATGCTTCCCTCATAGCATAAAAATTCATCTTAGTGATTCATGGAGTAATTTTGGAGCATTTTTGAGCAAATTCGCAGAAAAAATGGAAAATTTTGAAGAATTCTATTTTTTTGTACTTTTTCACACAGTCACGAGGTCAAAAATGCAGTGTGGCCCACACCGTGCTTTTGATGGAGACCTCCAAATGACAAATGGCTTGCATCCTTAGATTTTTCATCACTCCTATGTCATTTCTAGCCCCTGGGAGAAGATTTCAACAAGATCTGGCACGTGAAAAGGCCCCAAAACCACTCAAAAACCACCTTTCTGCCCTCTTTTTGAACAACTCGATGTGTTTATGGAGTACCCACGGGAGAATTTATTTTTGAGGGGATAGGAGCAATCATTTTCAATTATTTAGGACTCTATAATGTAGCCAAAAAGAAGAGATTTATCCAACATCTTTTATATCAACATTTGGACCTCAGGAAGGCCTCCAAAAGTCACTTCTCCCAATTTCGCTGCGTTTTCTCCTGGCGTGCTGCGCTTTTGCCTGATTTTGCTGCGTTTTTTCCTGAATGTTAATTTTCTATGTTGACTTGGTCTAGATTCGACCTCCACAGATGTAATTTGTCACTTTTGATGTTTTGATTATGTAAACATGTGTAATTGTGCTAGATAGAATAAAAATGAGGTATATACATGCTTGTAAAGTCATTTTTGGTCAAAGGTTTCAATTTTTATATCTTGGGGGGGAGTCTTGTTAATCTCCCAAGTCTTGTTAACCCCTGAGAGAGGGGAAATGGTATTTTTCTATATGTATGCATTTCTTAGTCATTTTCATGGTTGGACATCAGAGGTTTGATACTATTGTAGCTTGTGCTTCAACTTTTATTCAGAAATTCAAAGGACTAGTTGCAGACATTATCTAGGAATTCATGTGCAGTGAGTTTTTGATGTTGTATTTTCTCTATTATAGTATTTTATAAATGATACACATGTTCTCTTTTCATGCCTTTCTTTCCTCAGTGATCTTCCTAAAATTTTTATAAGAAACATTCTTCATATGCTTTGTTTTTTTTTGGAATATCATTTTATGTTTGCTTCCTTTTGTTTTAATGAATTCATGATGCATGCTCATTAAGAGCCTATACACTCTTTAAAACCCTACACTACACCAAAAAAACCCTAAGCCCATCACAAAATCATTGCTACCTTGCTCCTTTATATATTTGAAGTTGTAACCCTTTGATACATTTTGACCTAGGTACCTAGTTTCATCCCTGATCTAGTAGAAAACCCATCGAATTTTCAAAACCATAGAGCTGACCTAACTAGCCTAAAATATACTCGTCATCCAGTCAAACCCTTTGGTTGTGATCTCATAGAGAGAGCCCTCTTTGGTTTGGAAGGGCTAGCTACCAAACTGAAAGTTTGGTTTAAGGTTACCTCCATCGACATCCTTTCATCAGCCTTGGGAAATTATGGAGGCGAACATTTTTGGCATCGTTGTCGGGGAACGAAGTGACAAATCTTACCTGGGTGTACCAAAATTTTCATCAAATTCTAGGCCTATGGGTAATAAGCTCTATTTTTCGTGAAGGCTAATTCAAGTTGTAGAGAGCCAAATTGCAGAAGCAAGAATACATTTGTTCCAAAAAGGCACACACGATCGAATCCTGATCCACATCCAACTTCTCTCGTTGAAGATTTAGAGAGACTCATCAGAAAACTTAGACCTCAACATTTAGAGACTCAATCAAATTCATCTACTTTGGTAAGGTATACATCTTTTCCTATCGAATTTTTTTCTCTTGAAGATATTCATTTCGATCTGAAATTTGAGTTATCACTATTTAGATCCAAATTAAAAACATCCTTGTCCAAATTTGTATTTGATCCTTTAAGGTTGTCTAAAGTAACATCACTCTCTAAAGTTGTATTTCATTCTCTAAAGCTTGAAAATAGTAGATCGTCCATAGAATCCAATTCAAAGTTAGATTTTGATAGGAAGGTTTGGAGTCAATTCGATAAGCTTCAAAAACTAGCAAACCATATCCAATATACCTCCAAGAAGGATTTCATACAATATCAATAGGAGATCTTTTCCGCTGATCCTCTTTCAGTTTCATATATCCATACCCCTACTTCTACGTCATCTACTCTCCTTCCTACATAAACACCTTCAATACCAACACTTCATATTATACCTACAAGCTTACCTCCTAGAACAAACATGGCTATATTTGCTCCATTGGTTCTGTCGGATCAGCTCACTAATATACCACAGAATTGTGGACAAAGAATTCCTCTCTTTGATGGAACCACTGATGTTACAGTGAGTCATCAGATTGATAAGATCACATATTTCATTGATTTAGAAGAAGTGACAATGATCATTCCAATATGAGAATCCTTTCTCAGATTTTCTCGGGAGAAGTAAAGAAATGGTTCAGAGCTTTGGTAGTTGGATTAGTGCAGAATTCACAACAGTTGAAAGATATTTTCCTCGCCAAGTGCGAGGAAAAGAAAAATCCACTTCAAATATTGGCTGAGTATAATTCAATGAAGAGACATCCTAATGAGTCAGTCCAAGACTATACCACCCGCTTCAAAAAGGTATACAACTCCATTCCCGTCAATATCAAACCTCCACCTGATTTTTCCTTGTTGCACTATCCATATTAATTTTACTTGGAAATGGAATATAATCTTAGAGAAAGTAATCCTACCTCATTGGAGGAGATGCAGAAAAATGCAGTCAACATTGAAGCTAATATTTTGATCAAGAATTCAAAGAGTAAAGTGGAAAAGAGAGTCGCAATGAAATAAGAGCCATCAAGTTCATCCAAAGCAAAGCTAGACAGTTTGATAAGAACCGTAGAAAAGATGGTAGATATAATGTCAATTTTAGAAAGGCAGAAAGATAATCAAGCTCGGAATCCTAAATTCTAAGGACAACAACAACCATTGTTTAGGATAAAGCAGGGAGAACAAAGAGCTCCATATCAGCAAGCTCAACAAAAAATTTGGACTCCATTACAACAGAACTATGCTCAAGCACCAGAATATGATGATGATATTGTTGAAGAGAATATTCTCTTTTCAAAAGATCAAGGACCTATTTATCTTACAGAGGAAGATGAGTATATCGAAGAAAATTATGTGTCATATGATCATGAACTTGTCCTTGCAAATGATGATGGGTTGGAATTCCAATCCGATGGCTATCAAAGGGGGTATCTAAATGCTCTCATCTCATAGCAGATATAATACACTTTGAGAAACTGAGATGTTCCTATCACTTCTACTCAAAAGAGGACAACTCAGCAAAAAGATGCTCAACCCAAACAAACTCCACAAAATAGTCAAAACAAGGAGAAGGAGCCTGCTACCATAAATCAGAGCAGGAAAAATGAGACATCTACAAGTACATTGAATAAGGATAAATAAGTGAAAAGGAAGGAAATTTCAGCAAAAGAGCGGCCTGAAAAGTGGGAAAATGTCGTGAAAGAGGTAGAAAAACAATCTAACTTGTTTAGCTTGGAGAGTGGAATTTATAAGTTAAAGGTGTCTATTCCTCTCACTAAGCTTATTAAAAAGGATAGATATAAATCTCAGATTGCCAAGATGTTGAAATTAGACCACATGTAAGACATGGTTAATGTCAGTGATGACCATCCCGAACTTCTTTTTGGTCCAACTGTAGATGGAAATCTTGAAGAGAGTAAAGTTCCTCCCTTTTATTTTAGCTTGAGAGTCCATGATTATATTCTCCATAAAGCCATGATAGTTTCTGGGGCCTCACATAATTTAATGTCGAAGGCTATCATGGATAATTTGGGGCTACACATAATCTGATTGTATCATGATCTCTATTCCTTTGATTTCGGTAGATTCTGTTGCTTTGGTCTTATCAAAGACTTAGTTGTTTCTTCACATCAAATTCCTACCAAAAATGTGTTAATGGATGTTGTAGTTGTTGACATACCTCCAAGGTATGGCATGTTTCTTTCTCGGTCTTAGGGAGCCAAATTGATAGGTACTTTACAACTTGACATTTCATATGCAATAATTCCGATATTTGGCCAGCTTAGGACGCTATACTGAGAGGTGAAAATGAAGTACATGATCACTAGTAAGGATAAGCCTTAGAATCACCTGATTCACTCTATACATACTAATTTAGAGTCTTTTATATTGTATAATGATATTGGTATTGATGATTTAGATATTCAACTTCTACAAGGTGAAGAAATTTCAGAGTTAACAAATAGTGTACAAGTAGTCTTGAAAGAAGAAAATGGAAATCACAATTCTAAAAACTTGCAGCCAAACACTTCAGAGCAAAAGAAATAAAAGTCACAATAGGGATCAGTTGAATTAGTGAAAGGTAAATATCAGATTGAGACAACCGATTAGAAAGAAGAAAAACTTCAGCTTGCATAATTTCAATTTCCCGATGATGAAGAAGGTCTTTGGATCATGAATTTCAATGGTGCTTTGGAAAAATATGGAGCTAGCATCGAAATCTGGATTTGTAGCCCTATACATCAGTCACCAAAAGGAATGTAAGATTATGTTCTTACAATCTAGCCTTTGATTTCTCTAACAACGAAGCAGAATATGAGGCCTTGATCACTGGTCTCCAGATTTTGAAAAGGCTAAGCACGAAAATAATCACAGTATATGGAAACTCTGATTTGGTGATAAAGCAGGTAAAATGGGAGTACCAGGAAAAACATCCTAGGATGACAGCTTATCGTAAGGTTATTCTTTATGTTTTGAAAATTTTTCCAGAATATAGATTTTCTATGATTCCTAGAAGTCAAAATTTCATGGTCGATTCACTTGTCACAGTGGCTAGTAATTTTAAGATTCCCATTCATTCTACTAAAAAGTTTGAAATTCATGTGAAGCATCGCCTGGTTGTTCCATACAATCTCAAATATTAAGAAGTATTTTGGGATGAAAAACATATTAATAAATTTCTGTAGATGGAAGAAGATTTTTCTAACTCACACATTGATGAAGTGTACAATGAAGATGATCAGGTAATTTAAGTCGCTAAAGTTGAGGTGTTTTAGTTCAGAGACAACAAAATTCCACGAGGTTTAGTGCCTTTGGAATAGTTGTTTGATCATGATGATGTGGCCAAAAATCCAACGATGGTCCCCACATAAACATGTGTCAAAGATGTGAACATTGGTACATCAAAGAAACCCAATATGGTCAAGCTATCAAGATCCTTGTCCCCTAGTTGAAAGGTAAATATACAACTCTCTTGAAGAAATTTTCTGATTTTTTTTCTTGGGAATATTCAAATCTAAAGTTTTACAACAAATATATCATTAAACACACCATCCCAATCAAGCCAAATTAAAATCCTTTCCACTATAATTTGAGGAGAATCAATCCTAATTTGCTTCCATTGATCGAAAAAGAGGTAAATAGACTTTACAAGGCTGGTATCATAGTTCCTATTCTATTTTCATATTGGATGTCTAAACTTGTGCTGGTAAGAAATGAGACAGGAGAGATTCGTCTTTGCATAGATTTCATAAATCTCACCAAGGTGTCATAAAGGACCATTATCCTTTGCCAAAGATGGACCACATCTTGCAAAGGGTTGTTGGAGCTTCAAGAATGTCACTTCTTGATGGATATTTAGGATACAGATCTTGGTGCAAAAATATGACCAAGAGAAGACAACTTTCACCACGCCATGGGGTACCTTTATGTACACCAAAATGCCATTTGGGCTCAAGAATGCAGGGGCTAATTTTCAGCGGGCTATGGACATCAATTTCTTGAATGAGAAGGATGTGCTTCTTGTAGTTTACCTTGATGATGTTACGGTATTTTCATATTTATATGATGAACACTTGCACCATTTGAGGATAGTAATTCAGAAATGAAGAAAATTTGGCATCTCATTGAATTCAAAGAAAATTTTATTTTCCATGGAGGAAGGTAAATTACTTGGGAACATTATTTCAGAATATGGTGTTCACATTGACCCCTCCAAGATTGAAGCAATTCAGCAATTTGACTTCCCACAAAACAAGAAGGCGATTTAGTCTTTCAATGGAAAGATAAAATTTTTGAGGAGATTCATCCCCAATCTCGCTGAGCACCTTAGAGACATGAATGATATGTTGAAGAAGGACAATGAGGCAAGATGGTCAAAACATTCAAAGAAGTAATTTAATTTAGTAAAATTTTCTTTAACATGTGCTCCCACATTGATCGACCCTGATTATACTTTAGATTTCATAATCTTTTCATTCGCTTCTGAGCACTCATTGGCTGCCATACTAATGTAGAAAAAATATTCCAAGAAGGAGCAGCCAATTTCCTTTTTCAGCCGAACCATAAGAGATGTAGCGCTAAGATATAACATAATTGAGAAGCAAGATTTGGCCTTGGTGAAAGTGATGAAGGACTTCCGGGTATACATCTTGCATTCTCACATCCTAGCCTATGTTCCAAATGCAACGGTAAAATATGTGCTGATGCAAACAGCTCCAAAAGGGAGGCAAGGGAAATGGATTGTAGCCATGATTGAGTATGATTTGGAGATCAAGCCAACAAATATGATCAAGCAGCAGGGTTTGGAAAATCTTATGGCGGAATCAAATCTACATGCACTGGATATAAATCTGATATCTACACTTTCTGATGAAGAAGTTGATGATTCGATGACACAGGTATCTCAAATTTTCATTTCCTCACCTTGGTATGATGATATAGTTTATGTTCTGCAACATTTAAAACCTTTGGTGGGTGTGTCTAAAAGAAGAGGTAGATCATTGAAATTAAAATCTTCGAAGTATTTTATTTTAGACAGTGCGTTGTATTGGAAAGACCCGGGAGGTGTCTTGCTGAATTGTCTTATCGAAAGTGAAGTGAAGGAAGTGATGAGTGATTTCCACAAGGGTGATTGTGGAGGTCATTTGTATTGGAAGACCACAAAAAAAAAAAAAAATTGTGGTCTAGTTTCTATTTGCCCACTCTTTTTGCTGATATGTACAAGACCATGATGAGCTGTCACAAATGTCAAATTTTCCAAGGAAAGAGGAAGTTGCTCCCGCTGCCTTTGCAACCCATATCAGTCTAGCCACAATTTCAATAAAGGGGTCTTGATTTCATAGGTGAGATCAATCCTTCATCATCTGCCCAGCACAAGTGGATTCTGATGGATACAGATTATTTTATGAAGTGGATTGAGGCAATCCCAACCAGGCAAGTAACTAATTTTGTTATAATTAAATTTTTGGAATCTAATATCTTGTCTAGATTTGGTTTTCCATAGAAGATCATCACGGATAACGTAGCTGCATTAAAATCCAAAAATATGGTGTAATTTTTTGAGAAGTACAATATAAAATTAGGTCATTCAATTGCATACTACCCACATGGTAATGGTTTGGCTGAATATTTGAATAATTCCTTGGTAAACATTATCAAGAATATGTTGGAAGTAAACAAGAAAAATTAGCATAATAAACGCATCAATGCCTTGTGGGAAGACAGAGTGAGTAATAAGAAGTCCATAGGCATGTCACCTTTTGAGTTAGTGTATGGGGTTGATACAGTATTTGCTACTTCTCTCATTGTTCTAGTCATGAAGATGTTGCAGGAAATTGGTAGTGAACCAAATGATGTTCAACGACGGATAAATCAAATGATCCATTTGCAACAAACTAGGGAGGAGGTGTTTCAAAACACTTCCAAGCTTCAAGAAAGAATCAATAAAGTGTATGATCATAAGAAAAAGGCATATGACTTCAACATTGGTGATGTGGTCCTTCGTTGGGATGCTCAAAATGAAGATAAAGGAAAGCATAGTAAGTTTGAGAATTTATGGAAGGGACCATCAACTTCAAGAGGAAAACATGCTTACTTGTTGGAGGAAATGAATGGGAAATATTGTGGAGGAGGACCAGTTAATGGTACGCTTCTCAATAAATACCTGTTTTGATAAGATTTATGAAATTTCTCACTACAATTGTACATATCATTTTACTTTTCTTCCAAAGTGTGAAAGAGTTTATCATCGAATCTTGGAGCTCGAAGTGAAGGCCATAAAGTTTCTATGATTGGCTGTTGATTTCTAAGTATAATAAGTTTTTTTTTCAGTCAGAGTCATTTTAGTTTGTCAGTCGGTTTTGTTTTTCGAGTTTAGTCTTTCAATTTCAACTCCATGCCCAATGGATTAGGCTACTTGGTCTATGGTGTTCTTGACACCTCCAAGGAGATGCCATCCCTAGTTGGAGCCAATGTTAGTTTCAATCAGCTATGCCTATCACTGGTGATTAAATGGGTTCTTTCAAAGTTTTTGTTATGGTGTTGAGTCAAATTGTTATGGTTTCAGTAGGTATTCAAATAAAAATTTGGATACTGGCTAGTGGTGTCTAGGTCTATTACTACTCCATTAAAAAAAAATTGTGTTGGTCATTTCCATCTCTTAGCTGGATGAGTCATCATTACAAATTCATCATGTTAATCTTAGTCATGTCACCATGGTTCTCATTCATCTCAGTGTCACCATTAGATCATTAGGGTTTAAGTCACCAAAATCAGTCATTTCATTAATAAATCTGGCAAATGAAGGAGTAGTAATATGAAATTTTCTAAATAAAGTTTGTTTCATATGTAATTTTATTCATTTATGATGTAATACAATATATTTGTTCCAAATTTGCATAGTTTTCAAAGAAAAAGTGAAAATCACTTGGTGGGCCACCACACCACAATGAAGAAAAAGACTTCCACAAGCTATAAAATACCATCAAGATCATGTCTCTCACTCATTCCATTTTCAAAGAGATCTCACTCACCAACAAAGGAAATCTCAACGCTCTTATGCATCCAAAGACACTCCAAACAAGTGATTCCAAGCTGCCATGTTGTGCTTTCAAGTAGCACACTGCGTTTTCACCTCTACGCTTTGTTTTCACTCCAACAATAAAAATATTTCTTCCAAGGGTTCTATAGGAAAATTTAAGTTTGCATCATTAGTGTACAAGTAATTCAAGGCCCCTTCATTCCCCATAGAAACTTCATTTCCTTGTTTTTATGGTGCAAAACCTCCATTTGTCCCCACGTTGCATTTTGGTGGGTGAGACCTCATTTTTAAATTTTTCAAGCTAAGATACCTATCCCACATACATTTTACCCTCCCTCAAACTTAGACACACTTCCCAAAACCCTTACACTCCCCTACTCCCATTTCCCAAGTCCCAACAACCAAACCCTAGCTCTACACTGTGTTTTGGGTAGTTTCTAGGTCTTGGACTGTGTAAAATTTCCCTAGGTCAATTCCTACACTTATTTCACCCCCCTCCACTTCCCAACGTTCCCTATAACCCCTACCTACTTCCCCAAATTTTCTTACCCTCATATCCCTTCCTTAACCCCTTCATCCCTTCACCTCACTCACTACCCCTGTTTTTCCCACTAGGGTTTTAGCCTTGCAAAATGTCAAACATGGAGGGAGAAAGGAGAAATTATAACAAGGGAGGTCAAGTATCAAGGTTTGAACCACTAAAAACTCATGAGCTAATGCCATCTTCACTTTCCAAGCAATGTTTTTAGAATGTAGGGTGTTTAATGTTTTGTGAGAAAATTCAAAAGGTAAAATACCATGCCAAGTTGACAAGCTTGTTTTCCACTAACCTTAGGAGAGATAAGGTCATAATTGCAGGGGTAAGCTTCACAATCTCAACTGAGGCCATAGATACAACTACAGGGATACCAAATAGTGGGTAAAAGTGGTTTAAGAGCCTATATTTGGATATGTAGAACTACAAACCTTTCATCAAAGGTCACTAAAATGATGTCATAAAGAAAGTGTTTCCTTTAGGTCAGCTACTTGACAATTTTTCTCCATTGATGAGGGCCATTATGAAGTACTTTACATGTGAGGGTATATTTTCTAGATTGTACAAGTACCATGTCAGGTTTCTCATGCACTTCACAAGGATAAAACCTCTCAACCTACCATACTACCTCTACAGGAGCTTGACCAAAATGGCAGAAAAAGTGCAGCATAGAGAAAGTGATCATCAAACCAGCCTTTTAGACAATGCCCTCATCAAAATAATTATCTTGCACTAGCTTGAAGAGAATAACATCACTTGGGAGACATTCATTTAGTCCCATGTCTTTTTTCCTCCTGCTAGTAAGCCTATTAGCCAAGGTACATCATCAGCTACACCATCAGCACTATCCAAACAAATGGAGATTGGCCCATCTAGAAGTGTTTCAGTGAAGAATACATTTAGGGCTAAGGTGAACAAAACATATCAATGAGGTAGGAGGCTTGTGTTTTCTCCAAACATTGTGGAAGGGGCCAAGCCTACATCAGCAGAAAAGAGATCATTACCACATCATGAGGCACATTTGCATGATGAGGAGCCTATCCGTTTTGACACTGACAAGGCATAATTGGAGCATATATCAATAGAGAAAGTCATCATAGATAAATATTTTGATATCAGAGAACTAAAGAAAAACTTTTCCAGTGCCAACTTCTTGATTTCATTCCTAGAGCAGGAGGACATGCAATTGAAGGTAAATCAACTAATTTTGAATAGAAATAAAGTTGATGCTAGCAAGGAGGAAGTAAAGGGAAAATAAATTGTTGGTATAGATGATTCAGATGAGCATGAAGAGTAGGTTAGAAGGAATAGGCCAATAACTAGAGGCCTAAAAAGGGCACTTCAGAAACAAAGAGAGGCATTTCCACCAAAGACACAAATGATAGTGGATGAGATCATACTAACAAACATTGAGCAAGATAGGGAATGATGGCTTGCTAGGGTCAATAGTCATTTGGAAAATCTATTGAAGAGGGATAATAAGAACAATAAGATTCAGAGACACATGGACATGCACTATTACAAGAAAAATCAGGTGTCTCAGGCCAAGACCAAGTACTTGGAGGCAAAACTCAAAGAAAACCTAATGAAGGAAAAGGAGAAGGGAAAGTTTGATTTTCTAGCTGATGCTTCCCTCATAGCATGTAAATTCATCTCAACACTTCATGGAGTAAGTCTGGAGCAATTTTTGGCAAATCCGGAGAAAATTTGGAAATTTTGAAGAATTCTGTTTTTTTGCACTTTTTCACACAGTCACTAGGTCAAAAACACAGCATGGCCCACGCCACGCTTTTGATGGAGACCTCCAAATGACAAATGGCTTAAATCCTTGGATTTTTCATCACTCCTACATCATTTCTAGCCCCTAGGAGCAAATTTTCAGCAAGATCTGGCAGGTGAAAAGGCCTAAAAACCACTCAAAAACCACCCGTTTGCCCTCTTTTTGAATAGCTCGCTACGTTTTTGGAGTACCTATGGGAAAATGAATTTTTGAGGGGCTAGGAGCAATCATTTTTAGTGCTTGAGGACTCTATCATGTAGCCAACAGGAAGAGATTACTCTGGCATCTTTCATATCATCATTTGGACCTCAAGAAGGCCTCCAAAAGTCACTTCTCCCAATTTCGTTGCGTTTTATCCTCGCACACTGCACTTTTTCTTGATTTCACTCATTTTTTCCTGAATGTCAATTTTATATGTTGAATTGGTCCATATTCGACCTCCATAGATTTAATTTGTCACTTTTTATGTTTTTATGATGTAAACATGTGTAATTACTCTGGATAGAGTAAAAATGAGGTAGATACATGCTTGTAAAGTCATTTTTGGTCAAAGGTATCAGTTTTTCTATCTTGGGGAGAGTCTTGTTAACCTCCCAAGTCTTTAGGGTTTAGGTGAGAACATAATGTGATCAGTTCCTCAACTCAAATATTTGAGCCCTGAGAGAGGGGAAATGATTTTTTGTTTATATGTATGCATTTCTTAGTCATTTTCATGGTTTGACATCAGAGGTTTGAGACTATTGTAGCTTTTGCAGCTTTTATTTAGAAATTCAAAGGACCAGTTGCAACTATTATCTAGTTTTTCATGTGCAATGAGTTTTTGATGTTGTATTTTCTCTGTTATGGTCTTTTATAAATTATACACATGTTATATTTCCATGCCTTACTTTCCTCAGTGATCTTCCTAAAAGTTTGATAAGTAGAATTATTCATAAGCTCTGTTTTGTTTGGGAATATCATTTTATGTTTGCTTCCTTCTGTTTTAATGAATTCATGATGCATGCTCATTAAGATCCTCTCCACTCTTTCAAACCCTACACTACACCGACAAAACCCTAATTCCATCACAAAAGCATTGATACGTTGTTCCTTTAAATTTTTTCAGCTGTAACACTTTGATACATTTGACCTAGCTACCCGGTTTCATCCCTGATCCAATAGAAAACCCATCAAAATTTCAAAACCCCAGAGATGACCTAACTAGCCTAAAATATACTCCTCATCTAGTCAAACCCTTTGGCTGTGATCTCATAGAGATATCCCTCTCTGATTTGGTAGGGCTAGCTATGAAACTGAAAGCTTGGTTTGAGGTTACCTCCATCGACATCCTTTCATCAGTCTTGGGATGTTGTGGAGGCTAACATGAGCATTGGGTGGTAGTAAAACATGTTCTCAAGTATTTTATGGGCATGCTGGATTATGGATCAAGATATCTTGGAGAAAGTGAAGTGAAGGTGTAGGGTTATTCAAACTCGGATTGGGTAGGAAATGTAGTATTTAGAAATACCACCTCCCACCTCAAGGTGTTATTTACCTTGTTATCATTGATGATATCATGTTTTAGTGGGAAGTGAAATTTTGTGGCATTTATCTCAATAGAGGTAAAATACATGATATCTAGTCATAGTTCAGATGCCATCTAAATTCAAAATTTACTCATGGAATTGTTTGATTAGGAGTTGGATACTATAGCTATTTACTATGATAATTAGAGTTGTATCAAACTATATGATAATAAAATGGTTCATGGTAGATCCAAACATATAGAGATAATATATCTCTTCATATAAGACATGGTTTAGAAGGTAGTGGTGAAACTTCAACATATTCCCATCGATTTATGGGTAGCTAATATTTTGACTAATTCCTTGGAAAATGGAAACTTTGAAGCATTAAAAAAGACACTTGGATTGGTGTAGAATTCCTTACATGGTAAGTGGAAGTGTTGAAATCTACATGTTGCATAGGAAATTCAACACATGTTTAGTGTGAACATTCAATAAGTAGTTTAAGATATTTTCAAAGAGTAAATCTATTTTTAGAAAAAGTATTATATTTTGTAATTCATTTTCGTAAAAAAAGGTTCAAATATTTTATTTAGTAGTTGAGTCTAAATTTTTATCTCATGCATGACTTAGACTATGATTAATCTTAAAAATCTATTCCCCACTAAAAATATAAATACAAGGCAAGGTACAGGATTTCAACACACTTCGGTAGTTGAGCAAGTTGAGCGATAGAGAGTGGGTAGTGAGGAAAGATATGTTTCCAAAAGAAAGTGGTCCAATACAAAAGTATGGGACTTTATATATCCATATGCACATTGTTGTATAGATCCATGTAATTATATATACATATTTGTACAATCATATAGATAGAATATATAGGTTGTCTTATAGGTCAAATAGGATTTTAGGTTGTGTTTTTTTTTTCAATAGGTTGTACAAGCTTAATTGAAGGTGTTTTTGGTATCTTTGCAATGTTTTGTTTTTTGGAAAAACGTTGTGGTTTCCTTGTAAGATTTTTTTGAAGGTCCAATTAAAATCTTATTTGAAGGAGTAATTATTTATGTATGTGTGAAAATAAAGTTCATGTTTTGATTTGTCAATTTATAGCTTGTTTGATTTATGTTATGTTATGAAATTTAAGTACAACATTAATTAAATTCATCAATCTACTTGTTTGATTGAGATGGTAAGGAAATTAGTCCCTTAAAGCTTGAAATTCTCACACACATTTATCTAAATGTAGGGGAAAAATATGGAACTCATTCCCATTGAATTTACATGGAATAAATTCTCTCATATATTTGTTGCTAGGGATTTCATGAGACTTTTGACAACTTGTAGAAAATGAAGATAAGTAATGAGAAAATGTACACAGCCTTTTATTCAAATTGTCCATATAATCTATATATTGTATATTTAGCATTAGGAAGATGAATATAATCAAAAAAATATTTAGGCTATAGGTTTTGTAACCATATTTCCTTACCACCCATAGCCCACACTAAGAATAAAAGGAGGTAGTTACTAGGATGACTCGAACTCCAATGCCCTGCCCTGGAAACGGGGTCTAAATTTATCAACCCTTTTGTTATTTTCCAAATCCAAAATAAACAACACCATTAAATTCATCTCTTCAAGACCTTTTCAGTGATACAAAATTTTCCTCAATCCAGTTCCTGGATTGAAAGTTATGGCTCTTTAAAGTTTCGACTAATAACCTCTTGCCACATCACCAGACTCTACCATGTGGCACCTTGTGGACCCCACATGGTTCCCATGTGGAATAACACATCAAGTCATGTCACTTTCCCAATGGTTCCATGCCATATCTTCTATCTATGGCATCCACTGTGGCTATGCCACATCACTATACACAACCCCATTTTTACCATGGCGTGCCATATCTATATCTATATCTATATATATATATATATATATATATATATATATATATATATATATATAAACTATGGTAAAACCTCCCCCCCCCTTTGGGTCATACCTATATGTGTGTGTGTGTGTGTGTCTGTGTGTGTGTGTATGTGTGTGTGTGTGTGTGTGTGTCACCGTAATAAGCCTTATTTCATGGGCCCCACCCCCTTGGCGATCAACAACTGACATTAACCCATAGTTCCACATAAACATAAACTAGTCTTTCTTCAAAGTAATTGGGCTTGATTCCCTTCCATGTGCCTAGGGTCTGGGACAAACTTTTTTTCCATGAGCTAACAGGAAAATTCATGTCTTGTGATGGAATTTCCCATACCCTACTCCCTTGCACCCCTATCTGTAACATCCATGGTACCTCCCTTGTAATCATCGATGTAACATCACCATTACATCATGTCGGGATGACGTTAGGCTAACATCTCACTCACAATGTGGCCTCCTATGGGAGTGTCACAGGTCACTGAGTTACAAGTCACTTGGCCCCACCAAAAGTCCATTTTTTGGTTACATGTATCCTTCCTCAAGGGTTCCACATCACCCTCGTATCCATGTCATCAACCATGCTAGCCATGGGCCCTGACAGGCTCTCGACCCCTTGCGAATTACTTTATTATTGTTATAATTCAAATTGGTGATTGGATTATTTTTTCTATTTTTCTAATACTTGGCTAACTTAGCATACATTTCCTTACACATGACTCTATCCAAATGGGACCACACTCTACATCATCTCAGGGATGAAATCATGGGAGTTCTACCATGAGTCTCCCTTTGAAACCTCTGGGGTTCATCTGACAGCTGAAAGACCTCACGACCATCAACAACCTTAACCTCCTCCACTTCCATGTTTGGTCATAGTGCCCATTCATATGGCTTAGTAGGGCCTAAGGCTCAACCCTACAGAACCATATAAGTTCCATGCATGTGATTTATAAGTATGAATACAAGTATAATTGATCCTTTAGATGATTTCACACTTATATATATGTATATATCTAATTATGTGGTAAGTATGCCCTCAAATCCCTTCCACACTGTCCTATCCCTCATGAGATTTTAAATAAAAGCAAGGGGTTATCCCTCTCGATATTTGTGTTACGCACCACGACCTACCCTTTTATATGTATACATTTATATAAACACATATCCCGTGACTTAAAGTCAACAAATCTATACTTCTAGAGCTTAGAACAACTAGGTTAGCGTACACACACAGACACACACATATATTTATATACACTATCCCTCTTGACCTTACACATGCTAAACCAAGGAATGATAGCCAAATAATTTCAATACAAACATTCATAAAATAAACTAACAAATAATTTTCTATTTCTTCCATACTTGGTCATTTAGGTTGATTCATAGACTCATAATGGACACAGGGATAAACCCATTCTTGAGGAAATATTCAAGGAACCAAAAACACATTTCCATACCAGAAAACACAGTCCTTGATGTTAATATAAAAAATTATCAACATAATGGACAAAATGCAATATTCAGTATAAAAGAAGCATCAAAAAATTATCATATCAACCCCTCATGAATTTAACCCTTCCTCTTCAAATTCACGGAATTTAGCATTATTCATTCACATAGGAATCAACATTCCTCGACATTATTATGAGCATTAAACCAACACATTAACATATGCATACCATTCGAAATTACAAGAGCTTGGGTAAACACTTATCTTATAAAATAAGTTAGGAAACTGAGATTGGGACTTGGGAAAGTTAGTAAATTTTGGAGCTTGAGGAGGTTTTCTCATAGTAGAAAATCAATGTTTCTAGCTAAAATAGGGACTCTAAAGTCCCAAACAACTCCTCTCACCATCTATTCAATGTAATCAGCTAAAACATGGAATACGAAGGTCATACCACCTCCACCCACTAGCGATTCATTCCATAGGTTAAAACAGGGAATCTAGAGGCCTCGTAGCCTCTATCCACCAACAAAACATGGGAATCCAGAGGTTTCTCACCTCCACCCTCATAAAAAAGGAATCCAAAGGATTCTTACCTCCACCCTAAATAAAAAAATGGAATCTAGAGGCTTCTCACATCCACCCTCAAAACAATTGCACATAGTGGTTCCATCCAAGCCCAGGAATCCAAAACACACTGTAATAAAACCAGAAAATAATAATGGAAGACTTTAGAAGACTCCTTACCAAGAATACAAGGAGTAGGCCTCCACCTCGCCTATCAAGGGAATCTATATATTAAACCATATCCAACCTCTAGCTAATCATGGAATCTAAATACTACTACCCCTCACTTGAGAGGTGTTATTCCATCCTTCCAATTCTCAAGTGAGGGATTTTTCTCTTCTCTTTGTATTCTTGTAGCAATGTAGAGCTCCTTCTCCAACTTGTTGCACTCAAATTCCCTTTTTATTTTCTCTATACACGATCTTTTTCATCACACAATGATTATCTATGTATTTTTCTTCTTGTTTTATTCCTTCTCAATTCTTTCCTACCTTTCCCACAACACTTATCTTCTTCCTTTTCTTCTTGCTCTGATCTTGTGTGTCTAGAGTGATCCTCCTTCTCATAATTCCTTGCACTAGTGTTGTTGTTGTAGAAAACCTCTAACACATCTCTGATACCATGTAGAAATTACACCAATGGATTCAATCCGATCATGAAATGTACTAAAACAAGATACTGAATCCTTCTACAATATTTGTAGAATACAAATCGCGATCACTCAATCATATGCAAATAAGAGAAAGAAGTAAATCAATTGCACAACGCAAGATTTTCTTAGGGAAAGAAACTGCTCAAAACCCATCCATATTTAGTGTATAATCAACCAAGGAATCATGAAACAATACAATGGATGTGTGCTCACCACAACCTCATACACTCTACCAATTTTCTCACACTGATCTAGGCAAAATTGGACCAATACATAGCCAATTTCCTGCCCACCTTCAGCCTGCCTTGCTCACACAATCCCTGGGAAAAATAATTACTATTAAATAGAAATTCCAACCTTCCTTGACTGCACAATCCATCATGGGCTTACTGTGGCTTTAGAACTGCACTTGGGAAGTTCGCTAATAATACAACTGATAGTTTACTTGCCTTCAACCTTTGTCTCAACTAGATCGTCATCAGAATTGACATGCATGCAACTATTAATAGTGAATCATCAGTTACTTGGTAGATCACTACTTGTGAATTAAATCTATTTTAATTCAATTGATCTTCCACTAGCTCATCAATCAGTTAGAACTAGTTATACTGATTTTAACTCAATTAATTTGAGTTAACTAATTGCATTCACACCACACTAGTGCTAGAACAACAACTAGACCCTTTAAATAATATAATCTCTCTACATGCCTATCCTTTGACCATCAACTCGAAATTCTTGAGCTAACTAAGTCTATCACACTTAGTTAACTATTACAAGTTGTTATGAGATTAGATTACAAATTATTTTCCAATTTATTTAAAAATTGGACGCCCACATTAGCACTAAAATGTCACTAAATTCCTCACTCATATGTCACCTGGAATCCCACACTAGTATGTGGTGGGTTTTCTTGTTGAATTTCAACAATCCCTCTCAACAAGAAAGGTATTATATGCTACCCCAATCCTTCCTCTGTGGTATTCGAATTTGCTCTTCAAAAACGCCTTCGTCAAGATATCTACATCCTGATATTTTGTGAGAATGCACTACAACAACATAATGAACCTCTGAACACAATCTCCAAGATGGTGGTACCGGATGTCAATATGCTTGGACATGTGATGGAATACCAGATAAACCGAGAGTTTTATGCAACTTTGGTTATCACAATGTATCACCGTCGGATCCATCTGATGACCAAACAAATCAAAAAGTATATTCCTCATCTAGATGGCCTCGCATGCAGCTTGACTAGCTACATTGTACTCTGTCTCGGCTGAACTAAGTGCAACTGATATATACTTTCTGCTATACCAAGAAACTGTTGTTGATCCTATGCTGAAGGTGCCCCTTGTTACACCAATTTTTGGTCATATAACCTGTTACTATTAGATGGACTAGAGTACATTATGTAAGACCAATTTTACCATAGTAAAATTGCTTTCACTATGAGAAATAATTTAATAACCCATAGTTTATTAAATTATTTTTGGTCTAAACAAGAAACCCCATGAGGAATAATTAAATAAATACTTATTTGATTGATTTTCCTCTAGGGATAAATAACTAAACCATTGTTTAATTAATATTACTGGTCATATTTAACCCAAAACATGAGAATTAATTAGATAAATTATTATTTATCTTATTATTCTCTAGGAATAATTATTTAAATCATTATTTAATAATATTCCTTGTTAAATTTGACTAAATCATTTTTAAATAATTAAATAAATCATTATTTTTTTAATTATTCCTTAACCTCATCCTTGAAATAATAAATAAATCATTTATTTATTTATTATTTCTAAATAAAGGGATTTAACCAATTCTAAATTCTTTTTCCCCCCACCAAAAATAATAAAATATTCCAAGTAAGTTGGATATAGATTTGGTTAATAATATTTTAATTATGCACCAATATCTAGACTAACTAAATATTTTTTTATAAATAGAAGGGTTTTTCCATTCATTACTACCTTTTTTATAACCTTTTGATCTATACTTTTGGTCTGACTTTGATCCTCCAGCATTGTCATATTTTTTCTACTTTTGCTTGTGAGCTCCCTTTGAGTTCTATTTTGTTTGGGTTTTCTGCACATCAAGAGAGAGAGATCTTGGATCTGAAGCACTGAGGACATACAAGAACCCATTCCATTGAGGGGGACTCGTAACATCTTTCTATGTTCGCTTCCTAGGTGTCATAATACAAAAAATTCTTTACAAATTCTTGTCTTGTCTACTGGATGTATGGAGCAACTCTGGTTTATTTTCACTGTTTAATGTCTTTAACTGCATAGATCTGGATTTTTGTAGCTTTTATTCTAATCACCTACTGCAGATATAATGAAATTGACAACCACATTTGATGTTAGGGTTGTTTTTTATGCACAGCTAAAGTGATATTTTTTCGTACGCTTGCGATTAAAATTCACACTAACAAGTGGCAACTCCACAAGGTTTTTTAATTATGATCGCTGTCGTTTTTTAGATCCTTGCATGACCAGCTGCTTCAGCCACTAGGGTTTTTATTCATCTTCTTATTTTGCAGTCCTTGATGTTTTTTTAACCTTTTTTACCCTAAAATAGTAAAAATTCTAACTTCTATGTGTTTCTAGGCCATTTGCGCAGGTAACAGGTATCAGCCGCGACAGAGACGAAATTTTTTTATGAAACCTGCCAATGAGATAGTCGGAAGTGCAGGTCACACTTTTAAGCCCAAAACCTGTGACCTCAGCTCTCAGGTAGCGGAAAACTGCCCAAGAACTGCAACCTCAACAGAAAACAAGTCAGTACCTGCGACCTCAACTTTTTTGCGGGATTTTTCTATTATTTTTCAGAGTTTATCTAGGGTACTATTCAGGGTTCTCTAACCTACGTCTTTACCCATCTTGGACTTTTAATTTCTTAGTTTTACTCGTCGAAGTAGGAACCAAGCCCCTTAGGGCTTCAGTACACTTCCACCTTTTTAGGAGGAGTTTAGCTGAAGTAGGTCTTCTGAGATTTCAGTGTTTTAGAGCCATTTTTCATATCTGAACCTGTCTTTTCAGATCCAATTCAAATCGGATATTTTTCCATCCAAAACACCTATTTTCAATTTTTTTTTGGTCCTCCCTTTAGGGTCCCCTACGTTTCCCTTTAGGTTGTATCCTTTCGCCACCTATTTTTCAGCATTTTTCCCTCTGGTTTCTTGTTGTTTTCTGCACCCCTTTTTAGAAGATCTGACCTTTAGATCCCTGTCCCTCTTGACCTCAGATCTATTGGCCATATTATTTGTTTTGAGTAGATTTCACCCACCCTTAGACTAGTTGTTGGGAAGCCCTCCTTTTTGGGTTTAAATTTATGCATCTTTAGCTGTTTATTTTACTGTCGCTTTCAGTTTTATTTACAATTATACAACATCTTTTTTATTTTCTCTATACGTACGTCTGGGCTTAATTAAAACTAACACACTTATCACACATAAACCTAAAGTGAAGAGCACCTGGTTTACACTTCCAGACCAAGACTAAAACATTTTAATTAATTAATTAATCTGCACCTCCGTGCCCTTTTTTACCTCTCTTCCTTATTGGGCTCTGTGTATCTTTTCCATCATTGTGCCCCAAGGCGTTCATCCCAGAGACTCCAAGGCCTTCATCCTCAATTTCCATTAGGAAGACTTACTCCACCGTGTAGGGTCTGAGTTATTCCTCTGTCGAGTCCCCATTTCGACTCTAATTTTGGTTCATCGGGTTCTCCTTCTGTTCCTATCCCCAATTCTCCTCCACCTTTCACCTTCATCATGTCTGGTGCAGGACCTACCGCTGGTGGTGGCCCCAGCTCTAATGCTGGAGTCGCTACTAGTTTAGCTGCAACAAGAATGGTCCCAGCTACTCCCTTGCTTCCTTATATGGTAGGCCTAAGCCTTCCCGAGTTCAACTAGTTGACTAATGAACCTATACACCATGATCCAGGTTGGCATGCTATTCCAACCAAGATTACTTTAGACATCCCTAAGTTTGAATGAAATGTTGGAGAGGATCCTACCAACCATGTTAGTTCTTTCCACATGTGGTGTTCGTCCAACTCTATCACTGATGACTCTATCTGTCTTCGGTTATTCCAGCGTACGCTTACTGGAGAAGCTTCCAAGTGGTATGTCGACGAGGCCATTTTTCCATTTCCTCTCATGCTAATTTTGCAACCCTTGCAAAGGCATTTTTGTCCTACTTCCAGCTTCCCCTTCGCTATGACACCGATATGGAACTTTTGATCACTTTCCATCAAACTTCTACCACCCGCCTATCTGACCATGTTCAAGAATGGCACAGAAGGAAGAGCTTATGTCGAGGCCTAGTTTTCGAAGACCGTGTCTACATGGAATGGTTTCTCAGATCCCTTTTTCCCTCTATTGGTAAAGATGCCGTGTCTCACTTTCCTCAGTCTGAGGAAGAAGCCCTCCATGTTGCATTGAAATATGAATTGATCTACGCGTAATCTAGTTATGTTTATACCCCCTTACCTGATATCCGTAGACCTAGTGGTGCCAACGCACCGGGGGCATCTAATGCCACCGACGGTATTGTTGGATCCCTTTCACATCCATACACTCATCCTCCTATGGGTTATGGTTTCCCTCATGGAGAGGCCAGCTCCTCTAGCACTTTCCCCCCTCCCGGTAGCATGTATCCAGGACATGCCATGCCTCACGCCTTTGGCCAACCACATCCTCCGATGCCAGGGCCGACTATTTTCCAACCTGTTTACCTCAATGTTTCTCAACCTCCTTACTATTCGTATCCAAAACCAGGTGCTACAACGCCTCCAGCACAAGCACCTTCGCCTCCCATGCCTTCTCAAGCTTCGAAGCAATAGCCCCCCCCCCCCCCTCAGGGTCAAGTTTATGCGCAACAGAGTGCGACTAATCCTCCCACTTCCAAAAAGAAGAGGAAAGGAAAACAGAACCAAATCGCTCAAGGTAATTAAGGAAACAATCCCCAAGGGAATACATCTAACACTGCAACTCAGCAACAGGGTGATCCGCCCAAGCATAACATGTCTCTTTGTACGAATAAGCCTTATTCTTGTTGTGGTGTCCATGGTCACTATACCCATGATTGTCCCCTTTTACCTCATATGCGTAAACTGTGGGAAGCTCAAGCAACATCTTGAGGATAGCAAGCCTCTGCTTTGGTTCCTCCTAATGTTGCGCCTACTCAACTAGCTGTGTTTACCAATCCTTTCCCCCAGCAAGGATATGTGGCTGCCCAACCCCCTGAAGGTGAGGTGATGGCTCAACCTCCTCCGTCTGGTACATCTAATTACCAAATCCTTATGATGCAATCTGACCAGGCCAATACCTTTGATCTCAATCTTCAGAATCGGTCATGTCAGTACACCAAGCCTCCCGCTATGTCTGCAACTGAGCCCCAGTCCTCAGGTCCCACAAAGCCAATTTCGACACTCAATGGTCCTTTACAGATCCCTCAGCCTAAGGAAGAGGTACATACCAAGATCCCCAAAGGACCATTACGACAAAACTTTGTTTCTGGTAAAGTTGCCCACAGCTATAGTATAGTAGATGATGGCACAATCCCCTAGTATCCCCCCTCTTATCCCTGACCCTAGCTCGTCGAATTTTTTCATGATGAAATCGTCTCGATCCAACCTCAAACGGTCTGGTTCGACTAGTCAACAGCCTATTCCTTTGTAACCTACTCCTAGTACTTTGACTTAGCCTTCGGGACCTCCTCCTCAAGGCCCTTCATCTGTATCTGGTGTCCCAGATCCTCTTTTTCCTCATGGAATGTCTCCCCCTAACTTTAATCATCTAGGAGCTATTCTGCCTAGCCATTATCCCTATGGTCAAATACCATTTCTTGCTCCCCCTTTCGAAGTATTTTTGGTACCTGTTATGGCTACCTTGACCCTTCCCAACATGACCCTGGGGATCCTAGTCTAGTACATTGATCCCTCAGCCAATACCCCACCTATTCACCTCAAACCTTACACTGCTTTGAACCTTGTCCAACCGATCACTATGACCCCTCCCTTCACTTCTATGCTTCAGCCACCTCAACAAGAATCTACTTATGTTACAAAAGCCTCGGGTGAGGGGGAAAAGCCCACAAAAAGGAACCTAAGGACAAGGCTGCCCATACAACACCTGCTCCTCCTAACCCTCCAAAGCATACACCTTCATGTGCTTTGTGTGATGTTGTCGGTCATGCTACCCATAATTGTCCCAAATTGCCTCGTCTCAAACCCATGGTCAACGAAGCGTTTCTTGAGTCTTATATCCCAGAAGTCCATGTTACTTTACCAGCTTCAGCCAAGAACCTCAAGACTTTGCACACAAATCAACCTTGTGCTTTATGTGATTTCCATGGCCACTATACTCACCTATATCCATGCCTCGATGATTTCTGCACCTCCTTGGAAGCGGTTCGCCAATTCGAGGATGAGCACAACGAGTCCATATCTCCCTTACTTGTGAGTTTTGCTTCGATAGAACCAGAGGACACGTCCACTCCCATTGACATACCCCCTCCCTATGTCGAGATGACAGAGCCTTCGACCACTATCCTCTACTTGTCATCATCTATGAGATCCACGGTGGAAGACCCCTCTGGGGCATCCCCTTCTGTTTTTCCTGACCTCCCTTCAGTGATCACCTTGGGTTCAACAATGATAGATCATTCATCTACTTGTTCTTTAGTCACCCTCCATGACGATGCGCATGTGAACCTCATTTCTCATGATGATGATTCAGGTAGCTTCGCCACGTCAGGTGATCTTTCTTCCACTAGTCACCCCATCTTCTATTACAATGAAGACATTATGGAAGCATTTACCACCCCTAATTTTATCTATCCCCCCTTACATCGAACCCGTGCATTAGATCCACATACACCTTGTGGCCATTACATTGACAACCAATGTTTGGGTATGGGGGCATCCATATTTTAGAGTCTAGGAGAAACAATTCTCCACAACCCTCCTAGTGCATCTGGTAGTGCCGACTCTAGTACCATTATTCTTCCCCATTTAGAAGAAACTATAGAGTCCCATATCACTTCAGATCACTTTAGGGATGATCCACTTCTTCATTCCTCCATATTACATCAACAAGCTAGTCCTTTAGACATTTTTGTTTACCAACCTCTACATTTTCTCAGTGAGCACTAGTTCATTATCTTCGAAGGCACCCTTTGGTATAGTGACACGATGTATGGCACTCCATAAACTCCTCTTGCTAGGGGCATCATTCCCACCTTTGAATACGAGATTATTCCCCTCCATCCCATATGCTTGAGGGAAGTATCCCATGCTTGGGGGCATGATGGAACCCTTGGCCACCTTCTCACTTTATTTTCATAAGTCTCGACCTAGATCCCACCGATCTAGGTATGGTCGATTATCCTCCCATTCCTTGGATAGTTTTTCCTACTGGCCTCTCCAGCGAACCATATATCGTAGATGCTTGATACCATTTCTTCAAATATTCTACTTTATGTGCTACCATACTTACCACTTGGTCCCTATGCTTGACTTGGTGGGCGGGCATGATTCTATACCTTCTCTAGTAGATCATTCCTGTATTATTTCCTTCCCTTGATTCTTCACCAGGAACCACCTTTCCAAAAATAATTAAGGCCACCTTTAGAAAAGTAAGGCTCCTATCTTAAAGTCATGGATCTTGATTCCAACGGTTGGTTTGTCTGCTATGATCGCCGCAAGATTTAGGGCCTTTTCCTCCTCTCCACATTCACCTCATCTACACTTGCAAATGAATCAAATTGAAGGGAAATCGCCCTATTAAAAGAGAAACCATCATTTTTCTTTTTCCAATTGCGACCAAACCATAGCTACATTAGAAAAACCATCGAAATTGTTAGAAATCTCTCTTCGAGCACTCAAATGGGTATCCTTTCATTTTTGGTGATTTGATACTTCACCCGGAAGCCTTTTTTCCAAGAAGGGTCACTTCGTCGCTTCTCAAAATTGAATTTCTTCACTTGTGACACTTGTACTTGGGGCACCACTTTTCCTTCACACTTTTCGATGCTCGTGTTGATTTTCGTCATGAGCAACCATATTTTACTCATTTTTTTATGGTCCCCACCGAGCCTATTCTGTGTGACAGCATCATCGAGTCACCCTTGTTTAGAGCATCCGAGTTGAGTCATCATCGCATCCATAGAGTCTGTCCCGAGTTCCTTTTGTCTCCCGTCACATTCTTCCATCCTTCATTGCCTTGTACCTCTCTCATGTCGCACATTTTGACATCCAGTCATATTGTCCCCTATCCCCTCCGGAGTCGAGTCAGTAGCTACCAAGTCATCCATGCCCTTTATGCTCTAACAAGGGAAGTCATTTGCCTGCTACTCAGTATCCCCCATTCTACCATCATCCCTAGTGTCAGTCTATCAGTTGCTCTACTATTATCCCTCGTGCCTTACTTGAGGATTCCTCATTTCCTCACCTACGATGGACCTCCTTATGCCGACATCAGCTTTTTCATTCCAAAAGATAGGTCTAGAGGGAAGTGCACCTTGGTTCTAGCTTCTGCTCTTATTCGGTGCATTGGATCAGGAAAAGGGACCCTTTACTGCCCTTTGACTTGATTTTTTCTCAGTTATAACTCCTTGATCGAGATTCGTATACTTGATGGTTCAGTGATACAGCAGATTGTACCAGTGATTCCTATGTGTGTGTGAGATGTTTCAGACCTCATGAGGGGATGGCCCTTCAGGTAGCCCCCCACGTACCCGGATGACCTCTTTACTACAACCTTGGATGTAGCTCTGCATATTTGATGGTTCCGGCCTTAGTCGCTTGTAGCGCATTTTTAGTTTTCATATATCATTCAGATTTTTAGAGCCCTTTCCTGTTTTACAGGGCCTCTTTGGTTGTTATTATACCCCATGTACTCAAATATTATTGTATAAGTCCTCATTGTTGTCCCAGGCACAATATGTATGCAGTATCCATTATGTTTTTTATTTGGCCCGTATTTATGCCAGCATGTACTATATAGCTTAGTCCCATGTTTGTTGTTTGTACCATTATTCTTTACACTTTGTCATCGCGGCGGGCATAGGCATGCCTCCCCCGCCTCATTGAGAACATGTACTCTCTTGCTTTAGTCCGTCTTATATTTCTCTCTCTCTAACTCCCCTTAGGTGTCTAGTGATTGTGTTCTTACAACGTACTTCAGTCATACGATTAGCTCCTAATGCTCGCACTTTGGGGGGAAATCTGTTACACCAATTTTTGGTCATCTAACCTGTTACACCATAGTAAAATTGCTTTCACTATGAGAAATAATTTAATAACGCATATTTTATTAAATTATTTCAGGTCTAAATAGGAAACCCCGTGAGGAATAATTAAATAATCCTTATTTGTTTGATTTTCCTCTAGGGATAATTAACTAAACCACAGTTTAATTAATATTCTTGGTCATATTTAACCGAAAACATGAGAATTAATTAGATAAATTATTATTTATATTATTATTCTCTAGGAATAATTATTTAAATCATTATTTATTTAATTATTCCTTAACCTCATCTTTAAAATAATGAATAAATAATTTATTTATTTATTATTTCTAAATAAAGGGATTTAACCAATTCCAAAATTCCTTTTCCCTCTACCAAAAATAATAAAATATTCCAATTCAATATTTTGTTATAAATAGAAGGGTTTTTCCATTCATTCACCAAATTTTTGATCACCTTTTGATCTATACTTTTGGTCTGACTTTGATCCTCCATCATTGTGATATTTTTTCTACTTTTTCTTGTGAGCTCCCTTTGAGTTCTATTTTGTCTGGGTTTTCTGCACCATCAAGAGAGAGAGATCCTAGATCAGAAGCGCTAAGGACATACAAGAACCCATCCCATTGAGGGGTACTGGTAACATATTTATTTGTTCCCTTCCCAGGTGTCATAATACAAAAAATTATTTATAAATACTTGTCTTTTCTATTGGATGTATGGAGAAACTCTTGTTTATTTTCGTTGTTTAATGTATTTAACTGCATATATTTGGATTTTTGTAGCATTTATTCTAATCACTTACTGCAGATCTAAGGAAATTGACAACCAAATCTGATGTTAGGGTTTTTTATTATGCACAACTAAAGTAATATTTTTTCGTATGCTTGCAATTAGAATTCACTCTAACACCCCCTGATGTGCTCTTCATGTCTGATGGACTACCTGCCCAATCTGCATCGGTGAAGCCTTGAAGCTTCACTCCCTTTTTCTGTCTGTACCTTAATCCATACTCTGTAGTGCCCCTGATATGTATCAACACATGCTTCCCCATCTTCCAAAAGAGCTTGGTAGGCTTAACCATAGTTTTAATAAGCTAGTTAACTACGTAGCATATGTCTAGTCGTGTGTTCACCAGATACATAATTGAACCCACAATCTGCCTGAAAACAGTAGCATCCACTACTTCACCGGAAGTAGCATCCTCCAGTTGTTGGAAATACTAAGAGGGGGGTGAATCAATATTTCTTTTCAATTTTTAATTATTTCCAATTAGATTCTTCACAATTAAAGACAGAGAGGTGTATAATAATAATATTAAGGATTAATAATAACTTCAATCCCTTTTTTAATAATAGTATACAATAGATGAGTGAGGGCACCAACCCTTTTAATGAAACATGCACCAACTTGGACTTTGATGAGGCTCCGACCTCTAGGGCTTTAACCCTATCTTCTCAAGGCACCAACCTTGTGTTTAGGAGCTCCTACTCCAAGGACATCAATCCTTTTGTCTCCTTTTAATAGAGAATATGAATAGTATTTACTTGAACATCCTTGACATAATTATTCATTGTTTAATCACTTCCAAATTTCTTCATTGTCTGATCACTTCAAAATTCTTCACTGTCTACTTGTTCACCACTGCACTTTAATTCCAAAATTATTTACTGTCTAATCACTTCAAAATTCTTCACTATCTACTTGTTCACCACTGCACTTCAATTCCAAAATTCTTCACTGTCTACTTGTTCATCACTTCACTTATCTTTCCACAGGTCTGTGCCTTAAAACTAGACTGCAAACCATAACACAAGTTATTGGTCCAAGACTGTAATTGTAGCAATCAATAGATCTGAGGGCTGTAGGTGTTCCAAGCTTCATTGCATAAGGGACAGTCTGAGATCCTGAAAGGTATTCACCATCAAGAATATATTGAGGGTCTTGTTGTAATAACAATGTTCCGAGACTGTGGTGTGGACAATCTAAAACACAAGTCCAAGCCCTAACACTAGGCTATAACACAGGTCCGAGGGTTGGTTTAGCTGATCTGAGTTCTGTGTTATAATTCTGTCACTCTAGCAAATAACCCAAGTTGGTATAGCAAATGATCCGAGTTCTGATATTTAGCTTTATCCTCCAGCAAATAATCTGAGTTCTGTCCGAGCTAAAATATTTTCCTTATTTCTGTTCAGTAAGAAACACAGGTCTACACTTTAGGAATTCTACACTTTAGGTATCCTCTACAGCTCTGCTCTCCTTGACCGAGGTCTTGAATAACCCAACCTTTAGATTTAACCCTTCAAATCCTTCTCGTTGTCCCTAGTTCGCGAGTTGTGAACTATTGTATGTCTCTGTAATTTATCTTCACCTTTATATATTAAGTTCACGAGATGTGAACTGAATCTCTTCTGTGTGTGCTTGATGACCAAATTTTTTTCCTTCCACAAATCCTCAAATGTTGTCTGAAAATTTGTCTCTGCAATCCGAGTTCTGAAGGTGACAGTCCACTACAGTATAAATATTTTAACCCAAAACAATGAATTTATATATCCTCTCGGCCTCTTAGTCACTTCTGCGGTTATACTGTGAATTTATTGACCGAAAATGATTGTGAAAAATGAGGCGCGGTGGTTTATATTTATAGTATTTTATCATATTTGAAAGGACACGTCTTTCTAAGGAGAGGCCGACTTGATATAACTGTGCATAGGTCGGCTAGCCAAAAATAATAATTTTTTAATCTTAAAAAATCAATATCTCACAAACTACTAGGAGTTTCGGGACAAATAAGGGCTTGTTGGAAAGAGGAAAAAATATTCTTTAAGATGATCTAGGTCCCATGTTGAAAGGTTACCTCTAAGCTGGTGAAAAATATTTTTCTTTGTGACTTCCCTTGAATTATTTAGTGCAGAAAATGATTAGGACAGCAAGAGCTTCTTCATTGTCATATGTCATCACCATATACGTCATCATGTGTGCCATCAATGTCATCATGTCATCAAGAGAGTACAGTGATATTTCATTAACCATATGTAGCATCAATAAGAAGGAATCCTTCATCAACCTGCTGCCATCAATGACAACTTGGATTAACACCATTTTCCTGCAAGAGGATTCTCCATGGGTTTGTTTCTCTCCATGGGGAACTTCCTCAGAATCTCCTTTTCATACTTGCCCTGAGATACAGATAGCTCCCCATCTCTTTGCCATATTTCCAAGCCAAGAAAATAGTTCAAGAGCCCCATTTCCTTCATTTCAAACTCCCTTGCAAGATACTCTTTGCAATAAGTTATGAGCTGCTCAACACTTGTCAGTATAAGATCATCAACATAAATTATAATAATCAAAAGCTTACCATCAACCATAATATGATATAGGTTCGCATCTGCTTCACTCTTTGTGAATCCCAACCTAGTGAAATAGCTTTCGATCCTGGTGTACCAAGCACGATGTGCCTTCTTCAGCCCATATAATGCTCTCTTGAGTCCGCACACATGCGACTCGCTGTCAAAGGTCTCAAAACCTTCTGGCTACTAAATGTACACTTCTTCCTCAATAAATCCATTGAGAAAGGTTGTCTTTACATCCATCTGATGTATATTCCACCCCATATACGTTGAGAGTGCAAGGATAGACCTAGTCGATGAGTACCTTGCAACCAGTGCACTGAGTCTCCTCATAGTCAATCCCCTCTACCTGTGAGAATCATCGGGCCACAAATCTAGCCTTATATTTTTCCACACTCACATCTGTTTCTTTCTTCATCTTGTAGATCCACCTGGATCCAACCAATGACTTCCCCACTGGTCTTGGGACCACTTCCCATGAACAGTTTCTGATAATGGAGCCATACTCCTCAACCATGGAATCAACCCATGTTGGATGCGACATTTCTTCCTAAAAAGAGGATGGTTATGTCACAATACACTCACTCATAAGAGCCATGTATCCAGTATACCTATCTGGGGACCTTCTCTGTCTGCATTGTGATATAGGTGCACCTACATGCTCTATCACATTTAGCATAAATCTTTCAACCTCTCTGATGTGCTTCCTACCATTTCTAGTGGATGGCTCTGCATGAGTGGTTTCTACCACTCCATGATCCTTTTCTTGTGGCTGCTCCACATCCTGAGGTTCATCCTTTGAAACTAAGAGTTCCTCTTCTGCATGCAAGTCAAGCTCCCTCTCTAGGGGCAATCGCATGGCTTTCTCCTCATAAAATTTAACATCTCTCATGACAACTTTCATCCTATTAGCTGACAAATACACCGATTTTTGTGGGGATTATCAGTGTACCCCACAAATATTCCAACCTCTGTTGTTGGTTCTAGCTTCTTCCTGGAATCTTTGGTCACATTGCAATAGACAGATGAGCCAAAATTTTTAAAATATGAAACATCTGGTTTCTTACCTGAAAAATCCTCCTATGGTGTACTCATGCCAAGTATCTAATGAGGACTACAGTCCTGCAAAAATACTATTGTGTTGCATGCCTCTACCCACAGATGCAATGGTAGGCCCTGATCATGTAACATAGCTCGTGTTGCTCCCACAATTGTTTTGTTATTTCTTTCTGCAACCCCATTCTCTTGTGGGTTATGAGGTGCAATAAATTCTCTCCAAATTCCTTCTTTGGAATAGAAGTTCTTGAATTCATTAGAGATATACTCACCACCATTGTCGCTCCTTATATCCTTCACCTTCTTCCCTGTATCTTTCTCTACCAGTGCTTTGAACTCACAAAAATTGGAGAACTTCTGATCTTTCTTCTGCAAAAAAAAGACCCAACACTTTTCTAGAAAAATCATTTACAAAAATCACATAATACCCATGCTTTGTTGTGGAAGGTGTAGAGAATGGTCCACACATGTTTGAGTGAACTCTCTCAAGGATTGTCGCTTCTTGGTTCTCCTTCTCATGAAAAGTGGCTTTATTATACTTCCCTGTGGTACATCCCTTACATGTTTCTATATGTGCAAGAGAACCCTTTATAAGACATTTAGAAATCTGCTACATGATCCTCGTGTAGAGGGCCCAATCTCCTGTGCCACAAATCACCTATATCCCCGCTCACACCTTCCCTAATTTACTACTCAATTTTGCGCAACCATATACATCAAGTTTGTATAGGTTCTTCACATGAAACCCAATATTCTTTACTTGTCCTATGGCTTTGTGACGAAGGAATGCCTTTCCTTCACTGAAAAACGCATCATATCCAAGATCCTCCAACGTAGCAACTAAAACTAAATTCTTTTTCAAGCCTGGTACATGCATGAAATATTTTAATATGAAAGGTTTACATGACTGTCTCTCAAAAGTGACTATACCAATCCCAGTAGTGTTATACCTCTCGTCATCACCCATCTCGATGTGCATCTGAATATCCTTCTCCTCCAAGCTACTAGAGAGTTCTTCGTTTCCCGTCATGTGGAAATATGCTCCACTATCCAAGTACCACGTAGATCCCATCATAGTTGACGCCATGCATGCGATGAGAGAGAATTCCAACTCAAACTGTGAGGCTAAATATTCACCCGCTGCAGTTCTCGGAGCCTTCTTATTGTTCTTCTTATTTTGTGGAAAATTTGTGGCATAGTGTCCATGATCATGATAGTGAAAACATTTCACCTTTGACATGTCACGCTTCTTTCCTTATTTGCTAGTTTCAAATTTGGAATAAGACTTCTTCCCCTTCCCCTTCTTTGACTTACCAGCCAAGGCACAATTTTCCTCATCATCAGTCTTGGATGAGGATACATACCTAGTATTCTATCGAAACTCTTCTTGTACCAAATCTGACCATAGTCGCTCCCAATCTGGCAACTTCTCCCTCTCATTCACAAAGTCCTAGTAACTATGCCAGCTCTTCGGAAGGCCTAGAAGTGCTGGGCTCACCAAGTCATCATTAGATACAATAATCCCAACACTTCCAAGCTCATCTCGACATTGAGTGAACTTGGTCAAGTATTTCTGGATTGTGTCACCTTTCTCCATTTTGATTTTTCTGAGCTTGTCCTTGAGTGCCAACTTTCTGTGGTTACTGCTGCTTTGAAACAGATATTTCAAGGCCCTCCACATAGCATATTGAGTTTCCTTTCCATGGAGAATTGAGAAAATATGATCTCAAACTCCCTCTAACATGATCCTCCTTGCCTTTTCTACCTTCTTCTTCCATGCATCAAGAAGTTGGGCATCTACTGTTGCGGGTTTGGGAATATCATTATCTATGAATTCCTTTAACCCATTGTCCTCCAACACTGCCTCCATTCTATCCTTCCATGCAATATAATTCTAACTGCCCTCGAGTTCATATTCGAGTCTCAAGCCATTGAAAGACATCTTGATCCGCTTCTAGCTCCAAAGAAAGTATCTGCAAATTTGAATATCGTTCAACACAAACTCAATTTTTTTTGCACTATTGTGATTCTTGGCACTCTCATACCATGTAGAAAATATCTAACATAGTTATGATACTATGTATAAATTACACCAATGGATTCAATCCAATCATGCAATGTACTAAAACAAGATACCGAATCCTTCTACAATATTTGCGAAATATAAATCATGATCGCTCAATCAAATGCAAGTAAGAGAAAGAAGTAAATCAATCGCACAACACAAGATTTTCCTAGGTAAAGAAACTGCTCAAAACCCCTCCATATTTATTGTATAATCAACCAGGGAATCATGAACCAATACAATGCATGTGTGCTCACCACAACCTCATCGACTCTACCAATTGTCTCACACTGATCTAGGCAAAATTGTACCAATACATAGTAAATTTCCTGCCCACCTTCAACCTGCCTTTATCAGGAAATCCATAGGAAAAATAACTCCTATTAAATAGGAATTCCAACCTTCCTTGACTATGCAATCCATCATGGGCTTCCTATGGCTTTATAACTGCACCTAGGAAATTCGCTAATAATACAACTGATAATTTACTTTCCTTTAACCTTTGTCTCAACTAGGTCATCATCAGAATTGAAATGCATGAAACTATTAATAGTGAATCATCAGTTACTTGGTAGATTACTACTTGTGAATTAAATCTCCTTTAATTCACTTGATCTTCCACTAGCTCATCAATCAGTTAGAACTAGTTAAATTGATTTTAACTCAATTAATTTGAGTTAACTGATTGCACTCACACCACACTAGTGCTACAACTGCAACTAGACCCTGTAAATAATAGAATCACTATACATTCTTATCCTTTGACCCTCAACTCGAAATTATTGAGCTAACGAAGTCTATCACACTTAGTTAACTATTACAAGTTGTTATGAGGTAAAAAATTTGAAATTTGCAACAAGAAACAATGAAATTGGCATCCAGAAACAACATGACGGTATACACACTAGTGTGGTACTACAAGTCATGTAGTGATGGGTCCTAGCGATACATTAGTATGCAAGCCAATTTATTTAATAAATTGTAAATGTGTCTAATTAAATTGGATAATAAATTGTAATCCTATCTCATAAACATTTGTAATAGTTAACCGAGTGTGATAGACTCTGTTAGCCACCTATAAAAATTGTGGTACCAAATGGTGGCTAAATCATTTTTTAAGCCTTCAAGAAACAATTTCATGCCAAATTGTTAGTTCTTAAAGTCTTATGAAGATAACTAATCCTTTGTCTTATCCTCATTGTTGTTTCCCTCATAAATCCTGAAAAATATGATGTTTGCAAGGAGAAAGACTGCTCAAAAACCCATTTTCCCCTTCATTTTACCCCTCCTTCCATTCATAAATAACACCATTTTCATTCCCTTTTTCTCCATAAAATCCCCTTCATAAGCCTCTTTCAACCTTCAAAATTCACTCCAACACCCTTTTTACCCATTTGGTCTCCTTCCATTTGGTTTAAAAAACTCATTTTCCTTCTACCGAAACCCTCAAAATTGGCTTAAAAACCATGTTTTTAGCCTAAAAACACTCGTATTACATTATATAAGACTTTAGCCCCCGAAGGCTTAACTCCTATAACCCCAACTTCTCATAAGACCAAGAGCCCTGCAATCGGGCGCTTAAAGGGCTTAGACTCCTCTCCAAACCCTGTCAAAACCTTATCCTCCTTTGTATTTCATAAAACCCAACTTTTACATTATGTTTTAATAAAACCCAACAGTTCGAATTTACAACAAATTTCGACCATCGATCTAAACCGATCAACAGTCATCGGCTCATTGCATCGCAAGTCCACATCGGGTCCTCCCTTTTCTTTATGTCCTTCAAAAATTTTCCGATGTGATCCCTTAGAGCATATCCCAGTCGTCGATCATTCTTCCGATCCGACGGTTAGTAAACCATCGCATCGCAAATATAAAATCGCATTGCAAATATTCATTTGACGCATTTTTATTGTTTATTGCCTCCCACCGATGCGATCCTATGATCGTTTCTCCACCATTGATCTGATCCATTTGCACACATATCCAGCGGTCCATATTGCTCCCCATTCCAAACCTGCCTTTCCGCCTTTTCTCTTCATCGTTAAATCTCCACCGTCGATCTAGCTTTAAGATCGATGGCTCTTGCTCTGTCGCAAATCGGAAATCGCAATTCCTTTTGTCCGTGCCCTTTTCCTCCCGCCGATGCGATCCTGTGATTAAATCCCAGCCGTTGAATCCACCATAACCAACGACTCAGATTTAATCGCACTCCGTCATAAACCCCACACTATCGCGCCCACCGATTTAATCTCCACCGTTGATCTTTGAAATCGATCCAACGGTCAGTTCTTAATCACGCGTCGCAAACTCGAAAACTCCGATGCGATGAACCCTTCTCCTCCGATCCGTTGATTTAATCTAGACCGTCAAATCCACAAGAACCAACGTCTCAGATTAAATCGTGCCCCGCTCAAAGGCCCTTACCATCGCACCTGCCAATTAAATCTCCACCGTTGATCTCTCTTAGATCTAACGGTCTGCGCTAAATTGCATCGGCACATTTCAATGTTGCTTTACCCTTTGTCCTCCACCAATGCGATCCTGCGATCAAATCTCCGTCGTTGATCATTCTTAAATCCAACGGCCCACAATGCTTCTGCCTTTTAAACCCCACCCTTCTCATTCATCCACCATATTTAATCTCAACTGTCGATCTTTACGATTTGATGGCTCCCATTCATCTTTCCTTTCACCCTCTATAAAAGGGTGGGTCCCACTTCTCCTCGTTTTTCTCCGCCAATTTCCTTTGAAACCTTACCTTTTCTATATTGTTTGTTTCCTGACAAATATAGTTTAAAACCAATCCTAACCGTTGATCTACCAAGATCAAAGGCCATCAGGCCCCATCCTTCCGCCTTTTCCCTTTCCCTGCATTTCTTCGTATCCGCTCCTTTTTTCAATTATAACCATTTATCAAAGAAATTTAATGATCGGGACTTAATCCAAAGGCCTATTACACACCTCCATTGCATTCCAATTTTCCTGACGTCACCCTGGACCCCGCATACCTTTTCACCCCGCAACTCTTCATCCATCGCGCTCAACCCACGCTGTTGGATCTTCTACCCATCATCTAAAGGCTCAAACTGCATATCATGTAATTTTTGCTCTTGAATGTTAACACCAAAAAATTACGCGATATAAGAAGTTTTGAAAATACACGTGTCAGACGCTAACCTATATCGCGTTTTTTCGACCAAAATCTAAAACCACCTTAGAGCTGCGCGAAAACCGCTGCCAGTTTTCTGCCAAACCACCTACCCTCCGCATTACTTTTTCACCTTTTAATCCTGACCGTCAATCCTTTAGATCGGACCGCTCACATTATATTTCATCCTCCATACGCTCGTCCTTCCCCTTTGCTCCCAAAGGTTTTACCGATTGATCTCAATCGTTGATCAATCTGATCCAACGGCTTGGACTTAATCTTCTCTCCATTCATCCAACCGCCTCCCCAATTGACCCCATCGGATGATCTTGGCCATTGGTTTTTCTCATCCAACAGCCACAATTAAACCTCGCCTCCAAAGCAGCCTAAACCTATTTTTCGTCGGATTTTTCATAACTTTTGTGTATTTTTGCAGGTTTTTAAAGTTTTTCTACAGTTTTAAAAGGAAAGGAAGGCCGAGGATGACGATCCCCTAGGCCTTTATTCGCGAAGAGAAGGGATTTACAGGGGTTCACATCGTGATGTTACCCATGTCTCATGAACATTGGTAACGTTATAAAATCTTTCGTGCGCATGTAAGAACAACAAAAACACAATAAACCTTAATCAGATAAAGAGTATCAGTTTTACAGCATAAAATCAAAGCAGAGATGAAGAATTAAAGGTTTTAACACATTTATGAAGGATTAAGGCATAAATTCTACTATCAAAGGCCTAATCAACACAGTTAAAGACAGCAAGAAGACCTGAAGACAAAGATTAATCCTAATGAGGCCTAAAACACAGATCAAAAGCAAATTAACAGTGTTTTAGGTTAAAACAATGAGATCTGTCAGTCTGAGAAGCCTCCACTACCACATCAGAGGCTAATTGAATCCTCTCCAGCTACCAAAAGCCACTTGCAGCCTCGAAGGAATCACAGAAGGCATAGTTATTGCCTTAGTCAGTGATATTTGCTTAAAGCAACTAGAGTTATTGCAAACCTGATTAAAGAGTTTTTAAGTCAACAAAAACTGCCTAGTAGCTTGAATACTTAATGTAAACCAATTGATACAGAGGAAATATCAGAAATCTTCTCTATTGAGCCCCTCAAAGGCTGAGAAGCATTACCTTGTATTAATTGAACTAGAGATCTTTTATTTTATCCCACCTCCTCTTTTCTTCTATAAATACTTCTGAAGAAGATGAGATAGAGGTTGGTTGCTGGACTTTGATGTAATACTTGTTGCTCGAAACTTTCTACATGTAAATAGTTTTCAGAGGCCCTTGAAGCTCTTTTTGTGATCAAAGAAGTTAGGCTGAGAAGAGAAGATGATTGCTGTACTGAAACATTGGTCTTGAAGTATGTAACTGGATTGACATCAATATACAAGCTGATTCTTGGGATCCTATTCTATATCATTGGTGAAGTACCTCTTACTGTTATTGTTTTCCTTTCATGTATGCCATTTTTTTCACTTATTCTCTGATAAAGAACATCAAATATAGAGCTAGGATTTACTGTTAAAAGTACCCTACTCTCACTGATAAGCTTTATCTTTATGTTTTCCTCCAATTTTGTGTTTAAGAATGACTAAGTTAAGTATAAACATTATCAAGGAATGTTGGTTTGTCCCTTTCTTGATGTGTAAAACTTGAAAGGAAGTTCTTGAATGATATTTTCATTATATGCTGAGTAGAGTTAGACTGGAAAAGTTTATGGTTTGCCCTGTCTTCTAGTTTCTTTCTCCAAAGGTTGTTTTGAAGGTTTCCCCAAGAGTATGCTGAAAGCAGGCTTTTATTTTAATGTATCTTGCTTGATCTTAAGATGCGCTTCGTTTTCTTATCTATTTTTCATCCTTTCTGAAAGTAGTCATGTGGATTACTGGATTGTTTGTCTGATAAGTTAGCTTTAATACAAGCTTGTCCAAAGAAGTTTATGGTTAGCCCTGTCCTTTGGTTGGTTTTAAACAGTTGCTTAAAAAGGATTTTCTTGTATGGAAAGTTGATAAATCCTTGTTGAAATTATTGAATTTTTCCACTTTCTCAACACTTTTAATGTTCCATTCCATCATTTAATCTAAAGGATCTTTTGATATAGATGATTTGCCCCTTGGACCACTCTTGAAATTGTTGCACAATTAAACCCCTTTTATGACTCCATAGCCCAATGGACTAAGTGTTGTTTCATATCTATCTTATCAATTGAATATTCTTCTGATTATTCACACCTTCACCCCTTTGAAACTCTTTCATTTTTAGGACTTTCCACTCAATTAAAAATCATGCTCAACCATCCAAACAAACAAAAAACCCTTGTTCTTAATAACTAGCCTAAAATCATACCAAAAGCCTCAAAGATAAATCAATCTCTACACTTATAAGAGAGATCCCTCTCTGGATTCAGGAGGGCTAGATCCTAGAATCCCAAAGTGGTTCATAATGTTGTCTCTGCAGCTTTAGTCTTACCAATCTACTGAAATTACATGGAGCTAACATTTCTAGCGACTCCGCTGGGGACTTCTGAGTAAAATTACATCTTATACATCTCTAAGACCTCAAAAGACCCAAAAAAATTTAGATTGGTATATGGTGGTGGACCATAAAACATTTTACCTCTAAAAGAGCTAAAAATTTCCACCTGGTGACTCCACTGGCCTACAGTAGGCCTAATATCCCTCCAGTATCTGTAGATCCCTTTGGGAATGTATTGAGCAAACCAAACCATACTGTTGGTGGATAGAAAAATTTAAACCATCCACCTGGCGACTCCAGAACTCCTAAAATACCAAATGACTCCACTGGTAGAAGACTCTGAATTGGTTGACAAGATACAGTGACCTATTTTCTGATTTAAAAACATGGATTTAGATATAGACCCAGAAGACAAACATATGGTCATGATGGAAAAAATGATGTATATGCTTGGAAAGAGAATAGAAAGGTATGAGGCTAATTTAAATATTGGTGATCCAGATCAGCCTATGCTTTTCCCTGACCAAACACAAGCTCAAACACTACAAGACATGTATGATGAGCAAGACATGTGTGATGAGTAACATTATAGAGGAAACAATGAATAAAAACTACTAATCATGATGGAAAAAATGATGTACATGCTTGGAAAGAGAATGGAAAGGTATGAGGCTAATTTAAATATTGGTGATCTAGAGCAACATATGCTTTTACCTGATCAAACACAAGCCCAATCACCTCAAGACCTAGACAGTGACCAAGATATGTATGATGATCAACACTTTATAGAAGATGATGAGCAAGCTTACAAAGAAAGTAATGAAGAAGGTTGTCAGGAAATGCTTAATTGCCTGCCTACATCCTGTACGATGCTGATAAGATAACTTCACGACCAAATTGCAAAAAATTATAGTGAGTAGTGCTTTGAGGAAACAAGTAGCCACTTAGAAAACGCAGAATCTGATATGGAAGGAGAACCAGCACATATAGGAACTCTCCTTCTAGATTATAACCCATCCTAGATTACACAAGAAGAGTGGCATCCTGATAATGTAAAAGAAACAACTCATGAACCTTATATGCAAACTAAGTGTCATAATAATCATGAGGAGTTATTTGAAACATAAGAAGATCAGGAAACAATAGAAAATTCTCAAGGTTTCCCTGCAAGCACAAGTGAAGATCCCCTAGAAGAGGCTCAAGAAGACATCAAGCCTCAAAATCAGCCAACACAAGAGAAAGAGGATTGTTGTACATCTGTCGTAAGCAAAAAGAAAATTCCTTCTCCCTTGACAAAGGAAGAGATTGATCTAATATTGAACATACAGCTAGCCTCCAAACCTTCATTTGAACCAAACACTTCTGCTCATCTACCTACTTCACCTTGTTGTCTTGAAGCAAAAAACAAACTTGTAGATCAGCTCCAATAAAATCCAACTGATAACCCAATATGCTTGATTGGTGAGATTGTTTATGCTAATGATTTTCTAATTTTTGATCAGTCTGATGGTGATGATGAGCTCCAAGTAGAAACTAATCATGCAGGGAAACCAGCAGTTGATTGGTGTCATGAACTCCACTATCATCAGCTTGAAAGTAGAAATCAACCAATCCAATCCATCAGAAATATCTTTCACATAATTGGGGGTCAGCAATTTATCAGTTGTAATGATGGGGTTGAGAAGAAAGAGGAATCTCTTGAGCAGGATGAAGATAAGGAGCCTTCTCCTGAGAAGGTTGAGGTAATAAAGGATACCTCTGCTCAAGAATATGTCGATCACTTCACAGAGTACAATCCACTGAATCATAGCGTACCAGGACTACAAGAGGACAACACTGCAATATATGATGAGTCCTCCAGTTCAGATGAAAATGAAGATGAGGAAGACTGTCTTCCTCAAAAGAATCTTTGCCTTGATCCAGTGGAGAAAGAAGAAATTTCATTGCTTGTTGATTTTTAGGTGAAAAATGATGATGCTTCCAAGGAACATATTGAAGATACAATCCTCAAAGTTGATATCTTGGAAGCAAACAATCTACCAACCATGGAGGGCCAAAAAGAAGAGAATCTTCAGCTTTTCTTTATTGATCCTGTTAGCCCACTTATGAAATTTTTGACAAAGCAAATATGGGGCTAAATCGTTCTTGAGCCTTCAAGGAATGCATCTCCCCTGAAGACACATCATCCTTGAAGTATCCTGTGCCTTTGCCTTTGAAAAATTTCCCTCTGCTGACTCACTTCATAAGGTCTCACTGATTGCAAAAGTTGTACTCCTAAAAGGCCTTCATTTACCTCTTGTACCCCTGTGAAATACCACATGTTTACCCCTTTTTCCCCCTTTGTCCAAGTGCCTTCGTTCCCCTCTATTTTCCCTATTAACCCTCTAAACCCCCCAAAGTCCCCTTTAAATCCCATTTCTACCCTTTGTTTCAACCTGTTTATCCTTTTCTTCCCTATCGTTACCCTTTATAGGCTTCAAAATGCATTAAAAGGGTTAAAAACCCACTTTGAATGTTATATCAAGCCTAGCCCCTCTTCTGCTGGCCCCCGCACCTTTCCTTCCACGTGATTATAGCACTGGAACCACCCGCCAGAGCAAAAAGCGTTTATCTCCAATCCATGTTGGACGTGACACCATCCATTGATCTTGGTAGATCGGACGGCTATCATTAAATCTTCGGCGCCCATGTTTCTCCGTTCAAATCTCCGATCGCGCCATCGTCGTCCATTTAAACGTTGATCTAACGGTCTGCAATGCGCCCACACCGGTGGTCCCCATACACGGTTCCATAAAACAGCCCAGTTTCTATCGCATCGCTTTTGCGCGGTGGGCGGTTTCTCCCGATGACCCAGCGATTCCATACAGCTTCCAACGCGTGGTAGTGGCACTGTTCCAAAACCACCTACTCATCGCGCGTTATCGTTCGACTGAAGATACGTAGCGATATTTTCATGAACCGTTAGATCTGGAGCAGCCCATCCAATGACTGTCGCTCCACGAAGCTGCACGCAGTTTAGCCCATGGCCACCGTACCCCTGGCCCACCGTCCGTCGCCCTCCGATATGTTGTCAGTTGTTGATCTCTGCCACGATCAACGGTCCAGATCGGTTGACCCACAGTTGACAATCCAGCCATAGCCCGGTCCTGCCACGTCACCCTCACGTGCACCCATCGTACGTCAGCCCATGCATTGCATATATTTGTGAAAACGTCGGGTTTTTTAAGGTTTTTATTCAAATTTTGCTCCGCAGATCACCAGCCTCCACCAGAGCGATTTTTCACCGTTCCTCTGCTCTTTTTAGCTATTTCACCGATTGCAAGGCCTTTTCCTCCATCCACACTGCATCCATCATTCCCCGTCCATGGATTTCTTGACAAGTTTGTTGTTTTGCAGGGTTTCAAGCGCGGAAAACCGCCATAGCTCATTGTTTCTATCTTAGTGGCAGATATGCAGGAAAGGTCCATGCACAGAGATACATTTAATGAAGAAAAGGCACAGGAAAGTGTCTGACGTGATTGTAATCAAAGGACAGGGTCAAAATTCTGTCACTCTTCCCCAGATCCATTAAATGCACAGTTTCATAGTCAGAGGTAACTGGGGAGTGGCAAAGAGCCATCAGTAAGGAAATCAAAGAGTTAAAGCATTAGATTGGAGATTTTAAAGGATTAATCCAGTTTTTCAGAGGAAAAGTACCAGATTGAAACCCCGAAGACCAACCAGGAGTTTAATGCTCGGGAAACTGTACCACCAGGGTTTTCTACAGCAGCAGAATGTTTTTCTCCATCAGAGGACAAAATTCCCATGCAGTTTTTATTATATATCATGTTCCCGAAAGTTTCCCGCCCTGACAGAAGTCCTACATGATCAGAAGCATTGGTTACTCAAGTAGGGCAGACCTCACTGTTTCTTATTTTTCCTTTGTTATTTCACCAAATGTACCACACAGTACTGCAGTCAAAACACCTAAGCCATACCAAAGATAAATGCAGAGAGTTAAAATAGAATGGGCTTTGGCCCTCTTTCTTTTCAGAATTTTAATACTGCATTTAGTCTTCTACCTACCTCCTCTGCTCCTCTTCAGCTATAAAACTCACGAGAAAAACATTGTAAAGGTTGTTGATTAGTTATCAAAGGACTGCAAGTAGTTTCTTTTAAGACACAGTCTTTGTGTAAAGATTGTAAGATAAGTTGAAAGAGATGTTTTCAGACTGAGTATTTAGCCATTGGCATGTTGCACTTGACTGGTATTGCTATTTTATATGAAAAGCACATTTCTGTGGATCCTAATCTGAAGCAGCGGTGATGTTTTCCTAACTTTTTTTTTACATTCATTTCATTTCGTTTCCACTGGCTTGCATCAGAATATTGGTATAGGATTTACCCTTGATAGGTACCCTATATTGCTGCTCTCCTTGCCATTTATGTTTCTCTTCTAAATGTATTATCTAAGGAATGATTTCAGTTGGTTTAACCAGTGTAGTGGATGTTATTTCCTGCTCTCTGATGTATGAATTGAATGAATTCAGTTCTTAGATGTTCCTTGTTATAGATTTAGTTGGAAGATTTGGGAACACTGGGGATTAGAGTCATCCCTGTCCACTAGGATCCTTGTGCAACCTATTGGATCTGTAACTTTGTGCTCTGAATCTGTGTTATCTCCTCCCCTCCTACTTTCCACATCACATAATCATCTTAAAGATCCTAAGTTTCAGATGACTATCCCAATTGAAAGCCTGCCTATTGAGTAGCAAGCAAATCCTTTCCTGACTCCATTGCCCAATGGTTTTGAGTACTTCCTGGAATATTTCACATCTGCCTTATCCCTCTTTGCTCACTCTTGTCTTACACTGAATCCTTATTTCCTGATAACCAACAACCAAACAAACAATCAAACAAACAAACCCTGAGCCTTATAACTAGCCTAACATCTAAACATAGAGCTTCAAAGACATATACCTTTGAAAATCATAGAGAGATCCCTCTCTGGACCCAGGAGGGCTAGATCCTGAGGTCTGAAAGTGGTTCTGATGTTGTCTCATCTTTTGGTATTTCCAACCTTGCCAAAACATGGGAACCCCAACATAATGGCGACTCCGCTGGGGACTGAGTGCATTACACCTTAAACATTCTTAAGCATTCATAAGACCTACAATCTCTGGTTAGGTTGGCAGTTAAACAGTCTTATTCTCACATCAACCTCTATACCATTTGTTGTGTTTTCCCATACTCTTGGACAGAGTCTGGAAAGGGCCAGGTAGCCTCCAGATCTCACACTCTTTCAAAGGTGACATATCTGGTAAATGCCCTCCTAGTCAATCTCTGGTTAGAGTTTGTTGTGTTTGAAGAGATCCTCAGAAAGGACATCTCAAGTGCACTGTGGTGGACAGTGTCCCCTCCAAAAAACATCCTAAACCCTCCACCTGGTTACTCCATAGTTCCCTAAATGTTTCAAAGACTCCACTGGTGATCAGTAGGCCTGCTGATTATCTTGGTTCACATTAGACTCCACTGGGAGACCAGCCTCCATAACAACATCAACCACAGTATAAGTAACAGGTGGGGTTGAGCTGCTTGGTCAGAAAACAACATTATGGATTCTAGAACCATTCATACAAGATCTTACCCTAACCCAAACCCACCTGAAATAGTTGATAACCCCGAGAGCATCCTCAGGGGAGCTCCTACACTTAAAATATCAACTGTTTCCAGTCACATCTATAGAGCTAATTCTACACCAGAAGATCTTATAGCTCTATCACACTTTCATCTTGACCTAGGCCTACCCAACAGATTACCTAGAACTAGGTCCTTCAGTATCTTAGACCCGCCAGACCCTGAGCTTCCTGATTCACCACAACAAAGTGGTAGACACCTTGGGAATAGACAGACCCTTCCATCTACACCTCCTGATTTACATTTCATACAAAACTTGGGGCTCAGTCACCCTAGGTCTACTCATCAGTCTTCTGCTGGTCATAATATCCCTGTCATCCATATACCAGCTGCCCAAGTTAACCCTTTACCTCATCAAAATATCATTATGGCAGCCTGGTATGCACCCCTAGTGTTACCTCAGCCTCTATTACCCTTACCAAATGATTATCAGTCTAAGATCCCACACTTCACTGCAAAAGAGTCCATCACGGCCCAACAACATGTAGATAAGATGGAGGATTCTTTCGATTACATGGAAATTGATGATGATATAGTCAAAATGAGAATCTTTTCCCAGAGCTTAGGGGGTGATGTGAAGAAATGGTTTAAGGGCCTGCCTCCAGGTAGCATCAATGATCTTCCGGGTTTATATCAGACTTTCATAAACAAATGGGAAACTAGGGCGAATCCTCACCAACTCCTAGAAAAATACATGACCCTTAAGAGAAACGTAGGAGAGAGTGTCCACGATTACACAACAAGATTTAACAGCATTTATAATGCCCTCCCTCCATATATGAAACCTCCACAAGGCATGGCCCTAGCAAAATACCCTGAGGGTTTTGATGCTAACATGGCCTATGAGCTTAGAGATAAGGAATACAACACATTGGAGGACATGCAGAAAGGAGTAGTGAACATAGAGGCAAATCTGATTGAGAAAAGAGCAAGAGTGAAATCTAAGAGAAGGGTAACATATAGAGATGACAACGTAGCTTCCACATCTGACCAAAATTATGATAAGCTGTCTAAGAATGTGGAAAGGTTACAACAAATGATGGAAAATATGGTTGTCACCATTAGCAATCAGAACAAGAACCAGAACCATAACTTTAGAAGAAACAATAACGCTCCCAACAGACAAAGAGAATCAAATCAACAAGTTATTCCCCCATTCCAAGATAATTTTCTTGATGAAGATGAGGGAATCATAGAAGAGTCTGAGGGAAACACAATTAATATGTTTGAAACAGAAGATTCAATCCATAACTATTATTCAGAAGAAGACTAGCCTTCACCCTCTGGTTGGGAGGAGGAATGGTTGGAATCTGAAGATTACAGATTAGGATTTGAAAATGCCATGATGCAGGTCAGAGAACAGTATGAACTTAGAAGCAAAACGAGTCAGGAAACTGCCAAACCCAAAGCTTCTGAGACTACCATCAAAAAGAGGCCTGAGAAAACTTCTAAAGCAACTGCTGAAACTAACAAGTCAGCAGCTGAGAGTTATGGAAAGAATAGAGAAAAAGACAACCAAAACACTAATGCACAAGGTAAACCAGCTAGCAGCACTAGCACTGCAGTTAGTGCTCCTGATAAAACTATCACAAACGTTGTACATAATGAGAATCAGCCCACTGATTCAGCCACTAAGGCAGTGGAAAATAAAACAGAGATGAGAATTCCCAAGAGTCAGTCCACTTTCAATTTGGAAAGTGAGATTTCAAGAATTAAAATCTCTGTCCCACTTTCAGAGCTGGCCACTCAGGATGTATATAAAGGCCAGATTTTGAAGGCTTTGAACCTTAGTGATAATGGTGACTCTGTCAATTTGAACGATGACCAGCCTGCCCTCTTATTTGGACCTAAGTTGGAGGGGAAGTTTCAAGAAGGGGTAGTTCCACCTTTCTATATAAGTCCCAACATTCATGACAAGATCCTGCACAATGCAATGCATGATTCTGGAGCATCTCACAACCTAATGCCTAAGGTAGTTATGGAAAGACTAGGTCTAGAGATAACTAGACCCTACAAATATTTATACTCTTTCGACTCTAGTAGAGTAAAATGCCTAGGCCTGATCAAAGACTTGTGTGTGAACTTAACTCAAATCACAGCTAAATGCATGGTCATGGATGTTGTGGTGGCAGATGTGCCACCCAAATATGGCATACTACTATCAAGATCATGGGGAGCCAAGCTGCAGGGTACGATGCAGATGGATGGCTCGTATGCCACAATCCCAATCTTTGGCCAACTTAGAAAACTGTATAGGGAGGCACGGATGAAATTTCTATTCAGTAGCCCCGAAAAACCAGAAAATTCACCTGTTTATTCTATACACACAGACCTTGACTCCTTCATCTTTTGTAATGATGCATCCTTGGAAGGGTGAGAGTCCCAAAACAGAGATACTAAAGGAGAGGCAGAAGCCATGGACTTTAACATAATGGCTGCTCTAGATTCAGAGGACAACAAAGAAGAAAACCGCAATGAAACCTGCAGGATATGCGGTCGAGACCTTACTCCAACTGAACAAGAAACAGAGCGTAAACAGCCATATGGCCAGATCCCTGAAACTCATACATTTCACGAGGAACAAAGTGACCCATAGCCTAGTGTAGACCCTATAACGCAACATAATGGTGAACCCAGCTGTAGGGAAAGAGATGATAACAATAACGAGGATGAATCCCTGGGAAATGAATTTCGATGGGTCATGCACCAAGAGAGCTGCCGGAGCGGGGGTATGGTTACACAATACAAAAAATGACTATGCTGAGAGCCACGCCTGTATTCTGCATTTCAAATGCACAAATAACGTCGCTGAATACGAGGCTCTGATCCTGGGTCTAAATCTGTTGATGAAATTAGGAGCCCGTAAGATAACCGTGCAGGGAGATTCTGAGCTGGTGATAAAACAGGTAAACGGGCAATACACAGCGAAACATCCTAGGCTGAGAGCATTTAGGAATGACACCATGGATCTACTGAAAACGTTTGTTGAATACAAATTAGTGTTCATTCCTAGGAGTCAAAATGTCATTGCAAATGGATTAGCTTGCCTAGCCAGTTCCTACCCCAAGACTCCCAGAGACCAACAGATCATAATTCAGACCAAATTCCGACCTGCTGTGCCAGATAACGAAAAATATTGGCAGGTTTTTGAAGGTGATAAACAGATCGAAGATTTTTTGGCAGGAAGAAACGAGTTTGAATTTTCTGATTTAGACTCCAAATCTGACATTAGCCGCCTAAGTGAAGAATCCTCAGATGAGGAAGAAACACCCTGTAACATAGAAATAAATTCTTTAGATGAATAGACTGGAAATCCAGACCGCAAATGTGAAAATGCAGAGAGTGAAGAGGTAGAGGTGCTGCAGGCCAAAGATAAGAATATACCCAAAGGCCTGGCACCCTTAGAAGACCTTTTTGACTTTGATGATGTCGCAAAAAATCCCACTATAGAACATGCAGACTCTGAGGTGGAAGAATGCAACATAGGCACCGAAGATAAGCCCAAAATGATTAAACTGGCTAAGTCTTTACCGGCAGACATGAAGAAGAAATACATTGACCTTTTCAAGGAATTCATTGATGTGTTTGCCTAGAGTTATGAGGACTTAAAGGCCTATGACACAAATATCATACAGCATAAGATACCCCTGAAAGAAAATCATAAGCCCTTTAGGAAAAAACTTCGCAGAATCAATCCTAAACAATTGCCTGCAGTAGAGAAAGAGATCAAGAAGATGTATGAAGTAAGTATAATTGTGCCTATGAGGTTCTCTGATTGGGTATCAAACTTAGTGGCTGTGAGGAAGAAAACAGGGGAAATCACATTGTGTATAGACTTTAGGAATCTTAATAGAGCCTCACTCAAAGACAATTACCCTTTGCCTCAAATGGAACATATTCTTCAAAAGGTAGTAGGTTCTAAGAGGATTTCCCTGCTAGATGGTTTCTTCGGATATAACCAAGTCTTAGTAATCCCAGAAGACCAACTCAAGACAGCCTTTACCACTCCATGGGGTACCTTTATGTATGTGAAGATGCCTTTTGGATTGATGAACGCTGGAGCCACCTTCCAAAGAGAGATGGACATAGCATTTTCAGATGAGATAGGGCTCTTCATTGTTATCTACTTGGATGACATAACAGTATTTTCCAAGACAGAAGAAGAACACCTGAAACATCTGAGAAAAGTATTTGAAAAATGTCGAAGGTTTGGTCTGTCTTTGAATCCCAAAAAGACTGTCTTTGGGCTACAGGAGGGTAAACTCCTTGGCCACATTATATCTGATAAAGGAATCAGGATAGACCCACAGTGAGTTGAGGGAATACTACAGATCACACACCCCAGAAACATCAAGGAATTATAGTCTTTCATTGGGAAGATTAACTTCCTTAGGAGGTTTATTCCAAATCTAGCTGAACACCTTAGGAACATGACTAACATGTTGAAGAAAGGTGCAGGAGTTAAATGGACTGTAGGAGCTAAGCAATCTTTCGAATTAGTGAAACTTGCACTTGCCCAAGCTCCCGTCCTAATCAGCCCAGATTTCTCCAAAGATTTCCTGATTTTTTCATTTGCCTCTTAGCACACAGTGGCTGCAGTTTTGCTGCAGAAAAACACGGAGGGAATGGAACAGCCAATTTCCTTCTTTAGCAAAGCACTCAGAGATGCACCCTTGAAATACAACATCATGGATAAACAGGCCTATGCTCTGATTAAGGCCTTGAAAGACTTCAGGGTGTACATATTGCATTCTCATACCATAGCCTACGTGCCCAACATCATAGTCAAAGATATATTGTCCCAGGACACAGATGGGAAAAGGGGAAAATGGATAGCTGTGATCTTAGAGTATGACCTTGAGATAAAGCCCACCAAACTGATTAAAGGTCAGGGCTTAGATAAATTAATGGCTGAATCAAACCTACAAGCCCTAGACATTAACATGATAAATACCTTGGACGAACAACAAGAATTTCCTGATATCACTATTAAGGAATAATTTCAAAGCTCTCCTTGGTATTCCGACATTCTGTATGTGCTTACGCACCTCAACACCCCTCCCGGATTATCGAAGACCAAGGCTAGATTCTTAAAACTAAAAACCAGAAATTATTGCATCTTAAATGAAAACTTATACTGGAAGAATCCTAATGGCCTATTGCTTAAATGTTTACCTGAAAATGAGGTAGAGAGGGTTAAACAAGAATTCCATGCTGGAGAATGTGGAGGCCACCTGAGTTGGAAAGCCATTGCAAACAAAATACTCAGAGATGGCTACTATTGGCCCACACTCTTCAATGATATTCATAAAATGATAGTTGCCTGCCACAAATGCCAGATCGTTGAAGGCAAAAGAAAGCTCCTCCCTTTACCCCTACAGCCCATCACTTTTGAAGGTCCCTTTCTGCAATGGGGCCTATATTTCATAGGGGAGATTCACCCCGCTTCTTCCGCTCAACACAAATGGATCCTAACAGCCACATACTATTTCACTAAATGGATAGAGGCCATACCCACTAGGAATGCCACAGATTCAGTCATCATTAGTTTCCTAGAAGGTCACATCCTCTCTCAGTTTGGCTGCCCAAGGAAAATAATCACTGATAATGCTACTGCTTTCGGATCCAAGAGAATGGTTGATTTTTGTCACAGGTATCAAATAGCACTCGGTCATTCAACTGCCTATTACCCTCAAGGTAATGGATTAGCTGAATCATCAAACAAGAGCCTAGTGATCATCATCAAAAAGCTGTTGGAAGAGAAGAAAAAAATCATGGCATAACAAGTTAGTACATGCCTTATGGGCTGACAGGCTTACAACAAAAAAGCTCATTGGCATGTCACCATTTCAGCTTGTGTATGGAACAGAAGCAGTATTCCCTACCAGCCTTGGGATACCAGTGATCAAATTGGTCCAGGAGATCCAAACAGAAGAAGACAGCATGGTGAGGAGAATAAATCAGACAATCCATCTCCAGCAAACAAGAGGTCTACAACAGAGCAGTGAAGGTTCAGGAAAATATAAAGAAATTGTTTGACAAAAGAACCAAAGCTGCTAATTTCAAAGTTGGAGATAAGGTTCTGAAGTGGGATTCGAGGAGAGAGGATAAAGGAAATCACAACAAATTTGACAGATTGTGGCAAGGTCCCTACATCATCCAGGCCACTGTTGGCCCAAATTCTTTCTTCTTACAAGAAACAGATGGTACAGAGTTGTTTGGGGGTCCTGTCAATGGCAGGATGCTCAAACATTACTTCTGCTAATTTACAATTTCTGGTCTCCATTTCCATTGTACATACCACTGCAGTTTTTATTTTCAAGAAAAAGAAAAATGTTCCAAAAAAAAAATAGAGGAAAGGGAGAGGTTCAGACATGTTCAAAAACATGAACCTCTGGTGTGCAAAAGAATGGCTCTAATAAACTCAAAATCTGAGCCATAAGAAGCAAAGAAGCTGGCCCTAACATGCTCAAAATCTGGACCAGCAAAGAAGAAAGAAGAATCAGCTCTAACATGCCTAAAACCAGAGCTGAATCGAAGAGAATAAATGACTCTAATATGTTCAACGCTTGAGTCACGGAAAAGAGAAGAAGGATGCTTCAAACTTCAGATTTCAAGCCTTCAAGTTTTGTTTCCAAAGTTTTGCAAGTTTCTATCCATGTGCAACTGTCTTTATGCCATGGTCCACAACAAGCCAAAAAATCTAATCATGGCTTGGCTGTTTTTCAATTTCTGTATTAGAATGTAGAGAAGAAATCTGCTGGACAGTCTAATCCCAGCAAATACTAGATTAGGCAGAGAAAAAAATGAGACCAACAATCTAATCTGGTCTCATGGAGAAATAAGGGTAGATTTAGAATAGGTCTATTTTCTGTTTGCAAAATAAAATGATGTAAAGGGTCTGCTAGCTCAAATGCACCCTAGAAGAAGAAAAAATTCTAGGATTGTAGTATGGGTAGGTAGATTGTTGGGGAAATTTTGTCTGCTGATGTTTCTTCATATTGTGGCAGCTGCAAATCAAAGAAATAAAGGGATGTGCCAAGCAGCAGGCATCTGGCCTACTCCAAAGTTCAATTTCTGAATTCTTGACTCCTTCAAGAAGAAGCCATCCCCATGTGGAGCCGCTGTTAGCCCCCCTATGAAATTTTTGACAAAGCAAAGAGGGGGCTAAATCGTTCTTGAGCCTTCAAGGAATGCATCTCCCCTGAAGACACATCATCCTTGAAGTCTCCTGTGCCTTTGCCTTTGACAAATTTCCCTCTGCTAACTCACTTCATAAGGTCTCACTGATTGCAAAAGCTGTACTCCTAAAAGGCCTTCATTTACCTCTTGTACCCCTGTGAAATACCACATGTTTACCCCTTTTTCCCCCTTTGTCCAAGTGCCTTCGTTCCCCCCTATTTTCCCTATTAACCCTCTAAACCCCCAAAAGTCCCCTTTAAATCCCATTTATGCCCTTTGTTTCAATCTGTTTATCCTTTTATTCCCTATCGTTACCCTTTATAGGCTTCCAAATGCATTAAAAGGGTTAAAAACCCACTTTGAACGTTATATCAAGCCTAGCCCCTCTTCTGCTGGCCCCCGCACCTTTCCTTCCACGTGATTATAGCGCTAGAACCACCTGCCAAAGCAAAAAGCGTTTATCTCCAATCCATGTCGGGCGCGACACCAGCCATTGATCTTGGTAGATCGGACGACTATCATTAAATCTTCGGCGCCCGTGTTTCTCCATTCAAATCTCCGATCGCACCATCGCCGTCGGTTTAAACGTTGATTTGACGGTCCGCAGTGCATCCACGCTGGTGGTCCCCATACACGGTTCCATAAAACAACCCAGTTTCTATTGCACCGCTTTTGCGCGGTGGGCGGTTTTTCTTGATGGCCCAGCGATTCCATACAGCTTCCAACGCGTGGCAGTGGAACTGTTCCAAAACCGCCTGCTCATTGCGCATTATCGTTCGACTGAAGATACGCGGCGATATTGTCGTGAACCATTAGATCTGGAGCAGCCCATCCAATGACTGTCGCTCCACGAAGCTGTGTGCAGTTTAGCCCATGGCCACCGTACCCACGGCCCACCGTCCCTCGCCCTCCGATATGTTGTCAGCCGTTGATCTCCGCCACGATCAACGATCCAGATCGATTGACCCACAATTGACAATCCAGCCATAGCCCGGTCCTGCCATGTCACCCTCACGTGCACCCATTGTACGTCAGCCATGCATTGCATATATTTGTGAAAACGTCGGGTTTTTTAAGGTTTTTATTCAAATTTTGTTCCGCATATCGCCAGCCTCCACCAGAGCGATTTTTCACCATTCCTCTGCTCTTTTTCGCTGTTTCACCGATTGCATGGCCTTTTCCTCCATCCACACTGCATCCATCATTCCCCGTCCATGGATTTCTTGACAAGTTTGTTGTTTTGCAGGGTTTCAAGCGCAGAAAACCGCCATAGCTCATTGTTTCTGTCTCAGTGGCAGATATGCAGGAAAGGTCCATGCGCAGAGATACATTTAATGAAGAAAAGGCACAGGAAAGTGTCTGACGTGATTGTAATCAAAGGACAAGGTCAAAATTCTGTCACTCTTCCCCAGAGCCATTAAAGGCACAGTTTCACAGTCAGAGGTAACTGGGGGAGTGGCAAAGAGCCATCAGTAAGGAAATCAAAGAGTTAAAGCATTAGATTGGAGATTTTAAAGGATTAATCCAGTTTTTCAGAGGCAAAGTACCAGATTGAAACCCCGAAGACCAACCAGGAGTTTAATGCTCGGGAAACCGTACCACCAGGGTTTTCTACAGCAGCAGAATGTTTTTCTCCATCAGAGGACAAAATGCCCATGCAGTTTTTATTATATATCGTGTTCTCGAAAGTTTCCCGCCCTGACAGCAGTCCTACATGATCAGAAGCATTGGTTACTCAAGTAGGGCAGACCTCACTGTTTCTTATTTTTCCTTTGTTATTTCACCAAATGTACCACATAGTACTGCAGTCAAAACACCTAAGCCATACCAAAGATAAATGCAAAGAGTTAAACCAGAATGGGCTTCGGCCCTCTTTCTTTTCAGAAGTTTAATACTGCATTTAGTCTTCTACCTACCTCCTCTGCTCCTCTTCAGCTATAAAACTCATGAGAAAAACATTGAAAAGGTTGTTGATTAGTTATCAGAGGACTGCAAGTAGTTTATTTTGAGACACAGTCTCTGTGTAAAGATTGTAAGATAAGTTGAAAGAGATGTTTTCAGACTGAGTATTCAGCCATTGGCATGTTGTACTTGACTGGTATTGCTATTTTATATGACAAGCACATTTCTTTGGATCCTGATCTAAAGCAGCGGTGATGTTTTCCTAACTTTTTTTTTACATTCATTTCATTTCGTTTCCACTGGCTTGCATTAGAATATTGATATAGGATTTACCCTTGCTAGGTACCCTATATTGCTGCTCTCCTTGCCATTTATGTTTCTCTTCTAAATGTATTATCTAAGGAATGATTTCAGTTGGTTTAACCAGTGTAGTGGATGTTATTGCCTGCTCTCTCATGTATGAATTGAATGAATTCAGTTCTTAGATGTTTCTTGTTATAGATTTAGTTGGAAGATTTGGGAACACTGGGGATTAGAGTCATCCCTGTCCACTAGGATCCTTGTGCAACCTACTGGATCTGTAAATTTTTGCTCTGAATCTGTGTTATCTCCTCCCCTCCTACTTTTCACATCACATAATCATCTTAAATATCCTAAGTTTCAGATGACTAGCCCAATTGAAAGCCTACCTATTGAGTAGCAAGAAAATCCTTTCCTGACTCCATTTCCTAATGGTTTTGAGTATTTCCTAGAATATTTCACCTATGCCTTATCCCTCTTTGCTCATTCTTGTCTTAAACTGAATCCTTCTTTCCTGATAACCAGCAACCAAACAAACAATCAAACAAACAAACCCCGAGCCTTATAACTAGCCTAACATCTAAACATAGAGCTTCAAAGACATATACCTTTGACAATCATAGAGAGATCCCTCTCTGGACCCAGGAGGGCTAGATCCTGAGGTCTAAAAGTGGTTCTGATGTTGTCTCATCTTTTGGTATTTCCAACCTTGCCAAGACATGGGAACCCCAACAGATCCTTTGAAAGAGTGTGTGGAGGTCCCAACTGGCTCAAATTATCAAGCATGGATCCTTTGCAAGAGCCAAAGACATAAAATGTTGACAGCCTTGGTTTTAAAGATTAAGATTCACTATGTACTATGGTTACCTCTGACTAGTAGCCAGTTTCTCTATCCATTTTTGTCACTACTCAACTGGCTACATTGGCATTATTCTATCATATGAAGTATGTAAATATTTCAAGAGTTAGATTAGGTTAGATAGGAATGTCAATAAAGCTCAGCCTTTGAGCATGTAGTTATTTGTTGATTTTTTCTTTGTAGAAAAAGGAAAAATACAAAAGGCAATAGAAAAGAAAAGAGGGCATATTGTAAAAACAAGAAAGGTACAGCCCCATACCAAAAAAGAGAAACAAAATCTGAAAGTATGCAAGCTCAAATGCCACTCCTAAGAAACACACTCCTAGTTAGTCATACAGCCTAATCATGACTAATTAGTTTTAAATTTACTCCTGATAGGTTAGTGAAATAGATTTTCCAAACAGTTCAACCTTGGCTTATCAGTTAGGTAGATTAGGATAGAAGAAAGGGGTTCAAACAAGCTTAAAATCTAAACCTATGAGTTTCAAAGAAAAGAATGGCTCTAATTTGTTTAAATCCTGAGCCAAAGATAGAATAACTGGCTCCAAAAGATCAAAAATTGAACCAGAGAAGAGAGAAAAGACAACTCAAATAAATTCAAAATCAGAGCTGAAGAAAAGTGAAGGATATTCTTAAAACTATCAGATCTTAAGCCTTCACCATTTTTCTTTACTTTTCTGCAATTTTAGTCTATGTGTAGCTTGTTTTTATTTCATAGACCAGCAACAAGTTAGACTGTTCAATCCTGACTTGTCTGCTTTTAAATTTCTTGTTTTAGAAATTCGAGAATAAACTCTGTCAGACAGTCTAATCCTAGCAGAGTGTAGTTAGGTAGAGAAGCTTATGAACTCAACTGCTTAATCTGAGTTCATGGAGAAATAAGGGTAGAAATAGACTAGTTTTTTGTTTTCAAAAGAATAAAATGTTTGTAAAAAGAGTTTGCCAATCCAAATGCACTCTGAAAGAAGAAAAAATGTTAGATCATTAGGATTGGGTAAGTAGAAAGCTTGTTTTGATAGAATTCCATTGTTTTTTAATGGCTACTAACATTGTCAGAGAAAAAGAAGATCAGTAAAGTAAAGAAAATTGCAGCCCAATGGATGAGCCATTGATTAGCTTCCAGAGAAGACAAGTCTGAAGTTCTTGACACCTTCAAGAAGGTGCCATCCCCATGTGGAGCCACTGTTAGCCACCTATAAAAAAATTTCATACCAAATGGTGGCTAAATCATTTTTTAAGCCTTCAAGAAACAATTTCATGCCAAATTGTTAGTTCTTAAAGTCTTATGAAGATAACTAATCCTTTAGTTTATCCTCATTGCTGTTTCCCTCATAAATCCTGAAAAATTTGTTGTTTGCAAGGAGAAAGACTGCTCAAAAACCCATTTTACCCTTCATTTTACCCCTCCTTCCATTCATAAATAACACCATTTTCATTCCCTTTTTCTCCATAAAAATCCCTCCATAAGCCTCTTTCAACCTTCAAAATTCACTCCAACACCCTTTTTAACCATTTGGTCTCCTTCCATTTGGTTTAAAAAACTCCTTTTCCTTCTACCGAAACCCTCAAAATTGGCTTAAAAACCATGTTTTTAGCCTAAAAACACTCATATTACATTATATAGGACTTTATCCTCGGAGGGCTTAACTCCTATAACCCCCGCTTCTCATAAGACCAAGAGCCCCGCAATCGGGCACTTAAAGGGCTTAGACTCCTCTCCAAACCCCATCAAAACCTTATCCTCCTTTATATTTCATAAAACCCGACTTTTTCATTATGTTTTAATAAAACCCGACAATTCGAATTTATAACAAATATCGACCGTCATTCTAAACCGATCAACAGTCATCGGCTCATCGCATCGCAAGTCCGCATCGGGTCCTCCCTTTTCTTTATATCTTTCAAAAATTTTCCGATGCGATCCCTTAGAGCATATCCCAGTCGTCGATCATTCTTCCGATCTGATGGTTAGTAAACCATCGCATCGCAAATATAAAATCGCATCGCAAATTTTCATTTGATGCATTTTTATTGTTTATTGCCTCCCGTCGATGCGATCCTGGGATCGTTTCTCCACCGTTGATCTGATCCATTTGCGCCCAGATCCAGCGGTCCATATTGCTCCCCGTTCCAAACCCACCTTTCCACCTTTTCTCTTCATCGTTAAATCTCCATCGTCAATCTAGCTTTAAGATCGACGACTATCGCTCCGTCGCAAATCGGCAATCGCAATTCCTTTTGTGTGTGCCCTTTTCCTCCCGCTGATGCGATCCTGCAATTAAATCCCAGCCGTTGAATCCACTAGAACCAATGGCTCAGATTTAATTGTGATTCGTCATAAACCCCACACTATTGCGCTCGCCGATTTAATCTTCACCGTTGATCTCTGAAACCAATCAACAATCAGCACTTAATCGCACGTCGCAAACTCGAAAACTCCGATGCAATGAACCCTTCTCCTCTGATCCGCCGATTTAATCTGGACCGTCGAATCCACAAGAACCAACACCTCAGATTAAATCGCGCCCCTCTCAAAGGCCCTTACCATCGCACCCGCCGATTAAATCTCCACTATTGATCTCTCTTAGATCTAATAGTCCGCGCTAAATCGCATCGGCACATTTCAATGTTTCTTTACCCTTTGTCCTCCGTCGATGCGATCCTGCGATCAAATCTCCGCCGTTGGTCATTCTTAAATCCAATGGCCCACAATGCTTCCGCCTTTTAAACCCCACCCTTCTCATTCATCCACCATCTTTAATATCGACTGTCGATATTTACGATCCGACGACTCCCATTCATCTTTCCTTCCACCCTCTATAAAAAGGTGGGTCCCACTTCTCCTCGTTTTTCTCCGCCAATTTCCTTTGAAACCTTACCTTTGCTATATTGTTTGTTTCCCGAAAAATATAGTTTAAAACCAATCCTAATCGTCGATCTACCAAGATCAAAGGCCATCCGGCCCCATCCTTCCGCCTTTTCCCTTTCCCTGCATTTCTTCATATTCGCTCCTTTTTTCAATTATAACCATTTATCAAAGAAATTTAATGATCGGGACTTAATCCAAAGGCCTATTACACCCGCCCATTGCGCACCAATTTTCCTGACATCACCCTGGACCCCGCATACCTTTTCACCTCGCAACTCTTCATCCATCGCGCTCAACTCGCGCTGTTGGATTTTCTACCCATCATCCAAAGGCTCAAACTGCATATCGCGTAATTTTTTCTCTTGAACGTTAACACCAAAAAATTACACGATATAAGTGGTTTTGAAAAGACATGTGTCGGACACTGACCTATATCGCGTTTTTTCGACCAAAATCTAAAACCACCTAAGAGCTACGCGAAAATCGCTGCCGGTTTTTTGCCAAACCACCTACCCTCCGCATTACTTTTTCACCTTTTAATCATGACTGTCGATCCTTTAGATTGGACAGATCACGTTATATTTCATCCTCCATATGCTCTCCCTTCCCCTTTGCTCCTAAAGGTTTTACCGATTGATCTCAGTCGTTGATCAATCTGATCCAACGGCTCTAACTTAATCTTCCCTCCGTTCATCCAATTGCCTCCCCAATTGACCCCATCGGATGATCTTGGCCATTGGTTTTTCTCATCCAACGAACACAATTAATCCTCGCCTCCAAAGCATCCTAAACCTATTTTTCATCGGATTTTTCACAACTTTTGTGTATTTTTGCAGTTTTTTATAGTTTTTCTGCAGTTTTAAAAGGAAAGGAAGGCCGGGGATGACGATCCCCCAGGCCTTTATTCACAAAGAGAAGGGATTTACAGGGGTTCACATCATGATTTTACCCATGTCTCATGAACATTGGTAACATTATAAAACCTTCTGTTCGCCAGCAAGAACAGAAAAAACACAGTAAACCTTAATCAGATAAAGAGTATCAGTTTTACAGCATAAAATCAAAGCAGAGATGAAGAAATAAAGGTTTTAACACAGTTCTAAAGGATTAAGGCATAAATTCGACTATCAAAGGCTTAATCCACACATTTAAAGACAACAAGAAGACATGAAGACAAAGATTAAGCCTAATCAGGCCTAAAACATAGATCAAAAGCAAATTAATAGTGTTTTAGGTTAAAATAATGAGATCTTCCAGTCCGAGAAGCCTCCACTGCCACATCAGAGGCTAATTGAATCCTCTCCAGCTACCAAAAGCCACCTGCAGCCTCGAAGGAATCACAGAAGGCATAGTTATTGCCTTAGTCAGTGATATTTTTCTTAAAGCAGCCAGGGTTATCGAAAACTTGATTAAAGAGTTTTTAATTCAACAAAAACTGCCTAGTAGCTTGAATACTTAATGAAAACCAACTGATACAGAGGAAATATCAGAAATCTTCTCTATTGAGCCCCTCAAAGGCCGAGAAGCATTAACTTGTATTAATTGAACTAGTGATCTTTTATTTTATCCCACCTCCTCTTTTCTTCTATAAATACTTCTGAAGAAGATGAGATAGAGGTTGGTTGCTGGACTTTGATGTAATACTTGTTGCTCGAAACTCTCTATATGTAAATAGTTTTCAGAGGCCCTTGAAGCTCTGTTTGTGATCAAAGAAGTTAGGCTGAGAAGAGAAGATGATTGTTGTACTGAAACATTGGTCTTGAAGTATGTAACTGGATTGACATCAATATACAAGCTGATTCTTGGGATCCTGATCTATATCATTGGTGAAGTACCTCTTACTGTTATTGTTTTCCTTTCATGTATGCCATTTTTTTCACTTATTCTATGATAAAGAACAACAAATATAGAGCTAGGATTTACTGTTAAAAGTACCCTACTCTCACTGATAAGCTTTATCTTTATGTTTACCTCCAATTGTGTGTGTAAGAATTACTAAGTTAAGTATAAAAATTATCAAGGAATGTTGGTTTGTCCCTGTCTTGATGTGCAAAACTTGAAAGGAAGTTCTTGAATGATATTTTCATTATATGCTAAGTAGAGTTAGACTAGAAAAGTTTATTGTTTGCCCTATCTTCTAGTTTCTTTCTCCAAAGGTTGTTTTGAAGGTTTCCCCAAGAGTATGCTGAAAGCAGGCTTTGATTTTAATGTATCTTGCTTGATCTTAAGCTGCACTTTGTTTTCTTATCTTTTTTTCATCCTTTCTGAAAGTAGTCATGTGGATTACTAGATTGTTTGTCTGATAAGTTAGCTTTAATACAAGCTTGTCTAAATAATTTTATGGTTAGCCCTGTCCTTTGGTTGGTTTTAAACAGTTGCTTAAAAAGGCTTTTCTTGTATGGAAAGTTGATAAATTATTGTTGAAATTATTGACTTTTTCCACTTTCTCAACGCTTTTAATCTTCCATTCCATCATTTAATCTAAAGGATATTTTGATATAGATGACTTGCCCCTTGGACCACTCTTGAAATTGTTGCACAATTAAACCCCTTTTATGACCCCATAGCCCAATGGACTAAGTGTTGTTTCATATCTATCCTATCAAATGAATCTTCTTCTGATTATTCACACCTTCACCCCTTTGAAACTCTTTCATTTTTAGGACTTTCCACTCAATTAAAAATCATGCTCAATGTTCTTAATAACTAGCCTAAAATCATACCAAAATCCTCAAAGATAAATCAATCTCTACACTTATAAGAGAGATCCCTCTCTGGATTCAGGAGGGCTAGATCCTAGAATCCAAAAGTGGTTCATAATGTTGTCTCTGCAGCTTCAGTATTGCCAATCTGCTGAAATTACAGGGAGCTAACAGACTCAGTTAGATCATGAATTTCGAGTTGAGGGTGGTTGGTGAGGCATGCAGAGTGATTCTATTAGTTTTTTGAGTCCAAGTTGCACTTAGTGCATTAGTTTAATGCATGAGAAATTAGTTAACTCAGTTAAGTGAGTTAAAATCAGTTTAACTAGTTGTAAATTTTTGTTGCACTAGTGAGAGGTCAAGTGAATTAAATCAGATTTAATTCACATGTAGTGATTTGTCATGTAACTGATGATTTACTATTAATAGTTGCATGCATGTCAGTTCCAGTGGAGACTCGGTTGAGACAAAGGTTAAAGGGAAGTTGAATATCAGTTGTATTATTATAAAACTGCCTGGATGCAGTTAAAACACCACATGTTTTCCCATGATACTTCTGTAGTCAAGGAAGGCTGAAATTCCTAAATAATAGGATTGCATTCCACACGGATTGTGTGAGCAAGACAGGCTGAAGATAGGCTGAAAATTGGCTAAGTGTTGGCCCGATTTTGTCTGGATCAGTGTGAGACAGCCAGGATAGTGCATGAGACTCTTATGAGAAGAGTGCATTGCATTTTTTCATGATTCCTTGGTTCATTATACAATATAGATAGAGGGTTTTTGAGGAGAAAGCTTTCCCCAGGAAAAATATTTGTGTTGTGGATTGATTTGATCCTTTCTTTTTCTTGGTGTGATTGTGCAATCGTGTTTAATTTCTAGAGAATTACTTGTAGAATGATTCAATATCTTGCTTTAGTATATTGCATGATCAGATTGAATCCATTGGAATACATATTGTTTGTATAATTTCTACATGGTATCAGAGTGCCAAAAATCACAATAGTGGAGAAGAAATTGATTTTGTGTTGAACATTATTCAAAATTGCAGATACTTTGTTTGGTGCAACAACAGATCAAGATGGCTTTCAATGGCTTAAGATTGGAATATGCACTCGAGGGAAGTTCTAATTATATCGCATGGAAAGATAGAATGGAGGTACTTCTGGAGGAAAAAAGGTTGAAATAATTCATTGATAATGATATTCCCAAGCCTGCGTCAGCGAACACCACTCTTATTTATGCTCGGAAAAATAAGGTAGAAAGGGCGAGGAGGATCTTATTAGAGGGAGTTTGAGATCACATTATCTCGAGTCTCCATGGCAAGGCGACTCCATATGCAATATGGAAGGCCTTGAAAAATTTGTTTCAGAACAACAACAACCAAAGGAAGTTGGCACTGAAGGACAAGATCAGGAAAATCAAAAAGGAGAAAGCCATGTGATTTTCCCTTGAGAGGGAGCTTGATTTGCATGCATATTAGGAACTCTTGGTTCCAAAGGATGAACCTCAAGATGTGGTGCAGCCACATGAGGAGGATCATGGAGTGGAAGAAACCATTCATGCAGAGCCATCCACTAGACATGGTAGGAGGTGCACAACAAAGACCTCCAGGAGGGGGGAATTTCGAGCTAGATGGGCAAAGGGAGTACATGTAGCTATACCTCTAGGTGTGAGGTGGGGCGATGTGAAGAATTAATCCCAAGAAGAAATTGGGTAGGGTTCATTGAGATGGTTTGTCTCATGGATCAAACCTGGCTACGAGGAGCCCACCGTATAGTAGTAGCAGGAAGGATTGGTTAGATTGATTCAGTTAGATGTGAGGAAGACATAAATCAGAGTGATAGTTGTCGATATTGGAGTGCAGATCAGAGTTGGTAGCAGTGCCTAGTGCATGGATGCGGATACCAACTCTGATGGCAGATGCATTATACTGATTTAGTTGTTCGAAGGCTATTCAATTTCAGAACTGTTGCATGTGTGAGAAACACTAGATAAGTGTTGCATGTGCGAGAAACACTAGAGAAGTGTTGCATGCAAGAGTTGCATGTCAAATGCAAGAGGTGCATGTGCGCATGCAAGGACATTCTAAAGTACCAGATTAGGAAAGATTGATTCCTTTCTTGTTGAGATGGAGTGTTGAAATTTGCAACAAGAAATAGTGAAATTGGCATCCAGAAACAACATGACAGCACACACATTAGTGTGGGACCACAGGTCATGTAGTGATGGGTCCTAGCGATACAATAGTGTGTAAGAAAAATTATTTAATAAATTGGAAATGTGTCTAATTTAATTATCCCTTAATTAAATTGGACAATAAATTGTAATCTTATCTCATAAACACTTGTAATAGTTAACTGAGTGTGATAGACTCAGTTAGCTCATGAATTTCAAGTTGAGGGTGGTTGGTGAGGCATGAAGAGTGATTCTATTAGTTTTTTGAGTCCAAGTTGCAGTTAGTGCATTAGTTTAATGCATGAGAAATCAGTTAACTCAGTTAAGTGAGTTAAAATCAGTTTAACTAGATGTAACTGTTTGTTGCACTAGTGAGAGGTCAAGTGAATTAAATCAGATTTAATTCACATGCAGTGATCTGTCATGTAACTGACTATTTACTATTAATAGTTGCATGCATATCAGTTCCATTGGAGACCCAATTGAGACAAAGGTTAAAGGGAAGTTGACTATCAATTGTATTATTAGTAAACTGCCCGGATGCAGTTAAAACAGCACAGCATTTCCCATGATACTTGTGTAGTAAAGGAAGGATGAAATTCCTAAATAATAGGGATTTCATTCCACAAGGATTGCGTGAGCAAGGCAGGCTGAAGACAGGCTAAGAATTGGCTAAGTGTTGGCCTGATTTTGTCTGGATCGGTGTGAGACAGTCAGGATAGTGCAGGAGCCTCTTGTGAGAAGAGTGCATTGTATTGTTTCATTATTCCTTGGTTCATTATATAATGTAGATAGAGGGGTTTTGAGCAACAAGCTTTCCCCAGGAAAAATATCTGTGTTGTGGATTTATTTTCTTATTTATTTTACTTTTTTTTATTGTGTGATCATGTTTAATTTCCACAGAATTAATTGTAGAAGGATTCAACATCTTGCTTTAATATATTGCATGATTAAATTGAATCCATTGGAATACTTATTGTTTGTATAATTTCTAAAAATATTACAATTTGTTTTCACATTTTTTTAAAACTTGAACGCCCACATTAGCACTAATGTGTCACTGAATTCCTCACTCATGTGTGACCTAGAATCCCACACTAGTATGTGGTGCATTTTCTTTTTGAATTTCAATAGTTGCAACCGTATATTGGTTGTGTGGATGTACATTCCTTGACACCCCTCCTTGATCTAATTCATGGTGGTTTTGATTTCGTTTGGTCATGGGGATGTTGTTGTGCTAGCTCCCCCATACACTTCTTGTTTGTTGACTTCATCTGATCCCACCTACCAGCGTAGTCCATCCTTCTTAAATTTTTTCCTCTCTGCCTTGTGGATTCATCCAAGGCAGGCATGGCTCCCCTATCCTTCTTATTCAATTGAATTAATGGAATAACCAATCTATTTAATAACACACTTTCCAACCTTCCATGGTTGTCATTAAACAATTCAAGCTTCCTTCTAATCCCAAGAAAGCTACTTCCACAAACTATGGAATATGTGTCCCAATTCTCAGGCCATTTTAACTCTAATAATAAAAGACAATATTTACAATAAGGGGGGATTAGCCAGGGGATCTCACAAACCCCACCCCTTTGGAGGCACACCATCCTCAATGTTATATAACCTAACACAACTAAAAACATGCTTCAAATGAATAAAACACATTTGGAGCATTATATACACATCTGTATACAACTCATAAACAAATTATTTACAATTTCCTTCATATAACAAACAAAAAAGGAAATGTTTCTTGCATTTGGTCAGTCGTTTCCCATGTCGCTTCCTGGGGCCCAAATTTCTTCAACTACACCTTGAATGGATATATTTATCGATTATGGAGCATGAGCTACTTCTGATCTAGGATTCATTAACGTTCTAGTTAGAACTCTCCTTCTGTATCTACCTATAACAAAGACCAATCAAGCACATGATTGACATCTTGTACATATATTTTAAGAAAACAAACATGTAAAACATCATGAAATTTTATTGATGGTGGCAAGGAAATCCTATAGTCCACTAGCCCTATCCTTTCAATAACTTCAAATGGCCCACAAAACCTTAGTGCCAGCTTGGCACATGACCTAATTTTCAAAGAGATATTCTTATTCCTAACTAAAAATATACATGTTCCCCTACTTTGAACTTTGTATGCACTCTATTTTGTTCCACATAGCTCTTCTATCTATCCTGAGCCATATTTAATTTCCTTATGATAGTTTCTATTTCTTTTTCCACTTCTTTCAACATATCAGACCTAAAGAGGACCCTATTCACTGCATCACTCTAGTTGATACGAGTATTGCAAATCCTCTCGTAGAGTGCTTCAAATGGGATTAGTTTTAGTGATTCATAGTACCCAATATTGTACGAAAAATCCATAAGTGGAATATATTCCTCCCACTTCCTTGGTTGGTGAATTACATACATACTTAAAATGTCCTCAAGAATTATATTTTTCCTCTAGGTATTCCCATATTTTTGTGGATGGTAGGCTATGTTGAATGGAAACTCTATCATAAAGCTTGCAAATAATTCCTTCCAAAACCTTGAAGTGAAATTTTCATCTCTATCTGAGATAATTTTCTTTGGAACTCCATGTAATCTCACAACCTCCTTTATGAAAACTTAAGCCACATCACTCACTGAATTAGTAGATTTAACTACCATAAAGTGATCTACCTTGCTCATTTTTTCAACCACAACCATAATTGCATCATGTTGTTTGGAAGTCCCTGGAAGCCCTGTAATAAAATCCATGTCATGCAAAATGCATTTTCTGAATTTCACTTAAATATTTTTACCCCTTCTTAATAAATTTCATTCATCCTGTCTAATATTATTAATATTAATTCTAGATCATTATAAGCAATTATAATCATTGCTAATAATATTTTAGTTAATATTAATAATATGTAAAATTTATAAATTTTGTAAAAAATTCCTTAAAAATTTATAAAGAATTAATCTTATTAATTAAATCTAATTAAAATCTTTGTTATTATATTTTATCATATCCATTTATTAACTAACTAAATAAATAAAATAATTAAAAACCTTTCATAACTAAAATTATATATATATATATTGTACCAGAAGGGAAACTGGTAACTAGAACCATATAATCATAGCTGCCACCCAAGATTACATCACGCAGCTGCCAATGAAAACCCCCCTGGCCGACACCATTCCCCGCCAACAATGCCAAGCAATTTTCACAGGCTTACGCCTGACGTGCTCCCCACAGGTTTGAACCGATGACCTTTACAAATGAGTGCCTTAACAGAACACCCAATCACCAACAAACCCCCACCCCGTGGGTTAGTATTATTAATATTAAACATTATTACAAAAAATCATAAATATTACTAATAATAATTGAATTATTATTAATAATTAAAAATTATTATTATTAATTAAAAAAATTATGGCATTATAATAAAAAAAAATTATATAATTGAAAAAATTAATAATAACCAATTTCATAATATTTTATTTTTGACATAATTCTAAATAAGATTAATTTTTTTTATAAAATAAAAAATAAAAAATAAATTAATTAATTAATTAAAATCCTTTTAATATCATGAGCTGGTCGGCTCTTTCACCTCTCATCTTTCTTTTTATCCTTTATTTATTTGCCCTATTTTCTTCTCTTCTTGGCAGGTTTTGTCCTGAAGATGAGTCTTGTTTTAGACTCAAAACATAGACCAAATATGAAGACTGTGGATATTCCGAGTTTTTTTATCTCAAAATCTACACCACAGAAACCTCCAGACTATAGTTGGCATAGTCTTGACTACTAAGGAGAACTACACGGAGTGGCTCAGAAAGACAAAGATCATACTATTTTTTAATGATTTATGGGATGGAATTTTTGAAGGTGAAGTCGCAGAATAGGATGATGATGAAAAATTTGAAGTGAAGCTGAAAGAAGAAGCGTCATTCAAGCCCACATCTTCCACAGAACTTGCCATTTAGAAAAGCAAGGACAAGAACTTTTTTTCCCTCAGCAATGCTATAGTAAGTGAGGAGGCAAGAAGACATATTGTTTCAATTATTGATGCATATGGTGCACTTAAGAAGTTAAAATAACTATATGATTTTGATTTAGAATATGAATTGATACAGTTGCTCGTAAAGCTTTTTAATCCTGAATTGAGAGATGATGACCCCATGGCACTAGATTTAGAAATCAAAGCTATAATGCATGACATATTCGAACCATATTCTCTTTGGAAGCACCGAAAGGATGGAAAATCCATCAGATGGACATGAAGGCAACTTTCTTGAATGGAGATTTGAGAGAAAATGTTTTTATGTCTTAACCCAAAGGTTTTGTTTTAAAGTGACATGAACAAAGGGTACTAAAGCTCATCAAACCCTTGTATGGTCTAAAATAATCACCACAAGCATGGTACAAAAAACTATCTGAGCATCTTTTGAAGCTAAATTTCAAACATTATAAACTTGATGATGCAACTTTGTTTGTAAAAAATGTTGGAAAAATAGTTATGTATCTTGTAGTATATGTTGATGATCTATTAATAACAGGAAACAATAAAAAATATATTGCCTCAATGAATAAATATTTGAAGAAAGGTTTTGAGATGACATATTTGAGAGATCTCCATTGCTACTTGGGCAATGAAGCTAATCAAAATCCAAAATACATATTCATTTCTCAAAAGAAGTACGATGGACGAATACTGGACAAATTTGGAATGGTAGATTGCATCACTCTCTCCACTCCAATGGATTAGAATTTTAAGCTTACATCAAAAGAAGGGAATGAATTTGAGGATGCAACCAAGTATGAACAACTTGTAGGAAGTCTCAACTACCTAACCATGACCAGACCAAATATCTCATATGTTATGAGCATACTTTCCAGATTTATGTATAAACCATGTGAGGGACATTGGTTTGTTGAGAAAAGAGTCTTGTGATACTTAAAGGGAACTCAAGATTATGGGATTAAGTACACTAAAGTGGATGAATTCAGTCTTATTGCACATTCAAATTCAAACTTCGATGGGGACAAGGAAAATGGAGTATAAACTTCAAGATATATCATAAGTCTTGGATCAACAACTATCTCTAGGAGGTCATGCAAACAATCTGTACCAACAGATTCGACAACATAAGCAGAATATGTGGAAGTTGCAGAAGCAACAAAGGCATTTGCGTGGCTCAGGAAAAACTTGAAGACTTGAAAGAGAAACAAGTGAACACAACTCCTTTACTTTTTGGCAACACTTCTACAATCGAGTTGGCCAAGAACCCCAGATTCCATGATCAAACCAAGCACATCAATACGAAATATAATTTGATTCGATATCATGTAGAGGCCAAAGTATTCATCTAAGACATTATTCCATGGATGAGAAAATTGTAGAAATATTCACCAAAGCTCTTGGAAGAGAAAATTTTGAAAAGTTCAGAATTATGCCTAGGCTCACAAACACCCCTTCAGATTAAGAGGGGGGGGGATGCTAGACATTGTAATCCTTCGAGATTATATTTAAAATTAATTAGGTGTAAAATTAGGTGAGGTAAAGGTCCAACAAATAGTTGGTTAGGATTCTCAGTCTAACAAAATGGCTTCATGTTTGAGGCAAAGAGGCCACATTTACATCATTTTGGTACAAATATTGTGGCACAATTTTTGGAAATAGGACAAAAAAAAATGCCGAATAAAAGGAGGAGTTGGAAGGCACATGAACTTGCATATACTTTTCCAAATGCATTTTTTGACAAGGCCTCACAAAATTCATGCTATGGTAGTGGTTGTGAAGTTAAATTTTTTAAGTACACAATATTATAATATCTCTTGTAATAGTGGGCACGGTTCAAATACAAGAGCTATGCTTCTAGCACTTTGGGGGACTCTTTTTTGCAAAATGTTTGCAAATTGAATCTTTAATGGCCTTTGGGGACTCAAAAATTATTGTTGATTGGAATATGGAATCGTCTTCTCTAGTCTCCTTCTCTGGAATACTGGAACAATAGGACAAAGGAGCTAACCACTACTTTCAGGAGAATTACTATACACCACATTATAGAGAATGAAAAATGGAAGCCGACGCTCTCTCCAAGAGAGACATTGGACTACAACAGAGTATTCCTTTTTTCGAAGAAATCAAAGAGGGATCACTAGTGGGGAGTGGGAGAGTTATTGTTTACTATACATAAGTTTTGTTGGATCCATGAAAGGTGTTGCTTGCTAATATGCTTTTATGTTATGTAATTTTGGTTAATGCTTTTGACATGATCACATAAGTTTTAATATATTTTGAAGTATAATACATATTTTGAACAATATTTCACTATGTTAACATACCTAAGTTGATGTTAACACTTTTTTATTTAATAGAAAAGTGTTGTTTTTTCTTTCTTTGAAAAAAAAAAAAGAAGAAAGAAAGAAAGAAAAGAAAAGATAAAAGATCATACATATTCAACATTTACATTTTTTACCCCTTTAAAATAATGGAAGAGAAACCAACAAATTTTCAATAAAGCCTTTTATAAATAGTTTTAAATTCATAGAATCACAAATATTAACAATACAATTCAATTGTTGTGAGAATATTTAAAAACATTAAATACAAATTTTTTAATTAAAAGCCATATTTTCATCAACTCACGATCACTTTTTTTTGCAAAGATAGTGAAACAAGATAATAAAAAAAATTAAGCTTTTTTCTCAAATATCCTTATTATATTAAAAATAATAATCATTAATTTAAATTTCGAAATTAAAAATAAAAAATAAATTAATTAATTAATTAATCTTTTGGTAATGGCAAAGTGAGTATCCAAATTACATTATATTTTGAGAAATATTTCTAATTTATTCATTAATCAAATTATATATATGTCAAAAATTAACAACAATCAATGAGCAAATACTACTTTGGTAAGGATTAATAATAATCATCCATTATTAAAAAAAAATCTGATTTTTTTCATATTTGTATTTAAGCTATAATCAACTTAAAATAATTAATAATTATTATGTATTAAAATTCAATTCAATAGTTCCAATCAAATTAATGCAAGGGGTAATAGTACTAATCAAATTAATTCCATGACCGTTCAATTAGCAGCAGTTATCAAAATAAAGTATTATGCGTGAAAAGATTGAAAAATCAAATATAAATACTTAAAAACTATATAAGCGTACTTCCAATTTGATTATGATTAAAGCTATTCAATTCAATGTTTCCAGTCGAACTAATTGAATGATCCTTGTTTGAATTCAGAAAAATCACAGAAGATTCCATTAATGGGCGGTGGAAGCCAACAATGACGAGGTACCAACTCCAACCCCATTCAATAGTTCTCTCTTTTTTTCACACAACAAGTAGCGGTATCAAAGTCAAGTCTGAAGAACGACTTTTTGGTTACGGTTCACAAACGCCATCCGATAAATAGTAATTTTCAAAAGTCAAATTCGTTTGGCTATGATGTAGGTCTGAGATTATTGTTATAATCGCAATTTATAAGAAAAGGGTTGAATACAAAAGTTAGGTAGAAAAGTTATTTGTTTTATAGGTTAATTTTAGCTTTGTGTAAATTATATATATATATATATATATATATTATCAGCATATATTTATTTTAAGTACTGATTTAACATAAATAGAGAAGGATCAAATTTCTTTAAGCGCAAAATTTTTTAGACTGTAAAATATAACGTGTTATTTTCCATTGTTTAAATTGAATAGACTATATATAGAACCAAAAACAAAAATTAGCCATAAAAAAATATTTTTTAACAATATATACATAAATTAAGAAGAAATCTTTCGGTAAAAATCACATTAACAAGAACAAAGTCGACGCGTTTCGAACCAACCAGCGTGGTTCATCATCAGGACTAGGTGAGAGATCAGATCAGTCGTTAACTTAACCTAGTCCTGATGATGAACCACGCTGGTTGGTTCGAAACGCGTCGACTTTGTTCTTGTTAATGTGATTTTTACCGAAAGATTTCTTCTTAATTTATTGATGGATCACAGAAGCCAAAAATCTAGTAATATATACATAATTTTTTTAAAATAATATGTAATGAATACCCAATTGACATTAAAATATTTTGCATTACATGTATATTAAGAAATTTTATGAAGTAAATTAGAATAGATTTTTACTATTAACATATTTTTAAGTACATGTCAATATTAATTCCTATTAAAATATTTTATCAATACTCAAATTATAACATTTAAACATATTTCTCACACATTTTTTTACTTTTAATTACTTTACAACATATTATTTTTAAGCCGCAAGATCCACAAGTAAATAGTATTATATATGTTTTTTATAATGTTAGTTTTTTTTTTCTTTTTATTAAGTTATATTGAATTTAGGTTTTGGTGACTTTTGAGTTGAAGTGTTGTTATTAAACATTTGTTAGATTTTAACCTCAATTTTTTTAATAAAATTTAAATTAATAACTTAATAAAACTATATTTTACATAAATTAATTTAATAAATAAATAAAATTGTAAAATACATAAACATTAATTTTTTGGGTACATAAACAATAAATTTTTATTTTCAATAAAATTTATATCATACAATTAAACTCCACACAAACCAATTAATTTATATTACATGGATAAAAATAATATAAAAAAGGAAAATAACTATTTATATATTTAATATTACATTTTTGTGTCACTATGGTCTCCAACAAAGTAGGATAGAAATGTTGTAATGTCATGTTTAACATTTTGACTATGTCAAATTACACAAAATTAAAAATAAAAGTAAATTAAATAAAAAAATTGACATAATGTAATGAATATTTTAACTAGGTCAAAATAAAATAATAAAATTAATAATAAAATAAAATAATAATAAATTATAAATACAGCCCATGGTATTGACCCATGGTATTCATGTGGAATGTAGTTTATTTAAAGGGGGGAATTAAGATGGCCTAAATCAATCTTAACTCTGAATCTACCAAGAACCAAGAGGGATCAGATGTCTTGATATGCAAACCTAATTTAGAATGAAAAGATAATTGATCCCTCTCATAAATAATATAGATTTAAACTAATTATTTAATAAAATTATTTTTGCATGTTTGTAACCATTATTCTTTTACAATTTTTACTTAATAAAAATGTATCTAAATTTTCATACATCCAAATATACATAATTTTTCCTGTTCTATATTATTTTTGTTACACCTATTTAATTATTCCAAAAATACATGGTTTTTTTTGTTATATAATATTTATGTTACAGTTGTTTTATTATTCATGAGTAGTATTTCTTAATATATAGCAATTAAATTAATAATGAAAATTTTTAAAATATGTGATTTTTTTTTAATTTCCAAATTATTTCACAGAACATGATTTATCTTGAACAATAATGATGAATGTTCATAATTCTCATTCCTTGAATAACACTAAATTTACCTTTAATTACTTAATTTTAATAGTTTGGAACTACATACATACTTTTTCGGAATTTTTTTCTTGTTGTAGGTAAGATGTTGTCCTTACATAAAAAAATAAAATAAAATAAAATAAAATAAAATAAAATAAAATAAATAAAATTTTTAATTTTTAATTTTTAATTCGAACTTGACATGTACAATGAAAAAAATATATATATTAAAATGATGACTTCATTTGTGTGGTCAAAATTCTCATTGACAAGTTCCTCTACATCTCTCATTTCCTCAGTTTTTCCAAGTACATTCACATCTCTTTCAAGCTCTCTATTTTGTACCTATACATCTATACATCTCTTCATGCTCTCTATTTTGTACCTCCAAATTCCTTTAGGCTCTTTATTTTCCTTTAATGCTTTTCTCTTTTATAGTAGATTATCATTTTTTTTCATTTAAAATAAATACATTTTATATTAACTACTAAAATTTTGAACTAAAAATTCTATGTAGGTGCAGAGTTTTTTATATTGATGCATCACATTATACTACATTTGGAGGTAAGGAATACTAGTGTCTCTTCACTTAATGTGCCTTAATGTATTAAATCTCTATGCAATTCACCAAATCCATTTAGTTCCAACTTAGTCTTATTTTCCAAAAAAAAAATATTATTATCATCAAATATATATCTTAAAAGTATACAATTTTAATTATATATAATTATAAAATAATATTTTTTAAAATTTATGTAGAAATTTGATTATGAAAGTGGAATTTTTTAATGATATAACTCGTAAAGCTATTATCTCATTTATATTTTTTTAATGATTCAATTAAGATTAACATTTGTATGTTGTCATGATGAGCCTTTTTATTTTTCATTTTAATTACCTTTTATAACTCTAGGAGGTTCCTAATATTGTCTTTGTTTTGAATAAATGGAACTCAATTATATATTTAAAAAGAGGATATGTAGATGAACTTGGAGTAAACTCTATTTTTGTCAATAAAAATTCTCTTTATTTACATCTATGCTAGATAGATTGTACTTGAATATATTTAAGATATCTTATATGAGTTACATGCTCATTTCATGCTTTTTTTATGAGGATTATTAATCACCAAAGGATTTTCACCCCCAATTTCCTATTTCAATATCTATAACACAATTTTCTGGTCATTGATAACTCTTATCATCAATAACTTTGACACCTCCATTACTTACTTCCATGGAAGCAAAAATTGTCTTTCATTCCTTCATAATGGCAAAATTTGTCTTTCATTCCTTGGCGATGGCATTTGTCTTTCATTCCTTCACGATGACTGCTTCTCTGCAACATCTTATTTCTTCTAGGCTACTCTCTTCTCTGCAACATATTTCTTCTAAGCTACTCTTTCTTATGCTATTGCCTTAAGGTGTTTCTTTTGCAACATGCGGTGCAATTGCTAGTTTAACATTTTACTCACACGTTTTTCTACTTATATTTACTTTGCAAAATATTCATTTTTTTTTAATTATAGAGTACATTATTTCTCTATTTTAAACATAATTTTAACTTTTATTTTTATTTTAAAGGGGAACTGATATCCATAAACTTACACATCTCCTCATAATGATTTTCTAATTAATTTAGCAAAACAAAATTAAATAATTTTAGGAATTAATATTTATAAATAAATTAGTTTTCTAGGTTTTTTCTAAATGAATTATCAATTTCTATTTTTTAAAATCTATTAGTATTCTATCTTAAAAATCCTCAAAATTTTATTAAAAAAATTTGAATCTTTTAAAAAAATATAACAAAACATTTTATAGTAATTTACCAAAAATTATAAACTTTAAAATAAATTTATAAATTTCTATCATTTAAATTTTGCAAATATTAAAAAACTCAGTCTAATTTAATCAGAAAATATTTCGAAAAGGGCCTCTATATATATATATATATAAGTTACATTGGATTATGCTATAATCAGAACCTATGTGATAACGGGGACAAAAGCCCAGCCAGCAATAATAGTAATACATGTAATAATAACTGATCCATGTAAGGCCTTCAACGTCATTGGAAAAAAGTCCTGAAAAAGAAACTGACTCGAGTTTATAGGTGATAGTGTTCTAATAATATGACATTAAACAACCTCTGGTATTTGGGTTGATTATAGAGGAATCTGTTGAGTATAATGAAGGAAGAGCAACTTGGCTTGATTATAGAGGAATTTGTTGAACATCATGAAGTAAGAGCAACACTATACATTGCTTTCACATTATAAATTGCAGGTGAACTCTCTTTTCAAAGTATCATGAAGTTGTAAATGAAATCTTTTAGATTCAAATTCAGATACAAGTTATTGTCCAAATAATAATGTTTGTTTTGCTATTAATAATGTGATGTAGTTTTATTAGTTTGTATGTTTAATTTTTATTAGTTATTGGGTTTAAATTTTATGGTAGGGTTTAGTGTGGGATTCAATTTTGGGCTTACATTGTCTCAATAAGTCTTACATGTTAATAATGGCATCTCACTATCATTTATACATCATATTGATTTCAATCTAAATTTATTTTAATAATAAAAGTAAGAAAATAAACAATTTATACTATATTACACAAGGGTCCATAATGGTCCATAAGGGTAGGCAAATCCATACTCAAGGAGTGAAATGATGTTTAATTCAAATCATTTTTTGAATATGTATATAATTTTTTTTGTTATCATGACTTTATAAAGGTTGGTATATATATTCCACAAGGTTATAGGCTGAATTTACTTTGTTTGAGATGGAGCACTTGGACCTTTTGACCAATGTATCAGTTTTTTTCCATGTCAAAAACTTGGAGAGTAAATATCTTGGCATTAGGTGACCACTAGCAAGTTCCTTGCAATTAGTATAAGATGGGACACCTTTGGAGTAGGTCTCTCGCCATAATTTCTCTATGTGACTCTAGATTTTTTCCACTATGTATTTATGTCTCTTACCCATTTCCTTTAAATGTATCCAATATATCATGGCCATAGGAACTCCTTTCCAGAAAATGATTTTTTTTCTATAATAGAACTTCCTTAGCCACAAAAAGGTTTTGTTATATCCAATTGTTGTTAGGTCTATATGTACCTCGAATTCCAATATCATTGTTACTTGTGGAATCAAGATGAAGACATTTGCAATAAGCTCTTTTTTGGAAACATCCTTTTGCAAAAAAATGCATGCTAGCACTAAATCATTACCTTTGTCAAACTTATTGTGCTTTATCTCTCTATAATTATGTCTATAATGTTTATGAGTATGTGAGGTAAAAAATTTCTTGTGTTATTAACTTTTATAAAATTAAACTTGCACATCCCATTGCAGATTTTCCCCACATGTATTAGATGCCAAAACAAAACCATCCTTACTACCAAATTTTTTTTTATATCTGGCCTATTTTGTATCCTTTCTTTGCCTTTTCAAACACTAATCCATCTACCAACAATGTTAAAAGAAATATTTGAATGAAGATAGTAGCAAGATTCTACTCTATAACAACCACCCTTTGAGAAATCACACCATGGAGTAGAAACTTGATTATCATATCCATAAGAGGCTTCATTCTCCACTCCCCAAGATTATGGTTTCCATGCTCATCAGGAATATTTCTAATGAAATGCTTGTGGGTTTTTCCAACTCAAAAAAATAATTTCCTATCCATTCATATATTTTACAACATTTTTATATATTCTCTAACATTCTCCTATCCTATATACTACCAACACATCTACTTACATAATTCATTTTCATGAGATGGATCTTATTAACACTCCATTGGATCTTTAAGGCTGAGAAGAGACCAGCAAAGGTAACCACAGACCAAACTCTCGCCAAGTAGCTAGCCCTTCTAGGCAAGAGAGGGCTCTCGCCAAGGGATCACAGCCAAGAGGGATGGATCAATTAGGTTTTAGGCTAGGTATGGTAGCACATGGGTTTTGATTGGTTGATTTGGGTGCTGGATGAGTGAATTAGGTCAAAGAGAAAATTAGGCCAGGGAAAAAGGACCAGCAATTGCAGACATCTGATGGGGAAAGGTAGGTAATTAATTTAACACTTTAAGGAGGTTTTTATGGAGTGAATAGATGATGAGGTGCTAAAAATAGCATGACATACATGAATTATTTTTAAACTGAAGAAATGAACACAAGTATGATGATTCTCCCAAAACAAAGCATTAAACATGAATTTTGCTTATCTCACTTAAGAATCAACACATTGTAGAAATTACACAATCATGGAAAATACAAAACATTCATACATATGTAAATAGAAGGAGAAACTATGTCAAAATACAATACCACAAAATCCCACCAAAATAGCTGCAACTCTATCAATAAATTCCTGCCAAAAGTCTAATACAATAGTGTTTTCTGATGAATACAACAATATCCAACCTTCTATAATGAGTGAAGAGGTGAAATATATAGGAAAGAAAAAACTTCTCCCAACCTCAGGGGTTGAATCCCTGAGTTGAGTAGTTTATCCACAAAAGGCTGAATTGAAAACCCAAAGACTAGGGAGGTCAAACAAACTCCCCCCTAGTTTTGGTGAAACTGATTCATTCATCCATGAAAACACTTTTAACTAATGTATTTACCCTCTAGTAACTCAAAAATATCTTAATTAAATATACATCCATCATTTACATTAGTAAAATTCATATTTTCCATGGTCAAACTCACAAAACTAGGAAAAAATAAAAAAATTCAGACAATTGTCAAGAGCGCAGCACCAACTTCAAGCCAACTTTTGAGGGTGTTTTTGATGTCCAACTTGATCTCAGGATAGCTCATTGGAAATCCTATCCTGTCTGGTTTCCAAAAATGTACGTTTTTTCCAAATATTATGAGTTGTAGCCCTCCAAAAGTTGAATCTCCCAGGAATGGTCAGGAACGCACCACCTGCCTAAAAATGAGGGTAGAAATGTCATTTTTGAGGTGTTTTTAGCCATTTCTCCTTGCGAGATTGTCCAAATTGGGTGTGAAAAGTGTCAAAATTTCATGTTTTATGCCTTTTGAATCCAATGGTTGTCTTTGTTTTCCATTTGGAGGCCCCTAGAAGAAGCACAACGCCTAGGGCGCTGCGCTCCTGACAGTCAAATTGTGCTGAAGACTGTTAGAAGTTTGCACAAAAACAAAAATTGAAAAAATTGCTCAAAAAATATTTAAAATTGGTATCTGTAATTATGATGAAGTATACTAAGCAATCAGAGAGGCCTCAGCAAGGATGTCATGTTTCCTCTTCTCCTCTCGAGTGATTAGGGTTTCTAGCTTTACCTTCACCTTTTAGAGTTTTGACCTTGCTATTTGATTCCTTCGGAAATAATGCTTAGCGATGCATCTCTGGATATCGTTGTCTTTCTTTGATTTCTCCAAGGTCTTCTCAAGATTATTGTTGAATATTTCAAGACAATGTTCCTTGTTCTCATTGATCAATATGGCAAATTGCTCATTGAGGGTGAGCTCCTCTGCTAGTTTAGCTTCTTTCTGTCTTTCTAGCTCTAATGCTTCCTTCAGGCCTTTGGTTCTTGGCCTCTTCCTTGACACTTGTTCTTCTTCTTCATCTGGATCACTATATTTCTCATTTTCTTCATCAAGTAAGGTCTTAGCCTTTGTCTCTTCTCTTTTGGCCTTGGGAAGCTCTACCTCCATGATCAGTTGTTTGGTCTTGAGTTGTTGGCTTTCCTGCTCAAGAAATGAAATGACAAACATATATCTATCCAAGTTATTTTTCAGCTCTCTGATTTGGGCCTCTTTCTCTTTGATGATCAAGCTTGAGGCCTCATGATCATCTTGTCGATCCAAGTCAACTAGATCAAACTCTGTTTCCTCCTCATGATGGTCTTCATCCTCTTGTATGACTTCCTCATGAAAAAATTCCTATTTTTTCTTTTTCTTTCCCTTTTGTACCTAATTTTTTTATGAAGAAGGAAAGGTCCCTTACACAATTTGTGGAGAAAACACCTACCTAGGCTCTCTCTAATAAGTTTTGGCCAATGTGTATTTTTCAGCCTCTTTGGTATTTTTAGGCTTGTTGACCACAACTCTACTAGATGACCTAATTTGGCTCCGAAATACTGATGATGGTGATGAGATGGGTCCAGTAGGTTGAGCTGATGGAGGAATAGGTGCAGTGGGCTGAGGTGGAGGAGGCATAGTTTCAGCATGTTGAGCTTGTGGAGTGGTGAAGACATCAGTGGCAATGAAAGTGTCCCATGAAATGCTCAGCTGATTTAGATGATGAAGGACAATTAGCTTGATCAAAGAGTGGTGGAAGGGGCTATTCATTTGCTGATCATACTCTCTCTTCTGTACTATTTAGGCCATTTTATCAATGCTTTTGAACAAGTAGTATGGGATGTTGAGAAATTTCACTATTGTGAAGTGCATGAGCAATTTGATATGATATGTGTAGATTCTGGAGAATCTGCCGTCACAAGAGAAGTATTTCATGATGATTTTCATCATGGGAGCATATCTATCAAGAAGGTAATTGAAAGGGGAAAATATCTTTATTTCATTTTTGTACTGAGCCTTGAGGAATGGTTCATAATGCTGGTCATCTAGATCTTTGGCCTTGAACCATTTCTCACCCACATTGGGTATCCCTGTGGCAGCATCAATGATGGCTATGGAGATGGTGAAGGTCACACCTGCAAGGGTCACTTGATTGTCTTGAAGGTTTGAGATGAAAATTCTGGTCAAAACAGGGTGATGTTGAACTCTTTGGACCATTTCACAGAAATCAAAGTAGCACACATGTTTTAAGAAAGTGACTTCCATGTGTGAGGCCATCAACTCTTTGGTATTAGTTGGCTCAAGCCTCAAAATCCTCCCTCCCTTGTGAGGCCTTCTTTCCTCTCTGTCCTCCTCCATGAAATCTCTATCTTCCTCCTCCATGATGTTTGTTTTGGTTATGAAAACCCTAAGGAAGGGAAAGGGAAGTGGGAAATAGTTTTAGGGAGTGGGGATAGGTGTATGAAAAATTAGGGAAGTAGGGAAGGGGGTTAGGGAACTTAGGGGAGTGATAGAGGATCAAAATACTTAGGGAAATGGGATTTAGAAATTTATTATAGGTAAAGGGAGGCTACCTAGGAAATTTGTAGCCTAGGAGCTAGGGTTTTGGGGAATGTGTCTTAGGAATGGGGATTTAGTGATATAGGGATAGGGATACATTTTACTGAGATCTGGGAAGGGTAAATTTGGGTTTATGGGAACAAATTTAGGATGTGGGAGTGAAACTAGGGTTTCTAGCTTGAAAACTCAAAACTTGAAACAAGGATAATGAACACCAAGAAATTTGCAACGATGAAATGTATGGAGGGCTTTGATGAGGTTAAATCACTTTTTTACAGCTGAAGGAACCCTAAATTGATGATTAAAAAGACTTACAAGAGGTTTTGGGTGTTTTGAGCGAAGTTGGGCAAGAGCACAACACCTTTGCCAGGAGCGCAGTGTTGGTCTGCCAGGAGTGCATTGCTTGTGCCAGGAGCGCAGTGCCTTGTCTCTAGGAGCACAGTGCCACCCAAAAAATTTGTTCTTCTCCTTACAAATTTGATTTTCAAGCTGAGGGAGTGAGAGCTCGATGGCTTAGAGAGAAAATGAGTGCCTCTTTGATCTTTTGATGGGCTTTATACTTGATTGATTGGATGAATTAGCTCTTGGGAACCACTTTTCCTTCTCACATTCACTTTAAGCATTTGGACTTTTACCTTTCACTTTGAATTTGATTTTTTGAATTTGATGGATTTGAGAACACTAGGATTTTGGAAATTTTGATCTTCTTGGCATATGGAACTCTGAGTTGGCGGCTATTTGGAACCATGAACTTATTACATATTTGAGAAAACATAAAATTACATAATGGAATAAAAATTAAATTACATGTCAACTTGACATAGTAAAGTGAGTTTATTTGTCACCCTCTTACTTGTTGGTCTGTTATGCATGTAGATGGTAGTTTGATGGACCTTGAAAACCCTAAGACCTTATGGAAACCCTAACTAAATGAAATTGATGTGAAATGATTGAAAAGGTGATAAAAACTCATGAATGATGAACATAGTGATGAAGTGAGCCAACAAGTGATGAATTTTTTTTTTAAAGAGGGAAACTTGATTTAAATATGCACCAAGTGACCAAATTTTTGCATGACCTAGTGGAATGTCAAAAATAACAGAATGGGACCCCCAACATGACATGAAATATTTTAATTTGATCACTAGTGGAAGGATGAAAATACTGACACTAATAGATTCCAATACAGAAATACACGTTTTTTCTATTTAATCCCTGCCTTGTGAAAAATCATTACAAACTGGGGATGTCCCTCTTCTTTTATTAATTCTTTCACCTCACATGGTTCAAATCATAGATAAAATCTTGTTACAAATATTACATCATTTTGGAGATTAAATGGAATATTCAAAAAATAATATTTAAGAATTAAAGGTCATGTTACATTCAATATGTGACTTATATTTTTCATGGACAACACCATTGTAAGATCAATGAGATGAAAGTACCAAATCTTTATAGGCCATGTGGATGATGATATATATGGTGTCCAAGGTGTTTTGATAGTATACCATGCCCGATCCCTTTAGTCTCCACTCTCAATTCATTTCATACTACATAGGATTTTCGACCTTGAGATGGATCTATTACGATACATGGTTTATTGGAGCCATTAGTTTTGTAGGAGTGATTGCATTAAATAAGGCTTATTGTGCCCATGGTCTTAAGCACACTACGTCTTTCTCACATGGTAACATGTCTTAGAGTCTATATGCATCCCCTTGGCCATGATACAATATATTAAGTTCTCCACATGGTAATCTCATAGTTTACAACAAAAATCATTTTTCCCAAAACACTTCATGGCTTCCAATGTACAAGGATTTCAGATCCAAAATTCAATAACTTGGGCTCATTTTGATTAGAATGATAGATATTTGACATGCCATGTTGGGTTTTTGATAAAAAGAAAATATTTCAAGAAAAATTTAGCCTTCAAAGGGAGATATGGGCATAGTATTTCATGAGAAAAGATGACAAACATACTTTATATTTCATGTGATATATTGTATGTTGCATGTAGTGCAATGGAAACTATTATCACACTTGCAAACCTCCTAGATCCGAAAGAAGAAAAACATATTAGTTCTAAGGTTCATGCAACCAAAATAGACCCCTATTCAAGTTCACATGTGGAAATAATAAAGATGGCCTAGATGTAATTCCCTAATTCAAAGATGGTCAAGAATTCAATCATTTTCATTTCCAAGATTAAGACTATATTTTCCAAGAAAAACACTATCATCATCAGGAAAAACATTGGGAAAATCACCTAGTGCATCACTAGGTAAGAGGACACTCATACGTGTAGGGGTCAAACTAGCCACTGGGTCAAAAAATACTAAAGAAGAGGAACGTTGGGATACTTTCCTCCTAGTCATTATCTCTTTAACTCACACATTGGATTTTAAGTCAAACTATTGCTTCTTCATTCTAATCAACCCCTATTTTTTATTTTAAAAATTCTTTTCTAGAGAAAAAGTGGTAGTTTTTGGTCTTATGGATGATAAGTCAAAGAAATGATATTTATTAAGTGGGAAAATTACTAGTCATTAACTAGTGGTGACAAAGAAAATTACATAAGGCTAAATCCTCTACCCAAAGAAGTGGTTGTTGAACTATGAGATCATTATGTCATTTTAATATATTTTTATTTTTTAAGGCAGTTATTAGGTAAACTTTATATTCTTTTTCTTCTTTTCTTATATTGTAAGAGAATGTCATATAATAAACATAGGTTTTTTGGGTTACTACAAATTTGTTGGGTGAATCCATTGAGGGAAAATTTGTCACATGGAGGGAGAGATTAAGGTGTTAGACCACATCTCATCATTTGTCAGTAGCATTTGTTAATCAAATACAAATGTTTGACAAACCCTTAGTGAGGATTAGATTTCACTTGGTGTTGTAATTGACCCAATTTTTGGAGATTTCTCCATAAGGGGGATCTTTATTGGAAGAATCTATAGATTGTATCATTTTTCTAGACTAGATTGAGGTGCAATAGTCACTTAGACTCAAATCCCCTTTTTTAGTCCAAGTTGCATAGTTGAATCTCTTGTGATCTTAATCCAATTCCATGTACGATAAAAGCAAGGCTGAAGTAAGCCATGGTACAACAACCATCCATTTAAAATGTCATTTTATTTTATATTTTTAATAAAATAAAAATATAAAAAACAATTTTCTCTATTTTTAACTATCTTGTATAAAAAAAAAATTATCTTTAAAGAGCTAGTAAACTCTTGGGGTTTGAATTTTAGATCAAACTCTTAGGGAATTTACACCCTCTTTTTTTTCAAATAAATCATATTTTATGAGGGTATTCTCAACATGTTTTTCAAATTTGTATTTTATTATACCATGATTTTACATAGATATGACACAAAAACCCAATTCAAAGGGCTTATGAAAGTAAGTATCTATCATTAATAACCCTTTTCCTTATTCTAGTTTTAATTTCATAGCGTACTATCAATATTGTAGGATAAAATTAGTATTTTCCAACATTGAGAAAGTATATTTTATTATTCGAATAATTTTTTGGGTTTTGACCCCAGGGGGATTTGATCCCTATTTAGAGTAAGTAATTTCTAGATTGCCATATCCTTAGTTTTACTTACATATTTAGATTTTCAGGTTATTATATTTGCATCTAACTGGTTGCTCCAATTCCCCACCCACAAATATTTAGATATATTTTTATTCCACACTTGTGGATTGCCTCAAAGGGAATTTTGCTTGATGATTTTCTATTTTTCCCCGTTTTTGCATGTTTGAAAGGTGAAAGGAAGAAACATATTTGTCCAATTTTGGTATTTTATCATAGGGTAACTCAAGTAATCATCTCATAATTGGTAACGATATCTATTTCTCGCCTTTCATAGTTATTTGAACAAGATATCTCAAAGTTTAAGTGATATTTAGATTGTTGGCCTGCATTTTTTTCTACAATTTATTTGTATGTTCCATGTCAGTAAATAGCTAATTAACTCCAACATTCACCATGAAAATCACATTTAGGCATTGGTATACTTATTTTAGTGAGGTTGTGTGTGTATTTGTTAGGAAATTCTCCCATAGCCTTTAGTAGGAGTTACTTAAAGATTGGGGATTTGTGCCAAGGTGATAATGTCCGACATTTATATTATGTGATACCACCTTACCACCTCGATATGAATTTATTGAGATTGCTAAATTGAGCATCAATGTGTCCAAAATTGACAATTGAATTTGCAAACAAAATAAATTCAAAAGCACTAATAACATAGATCACCAAACTTAAAAAGAGGGAGTTAGGCTAATATAAGTTAGGGTTATTAATATAATTTGTATAAATCGATAAATCCAAAAACAAGTACAAGAGTTCCAAGTGATATACTCAAATTGGATTACAACAATTTGAGGCTATTGGGATTTTTAACTCTAGGAAATATATTTATTTGCTTGAATGGAAATGATTACAGTCAATGAGCAAGAGTTTTGACATATATTTTGAGAATTTGGTTTTTAATACTAAGTTAAATAAACACAAATTATGATTTTGGAATCCCTTTTGAAAAAAATTATCTAATTTTAGCATGTCCATAGTGTCATTGACAAGCTCAACATTAAACTAATTTCCCGCCAAGATGTTTGGAGCTACAATACTTCTAAAATTAAATGTCAATATTCAATTACTATTAGATTTTCATCTCTACATAATGTTTAATGGAGTCTTCTTGGTTTTGATTTTGAGAACATTTACAATATGGCAAGTGACAATTGTAATGAATGTAAAACATCATTGAATTGGGAGGTTTTTGTTTAGATGCGGAATTGGCATATTTTGCATCCATTTTCCTATTCTTTCTTTACCCTTTTTAACTCTCAAGACCATATTTTATCATATAAAAATCACTATCAACCTAAGTATGTATCTTTTTATATATATGTCATCCTTATGATCTAATTATACTTGTAATTTGGCATGAGAACTACTACTTTAGGCTATTTTTATAATAAAACTGACAAATGGTTTTTTTTTAGGGTATGTGGTATGTTGAGATATTGTTACATGATTAAGCTTTCTAGTTTTTCCTTACCAAGGACAGGATAAGGAGTCACTGAATGTTATTGATACATGCAAGATTCATTTTGGACGCACTAATATCCTTTAATTGGTAATGGAGACTGGTCTAGAAAAGTATTTGGTCAAATTCAGTTTAACTTCCAAAGGAGAGAATCATGGATAGTGCAGCTGAAGACATTAGGATTTTCCATAGATGAATTATTGTAATTTGGAAAAGTTGTTACAACTTTGTCCCAACCATGAAAATTGTTATTAAAATGTTAATATGTATTCTTGATTTATATCACATGAGAATCGAGATATTCTCATGATGATCTTATCTTTGTAATATGAAATTATAAAAAGGTGTGCTCTCTGCCCATGAGCAGTCATATAGATATAGATTTTAATATCCAAAAAGTGAGAATGCAGTAATACTAGAACACAATAGATGAATTGCAACTAAGTAAACAATACATATAAAGACAACATCAGAATATATAGAGAATCTAGGCATTTTTATTCATTGGATATGGATTACAGTTACAACAGTGTAAAAAAATGAGGTATTCTAGCCAAATAGGTGGCCTAGAATGACCCTGCAAACATGCTACAAATAGCACTGTGTAACTGGTGAGCTAAAAGAAGAAATATTGCGCTATCCCTTTTGCTGATGATGTACATATAGCTTCTGCAAAGGGAAATGAAGATATATGGAGCTCAAGAGCTTTGATGATGCCAAGAGTCAAGATCTGGCCAATGTGATGGGAACCCAAGATAACCTAGAAAGGATTTTCCAGATATATGACTTTGGAAAATCACCCTCCTAGGGTTTGATCCTTTGACTGCTAGGTTATGTAGATATGAAGCTAGATCTGATCCAAAGATGGCTGAAATTTGTTATAAAAACAGATCTGAACTTTGAGGGTTGATCCCTCCTTCAGATCTACAAGCTAGGAGCTTGATATCTTGTCTCGTCTTCCTCCTCCTTCAAGTTGCAGCAACGAAATATGCAGCTACTATAGAAACTGCATTTTACAAGAGGGACAGACTCTATTCCTACTAAAATATGCTTCAATAAGCTCCAGGCTAATGGAAACAGTGATGGAAAGGTGAGGGGATGATCCCTCACAGGATTACTAGCTGAAATGCTAGCAACTTCCTTCCTCCTCTAGATCTGCAATGATGGACTCTGTAATACTTGATGGGACTACTAATGATAGGAGTTCAATAAAGTTTGGCATGATGCCAAATTTGAAATGAGGCCTTGGGGTTCCTGATCTTGAAGCCCAAGGTGTTAGGAATAATCCTTCACCAGTTCTACAGCTGAATTACTGAAGACAACCTCCTCCTCCCAAAATGATCTTCAATAATTGCGTAATTCCTGAAATTATATGTTTTGCAGAGAGTGGAAATGGTGTGGCACCAATTCCTGATGATGAATGGAAGCTTATAATACCTTCCCAAAGTAGGCCCACAATTCCTCCTTGGGTAAGGGTGGGAATCCCGCTCGGGAACACCTTATGCTAAATAGCATTGCAGACTTAGCAAAACAACATAAGAATGCATGGAATGTCAAATGAAAATTCCAAATATAAACATATCTCAAATTAATAATCAAAATAATGCCTCCAATGTCTCCTTCATCTCCTTTACATAGTTTATGAGCCTTCCCATGCCTTGGCCCACCTCTAAACTGCACTGTGCATGTGGACATAATCCTCCATGTTTGACTGTGTTGTCTCTCCAAGCCCTCCATCATGTCTACATGCAGTGTGCACCCTATCCATCATGTGTGCATTAATTTAACTACTTCCTCCATCACTTCATCATGAATGAACTATGATCTTACATTAGATTCCCTCCATGATCTCAGTGGACGGCTTCAACCTCCATGATCTATCTCATTAATGAGACATGATCTCCACTCCATTCACATTAGTAGTTTCTCCACTACTCCATTATGTAGATCTATGTCTAAATAATCCACATTCACACATAAAAAGTGGATCTTATTCATCTTTGAGGATTATGGGTCCCTCCACCCTTTTATTTACTTAATTAATTAAGAAAATTATGTAATGTTCCAAAATTTTCCGACAATAATTTGGAACATTAATTTTGCTAATTTCACCTAGGAGGAGAATAAATGGGTAAGGAAACCCATTGCATAATAAAAACCTCAATAAAATCCCTCTAAGTTTGAAATGGTATCATCTTTGGAGTTGGTTTGCACACCCTCATGTGTGAAAAAGGATATTTGCAAGGAGGCTTGGTTAAGTTGACCAAGTCAACAACATTGCCATAGGAAGAGTGGCTTACTTAGGAAGCCAGCGCAGTGTGAATGAGGAAAGGGACATTTGGTGGAGGAAACCCTAATGGAGCTTTCATTTGTTTAAAAGGAGGACAAGGCAACCATTATTTCTCATGCTTGTATTATTCATCTCATTGTCTAGTCAGACAATTGGAGCATTCTTTGCTTCTTAGCAAGAATTGCCGGAGGAATTCCTATTTAGGATTCCTTATCCTTATTGAGAGGTCTCTTGAGGGATTTTTCTTCATTTTCCTCACATCCAGGCTTGAGGCCAAGCATCTTCCATCAGGACAGCGTTATTTCTGCAGCAGATTAACATTGTGTTGCTAGGTGTTGTAGTGAGTGTCCACTACACCATCTCCTTCAGCTATTTTTCAGAGGAGAAGTCTCTCTTCTCTTTGGGAGATCAGTTTGGAGGCATCCCGAAGCTTATTGCATACTTTGGCATCAAGGCCAACTCATTCCATAGCCATACAACGCAGTTCCATCCAGTGACTGTGTTATTTTGGGAGGAGCATTTGCAGTGGGGCTCTTGTAGAGTATTGGAGGGAGAGATCTTTGGTGAAGGGATCAACGTTTCACTTGAAATATCCATTGGAGGAGGCACATTCAGTTTGAGCATCAGATTCAGCCATATCCATCCAGTTCTATTTCTGAGTTGCTGCAGCAACCCAACAACTCCGACATTTATGAGGAATTTCCATTTTGTATGTTTTGCAACCAATCCTTTTAGGGATTGTGCCTTATTGTTTCCAGGGGTTGAGATATTTCTCCCCCTATTGTATTTGAGCCACATATTGATATATTTTTGTATTGACACTTTTATGCAGTAGTTTCCCTTCATAGACTACGCAGTCATAGTTGGAGCATACATTTGTAGCAGTGGTTTTGTCATAGTTTATGTACTTGTTCTTTGAGGTTGAGTATTGCTCATCTTGAGTATCATTTTCCTCAACATATTGTACTCTATTGTTGCTGCTATTATTTAATGAATTGGCTATGGTTTTCTCTCACATTTTCATGAGTTGAGTGTTGCTGCTGCACCATCATTGTGCTTGCTTATTGCTGGAGCTCCAATTTTAGAATATCTGGAGATATTCTCATTGTTGTAGAAATTTCCTAAAAAGGAACATTACAGTGGTATCAAAGCATGATCTTTGGCTCAGCCTATGGCTTCAAGCCAAAGTGCTAAATCCCTGAAGGGGAAGATTTAAAAATCTATAGACAGAGTCTGCAGATGGCCAGGTAGCCTCTGGATCTCATCCTTTTTCAAAGGTGACATATCCAGTAAATGCTCCTGCAGTCAATCTCTGGAATAGAGCTTTGATATTCCTAAGGAGGGAATCTTATAGGCCCGTGGATCTCAGCCATCATATCAGAGAGAGAGAAAATGAAGGCTCCATCATATGGAGAAAAGAGGGAAGGAAAGATTACAAAGCTTCTTCCAAGATCCTTACTGAGCATTCATGAAGAATTTGAGAAGATAAGGAGGGAGATTTGTACAGGATCTCCAAGAGGGTTTGAAATTGAGTCAAACTCTAGATTTTCTTGTAGGGGATGTGAGCATACAGCTACACCCTATGATACACAGCGCAGACATAGGGCCAGCCTTGCCATGAGGAGAGAAGAAGAAGAAGAAATGCCGAAGAAAGGAACTCTTAGAGGTTTCTTGCATGAGTATGAATCTCAAACTCAGAGGTTTAGAGATCATATTACCTTCCCGGAGTTTTGCAGGATCATGGTGAGGAGGAGCAAGCAGCATGATGAGGATATATTTCTTCTATCTGTCTTTGATGGTTCCTCTACTTGTTCAGCCAAGGCTTGGATTGAAGAGTTAGACACCTTTTTGCAGCAGCATCAGATTCCTAAAGATGAAGCCATCAGAGTAGCAGCGCTGTACTTGGGAGGTAAAGTCTATGCATGGTGGTTATTTGAGTCTTTTACTTTGAAAAATGCAAATACCTCTTCATATGCAATGTTCATTAGATCTTTGATGAAGAGATTTGATAGGAGGAATTCTAAAATGCATGTAAAGGAAACAAACACATTCAAACAAACAAAACCCTTGCATGTGATGGAGGAAACCATAGACTCAAAAACATTTCAGAAAGCCATGAAGGAGGCTGATATCTTTCATGATGCTTATTTAGAGGCAAGATCTTAATTTTTGGCACAAGGAGACAAAGGGATCTCTTTTTCAAAAGAGGACCCAATCATTGGAGAGTTGCCCAATCATGTTGAGGGCAACAGCGCTGTCAATGCTAGAGTTGATATAGTACCTCATGCAGAGGAAGGAGGAGCCCTAGCTCCAACTAGAGGTATTCTTGCATCTTGGCAAGGAGGTCCCTAGGATCTCATTCATGGAGGTCCAAGCATAATCAATGAACAACATGATTGTGTAGCGCTACAGCTGGAAGAAGGAGGAAGGGAGGAAGAGCAGCATCAGGTGATGAGAGGCACACACCCTTCTCTATTTTAGAGGGCTAGTACAAAGAGGAGGAAGACTGTATTGTGCTGTGAGAGCAAGGGAAAGATTTCCCAACTATATGTGTAGTCCACTCCTGACATAGATGTCTCACTGCATAGAGGCATTCCACCAGGGAGGCCACCTGATCTATCATTGATGAGAGACATTTTGTCTTTGGATTCACCACTCTTGTATTATGGGGAGGTGAATAGTTTGGAGAAGAAATTTGGCATGAGGGATGTCAAAGTAGCAGACAGCAGCTTGAAGAGAGCTACACATGCCAGATCACCAGCGCTGTCCCTGAGGAGGATTGATCCTTACTGGAGATCTCAGCTCTTAGTTGAGTAATCTAAGGATCTTGATGCATGCATGATTCTAGATGATCCGGATAGAGATGATGAGTATATGATGGATGATATGGTCATCTATTCCCATGATAGAGTCTTCTTGACTAGAGATTCTAGTCTCAAGGAGAAGCTATTGCATGCAGCACAGGAGGACTTATTTTCCATGCATTTTGATGCATATCTTGCCTTGGCAGAGGAGTTCATTTGGGAGGGCATCCAGCAGGACATACATCAGCATATGGAGAGATGCAGAGCTTGGATGATGATGGAGAGGATGTCACGGCCACCTTCCTACTCATTGAGAGTAAGGGAGCATTTTTAGTTGAGCCATTTCAGCTCAAGTCTTCTAGTGCATGATGAAGAATGTACAATTTCACCTTATGTTTTGTACTACTTGTCTTTTTATGAGCAACATATTGTAACAAGGAGAATTATCCCTTCTTTCATATTGTATCATGATGTACTTGAAGCCATTTGTAGCATTGAGATTGGCTATCTCATTGGTGGTTTGTGGGGAAAGCCACATAATTTTTGGTGTGCACCATTGACACCTTCTTGTACTCACATGTTTATACCTTGTAACATGATTGTGGCAGCTGGGAGAGCACTTGTTTTTGTCTGATTTGATGCAGGCGGGGCATGCACTACGTTGGTTCCTTGTGTGGGACCTTGATCCACTTTCCGGTTGTCATGTGGCAACTTGTTTCTATTGGTTTTTGCTTCCATGTATTGCTGATATGTATATGTTCATGGGAGGATTTTATTGGAGAGTGGGCTTGAGATTGAGGATGCCCATTTGGAGCATGATTCTCCTTACTATACATGTTGTACATTTCAGGAGAAACCATGGACCAACCATGAGGGTCACATTACATTTCTTTTCTTCTTGTGGGAAAAACCACTCGAAGAGATTGAGGAGGCACTCCATGGGATATGAGGAGTTGGAGGAGTTTTCACAGTCATCTCTTTTCCCTTTGAGGATGAGGGGAGACTCATCTATGAGCCACTCCATTTATATGAGAAAAACATATGGTGAGAGTATTTTTGATTTGCATGATGATTTTTCTATATATATACATCTTTTAACCATATATATGCAGGGATTTGCTCAAAGGAAGGATATTCTTCCTTCTAGATTTGATTGGTCTACATGAGGCCATTATGGATGTTCACTCCCTAAGAGGAGATGGGGAGGAAATTTCTCATGGAGAACATACATACATTGCACAACACATCATTCACTTTCTCCAAGGGAATGGGGCAGCAAGAAAATGGTGGGGAGGCCACCCATCATTTTATTTTCTATGGCAGTGGAGAGTCAAACTGCATTGGCTACATTTGAGGGACCATTTTCCTTCTCATTTACTTCACATGGCAGCCAGCATGATTCTCCTTATGGTTCCCTTGATTGATATTTCTAGAGATTTCCTTGGGAGCATGATTGGCAGAGAGACACATTGGGTGGATGTGTCCTTGGAGGGAGAAAACTCCCACACCCTTTGCACTACATGTTCTAAAGGGAGCATGGGAGATGGTATGGCCACTACAGCAGCTCATTTGTTTCATTATGAGGTGAGCCATATGAGGAACGAGATGCCATATTTTGATGACTTCCAACTCATCATATATGGAGATACTTGGGCCAGCATGATTTGCAGCATTGGAGGAGAGGTCCTTGGGGATCTAGTCTTCATCTTGCCACTTGAGGGAAAGTATTTTGCAGCCCAGGATCAGCACTTTCTCTACACTTATCTTGAGTGGGGGGAAGGACAATGTGGGGTAGGCTACATTGTCTACCATGAGCATATTTTCATCCCACCTACTTTGCCGGAGCCAAAGGTGGAGGTCAGTTTCCAAGAGTTGCCTAGTTGGGAGGTAGCTCATTTTGTATGGATGATTGCTTGGGGATGGAGGATCCACATGAGGAAGATGTTCCTCAACACTACATAGACTCCATGCCTTAAGAGAAGGCTTTTCAGTTCTATCCTTGCAGTTGCTTGAGGACAAGCAACATTTGGGAGGGGAGGACTGTAATGTTCCAAAATTTTCCGACAATAATTTGGAACATTAATTTTGCTAATTTCACCTAGGAGGAGAATAAATGGGTAAGGAAATCCATTGCATAATAGAAACCTCAATAAAATCCCTCTAAGTATGAAAGGGGATCATCTTTGGAGTTGGTTTTCACACCCTCATGTGTGAACAAGGATATTTGCAAGGAGGCTTGGTTAAGTTGACCAAGTCAACAACGCTGCCATAGGAGGAGTGGCTTACTTAGGAAGCCAGCGCAGTGTGAATGAGGAAAGGGAAATTTGGTGGAGGAAACCCTAATGGAGCTTTCATTTGTTTAAAAGGAGGACACGACAACCATTGTTTCTCATGCTTGTATTATTCATCTCATTGTCTAGTCAGACAATTAGAGCATTATTTGCTGCTTAGCAAGAATTGCCGGAGGAATTCCTGTTTAGGATTCCTTCTCCTTCTTGAGAGGTCTCTTGAGGGATTTTTCTTCATTTTCCTCACATCCAGGCTTGAGGCCAAGCATATTCCATCAGGACAACATTATTTATGCAGCAGATTAACACTGTGTTGCTGGGTGTTGCAGTGAGGGTTCACTACACCATCTCCTTCAACTATTTTTCAGAGGAGAAGTCTCTCTTCTCTTTGGGAGATCAGTTTGGAGGCATCCCGGAGCTTATTTCATACTTTGGCATCAAGGCCAATTCATTCCATAGCCCTACAGCGCAGTTCCATCTAGCGACTGCATTATTTTGGGAGGAGCATTTGCAGTGGGGCTCTTGCAGAGTATTGGAGGGAGAGATGTTTGGTGAAGGGATCAGCCTTTCACTTGAAAGATCCATTGGAGGAGGCACATTCAGTTTGAGCATCAGATTCAGCCATCTCCATCCAGTTCTATTTCTGACTTGCTGCAGCAACCCAGCAACTTCGGCATTTATGAGGAATTGCCATTTTGTATGTTTTGAAACCAATCCTTTTAGGGATTGTGCCTTATTGTTTCCAGGGGTTGAGATCTTGCTCCCCCTATTGTATTTGAGCCACATATTGATATATTTTTGTATTGACACTTTTATGCAGCAGTTTCCCTTCATAGACTGCACAGTCATAGCTGGAGCATACATTTGTAGCAGTGGTTTTGTCATAGTTTATGTACTTGTTCTTTGAGGTTGAGTATTGCTCATCTTGAGTATCATTTTCCTCAAGATATTTTACTCTATTGTTGCTGCTATTATTTAATGAAATGGCTATGGTTTTCTCTCACATTTTCATGAGTTGAGTGTTGCTGCTCCACCATCATTGTGCTTGCTTATTGTTGGAGCTCCAACTTTAGAATATCTGGAGATATTCTCATTGTTGTAGCAATTTCCTGAAAAAGGAACATTACAAATTAAGAACTCTAATATTCCAAATATCATGTGAAAATTTAGGAATATTACAATCCTCCCCGAAAAAATGTTTCTTGTCCTCAAGCAACTGCAAAAGTAGATGCAAAGCCATCTATTCCCCTCCAAATGGAATCCACATAAGGAATGCCTCCTCCATTTACTGCAATGTGTTATGCATTTTTGGTTCCAAAGTTATCTCTCAAAAATGCATAGAATGACCTCCAACTGTATGGTTAGATGTCCTCCTTTCTCCATGAAGTACCAAGTGACAACATTTTGATGTCCAACATCATCATCAATACATGAGATACATAAAATAAACTGGTTCTTTCCACAAAGGAAAAGTCCCATCTCACAAATAATTTCTCCATCCCATGTTTCATGAAGTAAATTGGGCATTTACATGCCCTCATCTTTAGCCTTGTTGGCCTTGTTGGATCCAAGCATCATTCCAACATTATGCAAAAGAAGAAATAGAGATATATGGGTAGACAAATATTTCAAACCATATTCTCCCAATAGTAACCACTGGAGTAAGGCCCATTGCTTCCATCCTCCATCTTCACCATGCAAGATGGATAAGCCAAAATCCCTCAAAATAAACCAAAGCAACAAGAGATCTTGTTGCCTTTTCACCTCCTCATGTGCATCATGGAGTAAAAAAATACCGATAGACATGTGGAATGTCACATCAGCCCAGTACAAGTAAGCACCATTAATACACATCATGAGAGTACCATGCCAAGTTTTACCCAATACAAAACACATAGACATAGGACATGTCATGTGATGGCCAAAATTTCTTAAGGACAACAAAAATGAACATGCCTTCCTTTGTTGCATAGTATCATTGATACACAAGGTGTGAGTCAAGAAAATATGAGCTATTGGGTGGTAAACATACTCACGCAAGAGCAGCTAGCGCAACCATGCCTCCTTCTTCATTTCATGAGTGTTTTTCAAGGCATGGATCAAAGAAATAGGATCCTTTGGGTAGTAACCAAACTCACCCAAGAGAAACTAGCATAACCAAGCTTCTTACTAGCCCATTTCATCTATCTTCAAGTGGTCATGCAACCCCTTGCTTAGCATCCTCACCCACTCATCCCCATGTTGGCAATATGATGCAGAGTGTTGTCCTTGATGGCAACCCACTGAATGAAGATGAAGACATGAGATTGTTGACATGTGTTGTCCTTGATGGCAATCCACCTGATGAAGTTATTCTTGACTTGATGGACTTGGTAAATGATGTAAATATGATGTGATATGATGACAACCCACTTGATAGAGTGTTGTCCTTGAATGGCAACCCACTTGATGAAGATGATGGAAACCTACTTGATGAAGTTGTGCTTGATAGAATATGTCTTGATGAACTTATTAAATGATGTAAATCTGATGTATCTACAGTGAGTACAGAAGGTAATGAAGAAATGAATTCAAGTATGTGCTAGATCTATGATGAAAAGAGTATGTCTCAAGGCATACGTGGATTTGTCTAGGAGAAGTCGCGTATGCACGCGGTAAATAACGTGCCAAGTCGCGTATGGGAAAAAGCGCTCATAAAGTACAAAACCAGGGGTAACCACCATGGTATTGACCCATTGTATTGAGTAATGATTCGTCTATGTGACCCCATCTAGGAATACCATCGGAAGTAATGTGGTTTTGGCTCATGGTATTGAAAAAGGGTAAACCTATATAAGGAGAAGAAATTCATTGTGCAAATGATGAGCGTGGGTGTAAGATGTCTGAGCTTGAATGAATACTTCTCTCTGAAGTATATCTGAATGGAAAGGGTTACAGTTGAATGATAGATCTGAATGCATGATGCACCATTGAAGAAAATGATGAAGAAGGGTATCTAGATCTGAAATGTATTTGTATCTTCTAGATCTGTTTATGGAATTCTTAGATCTGAGATGAGGCGAACATGTATCTGAAGTGAAGCGTAAAATCTAAACTGTATATCTAATCTGAAGAAGTATGCTGCCCTAGAATGTCTGAAGATCTATACGCAAGTTTGTAACAGTGGAAGCGCGTATATACGCGGGTTGGATAAAGCGAAAGCGCGTATGTGTTGTGAAGTTGGTTCTGTGAAATGTGCAGAGGTATACGCGGGTTGATGTGCACGGAAGCGCGTATATACGCGGTATCAGTAAAAGGAAAGAGCGTATGCAAACTAGGGTTTGCTGAAGTCTGTGGTAAGAAATTTCTGATCTGTTCTGCTATGTTACTGCTATCAGTATTCTACAGTTCTGAGTTGTCTGTATCAGTTTGGTTGTATGATTGAGCTTAAATGTGTGGAGTGGGTCCAGTCTGAAAATATGATGAAACGAGGCCTGCAAGGTGTGCTCTATTGAAGTTGTTTGGATCCATTGTGAAAATTGATGAAACGTGGTCCATAGAGGTGCTGAGGGTTGTAGCCTTCAGTCAGGGGGTTGTAGCTCCCTTCCAGGTGAGGCTGGTAAACGAGAGCAGGGGGTCGTAGCCCCCTTCCAGGAGAGGCTGGTAAACGAGTCAGGGGGTTGGAGCTCCCTTCCAGGAGAGGTTGGTAAACGAGCGCAGGTGGGTGCCTGCGTGCTGGTAGGAGTCTGCACGAGCACATATGTTGTAATATGTTTTCTCTATAATAAAATATTGAAGGCTGAGCAACTGCAGCAGTGGTTTTCTCCCGACTTGGGTTTCCACCTAAAAATCCTGGTGTTCATGTGTGATTCTTATGTGTGATGATTTATTCTGTTCTTACTGCACATGTTTACTGTTTATTGAACATCTAATGAATAAATGATAGAATGATATAAGTGAAGAAGTAATGGCATAATTAGATCTCTGTGTATACGCGAGTTGTATGAAGGATATCCACGTGTATACGCTATTTGGCTTCAGCAAAGTAGCGTATGGGTTTTAGAGAGTGAAAAAGTAAAAAGTTTGATAAAGTCCTAAATACTGATTCACCCCCCCCCCTCTCAGTATTTTTTCACAACACCCCATGTGGATGATGAATGATGTTCTGAATAAATATGGTATCCTCCCTTTGTAGAATACCATCCACCTTAATCTAATGAAGAACCTTGCACTCCATGAAATTCTGAAGTGCACCTCCAATGAGATCTCTTAATGAGACCTCCTTCTCATCAATGGCCTTCCAAAACCAATGAGGTTCTGGATCTGCTTTAGGCCGATGTTTCTCTTTGAGTTGTGAGATTCTCATTGAGAAATTGTCATCTAGAAAGGGGAAAAGATTTCCCATCTCAAGATGTCTACCATCTATCATATTTCTCTCCATTGCTTCATGAATGAAGTTGCCATATGATTGCTTCCATAAGGAATGGGCCCTCCTCTTCTCACTGTTTCTCATTATCAGTGCTATAGATCTGCAAGATGATGTATATGTTGTCTCAAAGCAAGGAACAATGCTGATCTCATAACCAGCCATTGTACATAGGATCATGCCCATCCCATCTTCTGAAATTCCACATTTCAACTCAAATGGTGGAATGTAGTTTAATAATGACAAATTGGGACAGTTTTTCATCTCCTCCTTGATTATATCAAGGGTCCTCTGCACAGTGATATGTTGTTGCTTCAAATCAGCATTTTGTTCTAACCCTTGGTTATGCATTGGCCTTGATGGCATGTTCCCATAAGTTTCAATAAGAGGTACTGAAACAATATGAGATGGAAGTGGATGCAGCATACCTTGGATCAATTGAGATTCAGAAACATCTTGCAGGATCACAAGAGTTTCTTCTTCTGGTGCAATGATCTCTCCAACTACTAGTAAGAGTGATGGCTGCTCTTATCCAAGTGTACCAGTGCTGGAATCTACCTCCTCTTTCTCATGCATCTCTTGAATCATGCATGGGACTCTTTGTGTCAAGAGCTCAAGACTATCTTGCAAAGTTGCAAGTGTCTCTTCTCTGGATGCAAGTACTTCTGCAGCTGGTGGTGAATGTAGTGACTCTTTGTCTAGAGTGACAAGATTGACATCCTCCTTTGTTCGCTTAGGAAATGTCTCTTTGTGACATATATTTGGTTTGCTCACATCAAACTTATTCCTCAACTTGTGAAAGAAGTTTGAAGATTCAGTCAACTTTGCATGCTCCATGTGACCAAACCACCAATCATTGGCTTCACCATATAGTTGAAGTGCTACAATCTGAACAACCTCTCCTTCAGCTACAGGATGTAGCCTGAAGAATTCATCTAACTCTTCCCTCCAAGCCTTGACAGTGCTTGAGGAAGACCCATAAAATGTAGGCAAATAGAATCTATTGTTCCTATTTCTTTTATTGCTGCTATAGGATCCTCTTTCTTCTTTGATTTGGAAGAATTGTTGAAGATTTAGACTCTCCTTGAACACTCTAGACTGTGCTTTGTACTCTTCAAGATACAGATTGAGAGTCTCATGAGTCTCAGGTTCTTTCCTTTATTCATTTCTATACCATTCGCCTTCTTCTGAGAAAGTGTTCATAGTAGATATATGAGGAGATCTATGATTCTCTGGTCTTATTTGTTACTGATAAGAAGTACTAGGACCTTCTTCATCTTGAAACCTTCTTGAGGTTTATTTTTGCCTTTCTTCCTTCATCTCATTAATCTCCTTCGAGAGATACTTCATATTTCTCAAGAAAGATGTCGCACAAATTAATCCCTCCATCATAGTAGATCTCTACTATCTGCTTCTTATTTTGATGCAAATGATGAAGTGTACACAAGCTAAGCCAAAGATCATGCTCTGATACCACTGTAATATCCCAAAAGGGAGAATACAGTAATACTAAAACACAATCGATGAACTGCAACTAAGTAAAAAATAAATCTAAAGAAAACATCATAATATACAAAGAAGATGAGCCTTTTTATTCATTGGAGATGGATTACAATTACAACAGTGTAAAAATAGAGGTATTCTAGCCAAAGAGGTGGCCTAGAATGACCCTACAAACATGCTACAACTAGCACTGCTTAACTGGTGAGTTACAGGAAGAAATATTACGTTGTCCCTTTTGTTGATGATGTACATATAGCTCCTACAAAGGGAAATTCATATCTATGGAGCTCAGGAGCTCTAATGATTCCAAGATTCAAGATCTAGCCAATGTGATGGGAACCCAAGATAACCCAGAAATTAGGATTTTCCAGATCTATGACTTTGGAAAATCACCCAACTAGGGTTTGATCCTTTGACTGTTGGTTTATGCATATCTGAATCTAGATCTAATCCAAATATGGCTGAAATGTATTATACAAATAGATATGAGTTTTGATGGATGATCCCTCCTTTAAATCTACAAGCTAGGAGCTTGAGATCTTGTCTCTTCTTCCTCCTCCTTCATGTTGCAGCAACTAAATATGAAAATGCTACATAAACTGCGCTATACAAGAGGGAGAGACTCTATTCCTTCTGAAATATGTTTCAATAAGCTCCAGGCTTATGGAAACAGTGATGGCAAGGTGAGGGGACAATCCCTCACAGGATTACTAGCTGAAATGCTAGCAAATTCCTCCCTCCTCTAGATCTGCAATGATGGATTGCGTAATCCTTGATGGGACTACTACAGATAGGAGGTCAATAAATTTTGGCCTGATGCCAGATCTGAAATGAGGCCCTAGGATTTCTAATATTGAATCCCAAGGTGATAGGAATAATCCTTCACTGGTTCCACAGCTAAATTACTAAAGACAACCTCCTCCTCCCAAACTGATCTTCAGAAATTGCATAATTCCTAAAAGTATGTGTTCTACATAGAGTGAGAATGGTGTGGCACCAATTCCTGATGATGAATGGCAACTAATAATACCTTCCCAAAGTAGGCCCACAAGTCCTCCTTGGGTAAGGGTGGGATTCCCGCTCGGGAACACCCTGTGCTAAACAACACTGCAGACTTAGCTAAATAGCATAAGAATTCATGGAATGTCAAATGAAAATTCCATATCTAACTAGATCTCAAATGAATAATCAAAATCATGCCTCCAATGTTTCCTTCATCTCCTTTATATATTTTATGAGCATTCCCATGCCTTGGCCCACCTCTAATCTGCACTGTGCATGTGGACATAATCCTCCATGTTTGACTGCATTGTCTCTCCAAGCCCTCCATCATGTCTACATGCAATGTGCACCCTCTCCATCATGTGTGCATTAATTTCACTACTTCCTCCATCACTTCATTGTGAATTCTCTATGATCTTACATTAGATTTCCTCCATGATCTCAGTTGACTGCTTCAACCTCCATGATCTATCTCATTAATGAGACATGATCTCCACTCCATTCACATTAGTAGTTTCTCCACTACTCCATTATGTAGATATATGTATAAATAATCCACATTCACACATCAAAAGTGGATCTTATTCATCTTTGAGGATTATGGGTCCCTCCACCCTTTTATTTACTTAATTAATTAAGAAAAATAAGAACTCTAATATTCCAAATATCATGTGAAAATTTAGGAATATTACATAGATATACATACAAAGAATATAAGAGGATGGGAGAGAACCAACATTTTAATATAGTATGTTTCCTTAATGCAAATCTCAATCATTCATGGTGTCATATCTTTTGGTTGATTAGCTTGTTTTTTGTGTAGTGTACCAACCCTTGCTAGGAAGGAAGATCCCTCCTTCTTAGTAGTGATCACTTGTTAGGAAGGTATTGTATCAATTTTATTTATTTCCTCTTTGTTATGCAAGATTTACTATTGCAGACAAAAGTACCTCCCCTAGGTTCAATAGCCAACCTAGAACAACAGAGAGACAAGGAACCTGATTCTTTCCTTAAAGTAAATAGATGATGGAATGAAGCCTACTTATAATCTGTTGAATGCTTCGTTCCTTATTCGGCTTGAATTATCCAATTCTAGCTCTGATTACCAAAATTAGAACCTACACAGTCAGATAACACAAGCCAAGAAACTACAAGATCGATTTTTGGGTGGAGGGGTCTTGACCTAGGTTCAGAGATTAAGGTTTGCCAAAAAACCCTTATACTATTGGCCCTTTCGGCTGTGACATGCTTGCCCAGGCCAAAGTCTCACCCAAAGCAGTATGGGAGGGTGCTGGAACCAAGTTTCCGCACCCTGAGAGAAAGCAGGTAAGTCAAGCAGGTCTGTGTTCCCAGTCTATCAAGTTCACGCTAAATAGATCTATTCACAGGCTTATTGACAATATAATCCACAGTATAACAGAGCTATTATCATGCACAGATCTATTAAATACCTTCGCATCCACGTGCGTAATACCAATTATCAACACAAAACACTATAATTGCATCAATTAATAGATCACATATACATATACCAAAAACATAGATACTTTCACAGTTCGTAACAATTAAACATACACTTTTGCAACTTAATCATATAGCCTAGGTTCACATCAATCATTAAAAACAGATCCAGATAGCCTCAGATGTCTAATATTACTTCGCATATGTATTAATATCAAAATCCAATTACAATCCCAAAATACCGCATGCGCACACAACCAGTAAAGTCCACACACAGCAGGACTGAGGATCTTCATGCACAAAGCCAGCAGGATTCCTTACCCAAACAACCCAACAAGAGATCTAACAATTCGTGCTTAGCATCAATCTTAATTCTTTCCTATCTTAAGACTCAAAACGTTCATCTATTTATATCGATTTAGCCTACATATCGAATGGTCCGCAAACCGTGGTTTGCGGACTCTTGGTCTACCCTTGACCCATTACAATCCATTCGGGCTTTGACCCACCCCAAAACCCCTATGTTAGACTAAATAATACCAAACATATACAAAAATGTACAAAATTAGCAGCTTTAGGGGACCCTGCTCCAATATTCCCCCAACACAATCTTGTGACTCGTCTCGAGTCACTATGATGGTGGGGTCTCCACCTGTGCTTGCAGTAGTCTGATCACCTCCACGAGTGGAGGTAGCACACCTTCACTCTAAGCAGCAGCATTTTGCGTAATATCTACCAAATTCTATGAAGTCGGTCCTTTTGTTGCAGTGGTGACACTCTCTAGAGTCTGGTTTAGCTGCTTGACAGCGATGTCGATATCCTGGGTGAGCTTAAGGGATTCATCAACCCATGGCTTAAGACGATCACTGAGAGTATTCTTCTTCTTGTAGAGGTTATCGATATCATCCCGTGGGGAATGGCTAGTTCACAGTCTGGCCAAGTGTTGAGTAGGAATCAAAGTGGGCATCGTGGCTTCTAGCTGCTCAAACGCTTCGTCATTTTGTCGCAGGTCCTAGTTGATTTCACGCAGGATCGAGTCACGCTGTACCTTAGTCCATAACTGCATGGTTGTATCCAGAAATTGGGCACCATGGGTAATTTGCCCTGTAATCACATTTGTAGTAGTGGTAATCAGTGTAGCTCGCTGGGCCCGTACCTCCGGTGGTGTCTTGGGCTGAAATTTGGCCTATAAGTCCATGATCTGATGTTCCATCTGTGCTTTGACTACCTGGGTCTCCATCCACGAGGCTTTTAATGCTGCGACCAGTCCCTCAATATTGGCCTGGGGGGTAGCCATGGCTGGTATTTCATCTGTAATGTCTGCGTAGAGTCTACCAATTAGATGTTCCAGCTCCGTCTACTGTGTGGTGGCAAGGGTGCATGCAGCGTGGGCTTGAGATACTTCAACAAATTTTTCTGCAATCATATGCTCGACTATGTTGAGCTGATGATGAACCCGGCGATCCCGATGCTGGATTTCTTCAAACAGCGTAGTGTGGAGCAACTGCAGCAACTCATGAGGTAGCCAGGCTAGATCCAGCTGCACCCCTACACAAGCATGGACTTGCGCACCTAAGTCTGGGGCACTCATTATGAGGGCTGTGTCGGGCAACAGACAGGGACGAATTTTAGTGGTAACCACAAATGCACTACTGGTTGCGGGGGTCGACCTTGCCTAGGTCATGCTAGTCTGCAAGGTATCTGATTGGAGCTGCAAAGCCCGAATCCCTACCTGAAGTGTTTCAATTATGGCCTTCTACTACTCCTCGAGAGCCAGCCATTTATCCTCTGTCACCAGAGTGACCGCATATGCAATCCGCTCCAGATCATCTTCGATTAGTGTAACTCTGGTACCTCGTTCTGGTTGGATGACTCACTATTTCTTGCACGACCCTTCACTTGTCTGCTTCATGCCTTGGGAGGAATCAATACCTCCTGCCTCCAATCCTTCTGTCCCTAGCTCCGGCTACGAATCCGTCTATGTTTTTGCTTCTGCATCCTTCTCAGTGGTCTATTTCTACTACGTGTCCTTCGTAGTGGTCGATTTTGGCTACGCGTCCTTTTGTGAGCCGACGTTCCCTTATTTTTCAATGCCTTTTCTTGATCCGCCAGTTTTTTTGGTTGTGGTGGGGGTGAATTTTGTATCACTTGCTCCCGTAGTGCTTGTCGCACTAGATTTGAACCCAATCTTCCACTGCGAAGGCCATGTAGCGACTACTTGATCAATAACCTCGTCTGCAGCCATATATGGGAGCGAGACCCAAGCTTTGTCCTTGTGTGCTCTAATTTGGACGTTGTGCATGGTGACCTGGAATACCGCAATTCTCTTTTACTTGTCGTACACTGCTGGAGACAACTATGGTCGAGAATTGATGGTTGCTGCCAAGCTACTCTGGAAGAGGACCCAGAATACTTGGTTATCCTCGATACGTTGCGCATCCTTAGAGTCCCATAAATTCATATATCGGGACCCCTTGCACATGTCGGGGGTGAGCTCCAAGAGGACCGATTCCTCAAGTGCTTCCCAAGCTATCAATGCGATGAGAAGTAGCAGCTAGGAATAGAAAAATGCCTATCCTTGCTCCTGGGATTCGCAGACATTGGCCAAAAACTCATTACACAAGTATTGGGACCAATTGAAGTAGACCCCTTTCTCACACCGACCTGCTAACTGAATTACGTATGCGGGGATGAAGGCTGCCTGGAATTTTCGCATCATCTTGCATGCCAATTGTTATCACCATATAAAAATTTTCTAAACTCTGAAAGTTTACCTTGTTCTAGTCATGGTGTCAATAGGTCTTGAGTCATTTCATTTATGAATTGGATAAGTGATAGGTTAGAGTCTCAAAATGTCATTCTCATTTCCAAATAATGTCTTTAAGTCTCATTCCATGCTTTAAAGGTCCCATCATCCATTTAGAAGTCATGTTTTTAATCTTTAAAAAAAATCTTCTGCAATAAGCCACAAAACCGCAGTTTCGTAGCGCATCCAGTTGAAAAATCAAGTTTTGCGCTACGAAAGCACTGCTACTTTCGTAGCGCATATCACCGAAATTTCACTAAGTGCTCTACAAAAGCACAAATTCATAGGGAAGTCATGTCAAAACATAAAATTTGTCAGAATCCGTTAGGTTTTCCTCATTAGGAGTCAATTAGGGGTCATCTCCAAAATGTGTAACCATTCAAACTCATCATTGCAATCGTAGAGGTCTCATTTGTGAAAGACAAGTTCAAATTTGAAAGAACTACATGCATTATTCACTCTAGTTTTCATGCAAAACAGTTCAACATATCTTTTTCAAGTTTTAAGCTTATGGTTACCTTAAACCAAAGATTTTCTCATCTTCTATCAAGCGAGGCTAACTGTTATCATCAAGCTAGGCTGATCATTAAATTCTACAGGAAGCAGACATAAATTTCTAAAGGAAAGAATGACAGAGGAGAAAAGGAAACACAGGTCAGGGCATTGCTTGAGGTCAAAACCTGAAAGCACAGGAGCCCTAGATAAAGACAAAATAGTGTTAGAGGCTTTCAAGAAGGCATGGTGTTTGAATTTTTGTGAAAGAACAAGTAGGAAAGACATCAATTGTCATTGAATAAACTCCTCAACCTGCAAAACAAAAGTTAGGTGAAATTGAAAAATTGCACAGAAATAGTTAGTTGATAAAAAATTTAAACAGAGACTGACTAGGAGTCAAGTTGCAAAAGCAAAAGGGGCAGTGAAACAGAGTGATTTGGGCAGCAAAACAAATTGATAAATTCATAAGCCAAATCTGATCAAGATGAAGGAAAAAGTTGATGAATATTATGTTTTTTGGGGTCATATTGCTGTGTTTTTGAAATCGTATCAGCCCTTATGAAGTTTAAGTATCCCTAACTGAAAATTTTTGAAGACTATTTTGAAAATCAGCTTGCACAGCAGTTTCGTAGCGCGCTACGAAACTACTGAAGAAGTCTTTTGCACATTTAAATATAAATTTTGGAGGGAAGTTTGATGAGATTTTGGTTTAAATCTGCTGGTGGAAGCATGGATATAATATATTGAGGTTCTAATGAAGAAAACAGGTGAAAATATGATTAAAAGGAAAGGTTTTACATCGAGCTACAAAATGCACTACGAAAACAAGCTACTTTTGTAGCACAGGCTTATCTTCTAACTTTTTACATCATTTTGAAGATGTTTTTCTGTACAACTGGAAGACTGAAAGATTTATGGCAATATTTGGAAAATATGACACATGTGAATCTGATCCATCAACTATTAAAGTGCTCGAAGATGACAATGAAAGTAAAGGGATGAAAAACAGGAAACATGTTTCCTAATTTCTGGGATAGTTTTATCATCAGCAGCAGGGTGACTTAAAGTGAATGGTCAGCATCAAAATTTGAATTCATGGGATAGCAGGTGTCAAAGGATGAATTAAAGACTAGATAAGGTTGTTAGAAGCATATTTAGGAGTTTCAATCCTATTAGAATTAGGACTTTTCAAAGGCAGTATAGCTGTGATTTTGTAATTAATAGCATGTTGAAGATTAGGAAAGGTGTCAAAGCATGGGAATTCGAATTCTCTAGTGAAGGATGAAAGAATCCTATATTTTAAATTTTTTATATAGAGCATGAGGTCAAATTTTACAAGGGTTGGACATTTCATTAGCAAAAGACTGTGTTTTGTATGTCACTATTTTACAGCTTAATACAGAGTTTCTTCCTAGACAACTCAAGATTCATGAGGAGTTCCTGTGTGTTATTGTTTTGATGGAACCCTTTCAATTCTTCTATTACAGTGATGTTTGATTATGATACTCAGAATTCATCAATGATGCTCTGACTTCCTTCATAATTGAGCAGATTGTGTGTTTCACTGTTTTACATGTTTTATTCCATTGACTTGAACTCTAAATGCCTTGACTTCCATGCTAGGTAGATTGTGTTGATTTTGCTGAAGATTACCATGACTCCATAATTCCCATTGTATACATGCTGATGTTAGTTTCAACCTACAGGTTGGAAAATGTTATCTAAGCATACCACTTTGTAAAGCTTTGGATTGACTGATATATACAGTAACAATACCACTTTCCTTTCACCTAAGATTCTTAGAGTATTTCAATGAGTTTATGTCCTATCATTTGAAATGTTTTTCTTCCATAGTTTAAGTGCTTATTACTTAGAATTCATGACTGTTCATGCTCTAACTTCCTTTAAGTATTTAGCTATGGTGAAATCTCTTTCAGTATTTTTTCTTTCAATACCTTGATGTCTCATTACTCAGAATTTGTGTGCTACATGCTCTGACTTCCTTTGAACCTCAAGTTATTGGGATTTTCCTGAATGTGTTATTATTTCATTGAATGATATACAAGCCTTAGCTTCCACAAGGAGAGCCTTTGTCATATTTATCCCTGTCACTGACTCCATAGCCAAATGTTAGCAAGCCTTCATCTTTTCAACCTACAAAGATGCAAAAACAAGACATAATTCATAGAGTTAGCCATCTATATCTATTCATTAAACAATATCATTAACCCTTGAGAGAGCCCTCTCAGGCTGAGGAGGCTAAGCCTCATCCGAAATATTGGTATAAAATAGTTACTCAAAGTCCACACCAATAACAGGGTACCCAACTGCGTAGCAGGGTCACTGATGGATGTGATCATGAAGCCTTGAGAGTTCCACTCCACATGGTATTTTTTTCGCACATATTCAGCAGTTTCCCCTTCATACTTTTTCCCAACGCGCAACAGAGGGTTCGACCCTTCCATGGGAAGACCAGTGATTTGATGAATGAGCACAATGTCGATAGGGATTCGATCCCGAATCCATAAACACCCATCATGGACCAGGGTGAGAAATCGACGCACTAGACGGTCCGTGATATTGTAGTGGCCGAAATGCAGCATCCCTAGCAGGTTTAAAAGCCCAGACTCTGCTACTCCCCATACCCAGCTCACGGGGAAATTTTTTATCCCATCTTCATCCTGTATTATTTTAAGATATAATTCAGGGGCTAACTCAGGGAAAGCCTCCAAACTGGCCAAGTCATGATCGTCAAAATTTATCTCATGGAGCCTTCCAAACGGTTCACCAATGATGGGGACCTCTCCTGAGGTCAGTGGCATCTGCAGGTAGGTGAACAGGATGTCGAGGTTCTTTAGCGTGCGTGTTGAGGGCCTGCGCGACTGAACAAAAGGAGGTAACCAATTGATTGGTTCAACAGCCTGAGCTTCTTCCTGAGCAGCACGTGCCTGGGGCGTCGCTTGTGGGGATTTTACAATTCGCGGGTTTTGAGCGTTTCCCTGAGCCTTGCAATTTTTCCTTTCCCTTCTTCATGACTGGGCTAGGCATGGAGATAACTTCTTCGGCTTCGGACTCAATCTCCACCACTTCCTCAGTTTCTTGCTCTGTTGAGGTCACTGGTGCTGAGGATTCAGCAGGATTAGTGATCGTCATTCTGGCGTGAAAAACAAACTCGGGATTGCTACTGTCAGAGGGCATCAGATGCTAAGACATGAGCAGAACAAAATAGGCACAGAAACTCTCAGAGCACAAACTTGGCAAGGAAAAATTCACAAAGTACAAATTGCTCAGGAAAGACCGAACCCCTTTCTGCTTGATCCTTCTACTTTTATAACCTTTGCGAGCGACCAACGTTCAGGTAAACCTTATCTGGAACTTACCATCATGTAAACGGTAAAAAATATTCCAAAATCGCTTCATTAAATGCCAGTCTCCCACTCCTTCCAATGGTAACTTTTTTCTTTTTACCCGATTTGACTGTTCCAATAGCTAGTTTTCGCACCCCTGGTGCGCTCAGCACACACCTGCACTCTCAGCGTACCCTTGCACATTTAGCGTACCTCCTACGCTCCTAGCGCACCTCCTGTATGCTCAGTGTATGCTTGTGTGGCCAACACACCTGCTGCATTCTGAGTTCATTTATGCGCCTTCGGCGCACCCCCCCTGGGCTTCCAATCCTGCACCTTCCTTCTGTGCGTAGCATGTTACCTTTTGTGCTTACCTTCCTTGGTGGGTATGCCCCACTTCATATAGCTACTCCAGCCATATATTCATTTGATCCAATACGGTTTGAGCTGATTTCCATTGATATAGCCGGGTAGCATATCGTCGCGCAGGGTACCTAACCGAACAGCTCTGCCATCCGTGATTTCATTAACTGTATAGGGCCCAAGCCAGTGTTGTCGGAACTTCCCTGGGTGTTCGCAAAATGGCTATCATATAATAGGACTAATTCATCCTCTACAAAGGTCTTTTGATGAATATTTTGATCATGCCATGCCTTATCCCATGCCTTCTGAACCTACTGATGGAAGTTAGCAATGAAACAGTCTTCCTCTAAAGCCACAAGCTGCGCTAAACGCTCCTCCATGATATCAAGCTCCGCCATATTTGTGAAGGCTGCGATACGCAAGCTAGGAACAATATATTCCATGGGAATAATGGCCTCCTTGCCATAGACCATCCTAAACGGTGTTTTCCCTGTCAACTTCTTACAGGTGGTTCGGTAAGCCCATAGAATAGACGGGTTGCGCACCTCCCAGTCGTTGCGATCAGTGTTACAGACCTTAGTTAGTGCATTCTCGAAGACTTTATTGAATGCTTCAACTTCTCCATTCGCCTGAGGATGATGTGGAGTGCTTTTTGCGTGATGGATCTGGAATTCTTCTGTCAAGGCCTGTATTGTTTCATTAATAAAGTGCATACCTCTATCGCTCATCAAGATTTTTGGACACCCAAATCTGGTTATAATTTTATCAAAGATGAAGTGTGTAGTGGTATCTGTAATGCAATCCTTCACCGCTTGTGCTTTGGCCCACCTGGTTACATATTCAATGGAATTGATAATGTAATGCACACCTGTCTTCTTTCCGAGTGGGTTCATAGGTCCAGCAAAATTGATAGCCCATTTTTCAAAATCATGCAGAGCCATTTGCGGTTGAAGAGGCATTTCATCTCTACGTGATGGCATTCCTATTCGTTAGCATGTATCGCAGACTTTACAATAGTTATGAGAGTCAGTATGTAGGATAGGCCACCATAGTCCAGCTCATAATATATTTTGCATTGTTTCTCTCCCTACATAGCCCCGTCATGGGCTTCTGCCAAGATAGCATGTCTTTCGTGCTCCAGGACGTACCTGCGCAGCACCTCATCTGCTCCTAACTTATATAGATGACCGACGATGATGGTAAAATCTGCAGTGCGAGTTACCAAATCTTTCTTTTGTTGCATCGAATACTCCGTAGGTGCCCTGCTAGTAGTCAGGAACTGTATGATGTCAGTGAAGTGCGTATCAACTACCTTAATAGAAAATAGCTGCGCGTCAGGAAATCCTTCTTCCAGGTTGGTCGGTTCCTCGCCACTCTCGATTTGGGACAAGTGATCTGGCCCAAAATTCAACTTCCCTGGCCTGACAATGATTTCAAAGTCCTATTCCTGGAACAACACAATCCATCAGCAGACTTTACCCCCCAACATAGGCTTATTCACCAGGTACTTCAAATCCGAATGATCTATAAACATTTTGAAGTGTCCCCCTAACAGATAGTGCTGAGACCATGGCCAATCCTTCCCACTCCATGGTGGCATAGTTGCACTCCGCACCAGAGAGTTTTCGACTAGAAAATTCAACTGGGTGATCAATGTCTCCATCTCCAGCCTGCATAAGGACCACTCCCAGGGTGATTCCAGAAGCCTCAACGTGAACATGAAATATCTTCACCCAATCAGGAAAAATAAGGATAGGCGCAGAGACCATATTTTCCTTGAGTAGCTCAAAGCTCTTTTGACACTCATCATCCCTTCTTAAGCAGCTTTTCCAGAGGCACTGTGATCATCGCGTATCCCTAAATGAACTTTCTATAGTAGCCCGTATGTCTGAGGATTGAACGCAGTTATTTCTCAGTCGTAGGTACTGCCAGATTGATGATAACTGTAAATTTCGCAGGGTCAACCATCAACCCTTGTTGGCAAACTATATGTCCAAGCAAGATTTCGAAGGGTATGCAAAAGATACACTTCTTGATATTCAGGGAAATATGGTGCTTCCTACAGGCATCTAACATCATGTGCAGGTTCGAAACGTGCGTCTTTACTAAGCCGAAGACAGTCCAATCATCAAAGTACACCTCCAAAAATTTATGGATGAACTCTTTGAACACTGCGACTGCTACTCGCGAGAAGATGGCAGGGGCATTTTTGAGTCCAAACGGCATGAACGTATACTAAAAGGATCCCCATTCAGTAGAAAACGTAGTTTTTTTGTGATCTTCAGGTGCGATTCTGATTTGATTGTATCCTGAGAACCCATCAGTGAATGAGTACGCTTCTTGGCCTCCTATGCTATCCAGCATCTCATCCGAGAATGGTGTTGGAAAGGGATCATTTACGCAAGCATCATTCAATTTGCGTAATTCCACATAGATTTAGATTTCCCTCTTCGTCTTCTTCTCCTGACCCACCATCGGACTTACCCAATCCGACTGTTCGATCGATTCGATGATACCTGCGGTGAGCATTTTATCGATTTCTTCCCTAACCTTTTGCTTATATTTAGGGTTCAGTCGATAAGGGCGCTACTTCACAGGGCGCGCATGAGGTTTTAGCATGATGTGCATAACCCCTAGGTTCCCTGTGATCCCCTTGAGCTCCGAAAACTTCGTCGAGAATAAGTCTTGATATTCTGTGAGCAATTCTGCAACTTTTCTTATGGTATCATTGTCCCAGTAGTCCCCAATTTTAGCCAACTTAGGCTGCGTGTCTATGCCAATGTTGAATTCTCTCAACTTCAGAGGCCTCGTAACATCCACAGTTTGTAGTGGAGGTCCTGCAACTGCGCACTCTCCCTCCGACTCTATGATAGAGACATAGCATGGATCCTCATCACACTCTTCGATGGTTATACTGCAGCAGTTGGAAATATCCTACATCTATGTTTACCATGTTGGTGCCCCACAGGCTTTGTAAGAGCTGGATTCACTAAATACAAAGGTATCTATATCCTGCAGAGCTTCGTTAAGCTCCTCCGAGCCCCCTGTTAATCCAAATGTTCCCATGATCATCCTTTAAAGTTTCCTACTGGAAGGTGCACTGATGCAGCTCTGCATCTAAGTACCATGCAGTGGGAATTGGTCCCAAAGCATGAATAAACAAGTGAACCCATTCTTCTGTAGTCTGGTCACACCATTTCTCCATCCAAGCGAACAAGTGCTCACGCAGATCCCCTAGGCCAAGAAATGTATTGACGCGCACATCAACTGGAGGCTCAAATCATAGGATCGTCATGTCCTGACATTCCTCCCAGTCCTGGAATTCCCCCTTATGTGTGTCCCACCACCTTGCAGGTGTTGCACGCATGGCTAGATTAAGGGCCCATAGCCTTCGTTCTCTTGGAACCTCAACTTAAAATGTTCGCAAAAACTCCTTATACTACCGGGACCATCAAAGTAGGGAACTTATCTTACCTCTGAGGATATGCATCAGAAGTCCCTTGTGATTCGCAGGCAGCGCAGTGCAGAGACATCATGTAACCGGTTTTGCCAATTTTCCATTTCTCCGTTAGAGTCAAAGAAGCATTCACTATCCTTCTCCCAGCAAAGCACACCATCGATAGTAGGATTGATTTAGTCTTTGTCCCGTGCAGTTAACTTATATATGTGATCCACCTCCTCTTCCTCACGCATTGGCTCTGTATACATTTCTCCTTCTGAGGGGTCTAGTGGTACCACCACCCGTGTTCCTTCATTTTCAAACACCATGCTTCTCTTCTTCAAATTGATAATACCACCCATATCTATGGCCCCGTCCAATCCTAGCAGTGCAAGATAGGGGTTCGCATCTTCTACAATCTGAATGACCTCAAAATCAGCTCAGACCTTAACTCCTGCGATATCTACCATGATTTTTGACAGCCTTCCCAACGGTATGATCTTCTGCTAGTTGGCCATGCATAGCTAGATAGTGGACCATTCCAATTTAGGTTCCCCCATTCGCTGCTAAGTCTGCTTGGGCAGTACGTTCACATTCGATCCCAGGTCCAAAATAACTGATCCATTTCATAGTCACCAATTTGTGTCATAAGCTGCATTTCCCTACCAGTGCGTTTCTTATGTTTGTACAGTTTCTGCACATCCTTAACTTCCAGGGGTGGATTAGTTCATTTTGCGTAGCTCTCTATTAGTGCTTGGAGGTTTTCTACGGCCTGCTGGTTGTGCCACAACTTCATACATGCCTGTAAGAATGGTTTGACCTCATCCTCGGCTCAAATGTTTGCGGGTTTCTGAGAAGTATATGCCTCAGCCTGAGCAAAGTCTTGCCAAGCTGCGACAAAGGTTTCCTTTTCATTTTGTAGGTCTAAACCTTCTTGTTTGGTGACTGATTTCTGGATCAGAGGCTCTGTCATAGCTTTCTCCTCAGCCCCCCCAGTATCCATGCAACTGTGTGTTATGACATTAATGCCTGGTCCTTCATCTTGAGGTTCTGCCTTAACACTTTGCACATTCTGCGTAGGTGTCTGCTGCTTTTCTTGCATTTTGGCTATCAGAATTGGGCAGTCTTCAATCACATGGTCTAGCTATCTGTAGTGTTTGCAGTATTGCCTTGTTGGGTTCATGCAGGCCCTTGCAAAGTGGCCTACCTCTCCGCAGTTATAGCAGATCAATTGTTCTCTTCCCCTACCTGCGCTTCCACCTCGGCCCCCTCCCCTGCCCCTAGCTATGGATCCACCTATGCCTGAGGGGGATCTTGGTGAAGAGGGGTCCGATTGTACCCTATATCGGTTTCCTCTATCTATTATCATATCGTAGGTCTGACAGTTTTGTTCGTCATGTCCTATGGATCTGCAAAACCTACACCATTATTTCTTCACTTCTGGGACATATGCGGCAAGGCGAGGGGATTGGTTGGTATCATGTAGCCCAGCAATGCAACAATCATCGCACCACAGCACCAGCCCGCTTGGTCTTGCAGCTTAGGATGCAAAGAGTTGGGTCCCCCGGTCTACATGTAGTTTGCTAGCAACGGACAGTTATCCTTAGTATGGCCATTCACCCTGCATCGTATGCACCATCTGTCAAGGCTAGCCTCTATTCCTCGCTCCTTCCGTAGATTCTGGATCTCCATGTGCATTGCCTCTAGATCTTCATAGAAATCTCCGAGACCTTTTCTTGTGATTTAATGGCTTGATGACCCATTGGCACGCGCAGGTGGGGCAGAAACATAGCAATTAACCACTCTGTGTGTTGCCTGTCATCATACATAAATCCTCCTTCTTTGATTACCTTATTTAACTGTTGGTCAGCTTCCCATATAGAGTCAGAGGGTCCCTACTTGAAATCTTTCAGATCGTTCACTATCTGCGAGTAGGACTTAGGCTTCTTGAACTGTTGTTTCAAGGCATTCTTAATCTCTTCAATGGTTGCATTCCCATGTTGAGCTATGTATCCCATGTACCCTTCCAAGGCTCTTCCTTCAAAGGCAAGGGATAGCTACGCCCTTTTCATAGCATCGAAGGCCACATTCTGTGCAGTCCATACTGATCCTGCTACAAACTAGAACTGATCCATATATTCATCCCCTACGCCCTTAAAGGTAGGTATCTTCATGTGCGAGGCCATATTGTCTTCTGGTGGAGGTGGAGGTGATTTAGATGGAGGGCTATGCACAGCCGAATTTCTTACTAGATTGTAGACAGATCTATCTCCTTCTTGATTAGTTCTGTAGTATTTACCACTCCATGTTGTACCCTCGCTTTGATCGGAGCTCATTCACATTGTATGACTGCACAAAATTCTCTTTTCACACAATAACATCTTAATCAGTAATGGCAGGGTTTTCATAAACTTCCCTTGGAAACCATTGAAGAACCTCTGCTCTGCCTCAGAATAGGACATGAACTGGTCAATTGCAAATTCCGTCACAAATCCTCCCAGCACACTTTCTACCCAGAGATCTGTTGTACGAGTGATGGTATTATCAGTTCTTTCTAACTGCTAGATCAACTCTAGAGTCCACTACGTGATCCGTTCATCCTTCCAGCACGTCTGGAAGTCCACGAGCCTTGCCAACCACTCCCGAAGCTCGGTTTCGAATTTTATGAAGAAAATTTCGTATATCTCCGTGAAAATGTACTTATTCTTCCACTTCTCTACGGTCAACTTCGCACTGTGATTCCCTTTCACTGTGAATTCCCGAACTTGATTTTTGAACCACTATTTGATCTCTTTCTTCTCAAGTCTCCAATGTGTTGTTGGCATTACCTGATCTCTCTCTCAAAATGCTTCCGGTCCTGGCAACGAAACCATTTTTTGGGTCGAGGGGTCCTAACCTAGGTTCAAAGGTTAAGGTTTGCCTACAAACCCCTATAATACTGGCCGTTTTGGCAGTGACCTTCTTGTGCAAGCCAAAGTCTCACCTGAAGCAGTATGGGAGGGTGCTGGAACCAGGTTTCTGCACCCTGAGAGAAAGCAGGTAAGTCAAGAAAGTATGCGTTCCCATTCTATCGAGTTCATGCTAAATAGATCTATTCGCAGGATTATTGACAATATAATCCACAGTATAACAGAGCTATTATCATGAAAAGTTCTAGTAAATACCTCTGCATCCACGCGCGTAATACCAATTATCAACACAGATTACTATAATCACAACAATTAATAGATCAAAGATACCTATACCAGAAACATATATACTTTCACAGTTTGCAACAATTAAACAAACACTTTCACAACTTAATCATATAGCCCAGGTTTGCATCAATCATAACAAAAAAGATTCAGATAGCCTCAGATGTCCAATAGTACTTCGCATATGTATTAATATCAAAATCCACTTACAATCCCAAAATACCACCTGCGCACACAGCCAACAGGGTTTGCATACAACAGGACTGAGGATCTCCATGCACACAACCAGTAGGAGTCCTTACCCAAACAACCCAACAACAGATCTAACAATTCATGCTTAGCATCAATCTCAATTCTTGCCTATCTTAAGACTCAAAACGTTCATCTATTTATATCGATTTAACCTACACATCCAATGTTCGCAAACCATGGTTTGCGGACTCTTGGTCTACCCTTGACCCATTACAATGCATTCGGGCCTTTGACCCACCCCAAAACCCATGCGTTAGACTAAATAATACCAAAAATATACAAAAATGTACAAAATTCGCAGCTTTAGGGGACCCTACTCCAACATCGATGTAGTATCATCTAAGTAATTTATTCAATAGATGAACATGGTATTTAAATAAGCGAAATATCAACGATCACATATAGGAAAAAAGAGAGCTCTTTGCATTAATATAAATGGAAGGAAATTACAACCACAAATAGGTGTTCATCTTGTAGAGGAGCTCCTCCAATTTGTTAAATTGTCCTTTGATTGTCATAATATGCACCTCCAATCACCCTAAATGCATGGACTGTTAACCTTTCACCTCAACAACATAAGGGTAGAATCACTCTCCAAAATCCAACCTTCAACCCCTTGCACATGCAAGGTAGTAAATATATAGAGGAGTGGGGTAAATTGGGATTTCTTATCCAATACCAATCTAAGGTTTTAGATCAACCTTTGATGGGAGGATGGGATCAAAGGATAAGGGATGGAAACTCCAAATAAGGATGAGATAGGATCTGAAATTTTAATCCAAGGTAAATGGTTGTAACAAATTCTGGAAGCTTCTGGAAGAGAAAGCTTCCAAAAATTCTCTCATTTTCCTGAATTTATAGAACCAACGCAGGTGAAAATGGGAGAAACCTGTAAGTGATCACCGTTGGACACAATAGATAAACATGTAGGTGAACACTATCCAAAGGAAGGCCAGGGAGCATTGGTACTAAAATTGGCTCAGATGAGGTGATTTTAGGCAAAAATTTTGGAGAATTAAGGAGGTACACTTAGGGATCTCTGCAATGATGTTGACAAGGGGGAATAGGATGTTGAATGATCCCATTAGGAGGTCTAATGAATGTATGTGAAAAAATGGCCTATAACAAAATGCCCCCTAAAGCGCAAAGTTAGAAATGATGGATAATGACTGAAGTGCTTTACTTTATGACAAGTCATGATCAAGAAAAACTGGTGAGATTAATTTGTTACAATACATTTACATCATGGCATATATTTGCTGAGGGAGGCATAACCATACTCATCACATAAGAAAACATAATATGTATAATGATCAAAATACGTGTCCATAGATGCAACTGGTGGACCCATGACTGGATGACTATCTAGATGATCATAGCCATTATACATTGTGATCTTTGTATAACTCCTAAAATCACAACCTGGATTGATGAAACTAGATATGGGGCCTTCTATATTGTTCACATAACCAACCAATGTACGATTCTAACCATGTAAATCAATGAGCTGAGGTCAAACATGGTAGACACCATATGATTACTGGCCAATGATGTAAGTCATTAACAAACGCTTGAGAAACCACCATTTATGTTAATGGCTCTCAAGGTACTACAGTACAATCTGTATGGTGTGAGTAAATGAGTTGATGTTGAACACCACACAGAGTCTTTCAATCAAATACCATTGATGTAAACCTATAGTCAAGAGTGAGGAAACTAGGCATTGATCTATGCAAGCACCAAGGTACAAAAGGGGTGTTTCTAAGTCAACTTCTTGGATGGTGTGCTGATGTCAAAATGAAGTGGCCCGTTGTAGGAGGGCCTTGATGTATCCCCCGTCAATGACAAAAAAAAGGTATCATGATTGACAAAAAAATGATGATGATACGGAACTGGATCAAGAAAAGGCAAACATGGAATGAAGGCTTAGGAGTATTGTGATAGATATCAACTGAAATGACTTCTCTTGAACACATAACGACAATGAATGGAGTTGGAAGCATTGAACCAAAACCGAAATGGAGGCTCTGAAAAGGTATGATGAACCGAATGATAAGCATATTATCCAACCCAACATCCATGGATATGAAGTGGAAGAGTTTTTTGTTCGAGAGAGACTTGCTTCCATTAGAAAATGGAGTACCCCATTTTCCCAATTTCCCCAACCATACTAGTCAGTACCTCTTTTTCTTTAACAAGCTTGAGGAGGATAAAATATTCTTGATCTATAATTTCATCCTTCTGGTGAATCCCTCTGAGTATTTTTAGTGAGCCTGAAGGAGTGGCTTAGCCTTTTCATGTTCGAAAATTCCATCGTTGTTTGATGTTTTAACAACTCCAACAAAGTTAAAACTAGACATATTTTTCTTGTTTAGAGAGTTTGAAAAAGAGGAAAAAAAGAAAAATCCACATGTCCCTTTTCATAGCTAGTCTCTCGAGTCCGAAAAGGTAGAAAAAAAATACTCAAAGAAACCTCTTAGCCATGTTCGGCTAAGGTATTCCTTTTTTGTAAGTAGTCCATCCTAATCTGGAAAAGGGTTAAACTTATACTGATAAAACATATTTTCAATTATTTTAACGAGTTCAAAAAAACAAGTACTCGAAAATATTTCCATGTTTTGGGAGTTTGAAAAGAGCTCAAAAAAGAATGTAATGGGTTTATTTTTTGTAGGTTTATAGAGCCTAAAAAACAGATAAAAATATACTCCCTGATTAAATAACCTATTTAAAAGATAACAAAACACCACTAACAACTGTCGACTGGCTCAAAACATCACAAAAAGGATTAAACATACATGTTTCGTAGTAAAAACAAAGCATATATAGGTAAAAACATTAAATTTGAATAAAATAATGTAATAAATGACCATAAATACTCAAATTGACAATTCATTTTTACCATTTGATAGTTACCTTGAACAGTGAGAGTTTTGAAGCACTTTTTCCCTTGATCTTGTGCATCCGATTGTGGCCAATCCAGTAGATAATTTTGAGTACCGTCGCTTCTAGGTAGGAGATAAAACTCTTCTCTTTCATTTGATAGTACATTTTTGTGATTTCGTGTAAATTTTTTGAGGTTTTGAGTGCTTTGGGGTTACTAAAACACGCCCTAGGACCAACGCACCCCCTTGTGTTGAAAAATGAGTTGCACCTAGGCAGAATATAACTGATGGGAGAGGTTAAATGCTTTGGTTTGCACTACAGGGGTGCATTGGGCGCAAAAATCTCGTCATATTTTTTTACATGAAAAGGATCCTAATGAATCCTTTGTTGATGTTTCAGGTGTTCATTATTAGAAAATGGCATTCATTTAGTGAGAAATAGAACATGAAGAGCAAGATTTGACTAAAGGAAATGATCCTGCCATTATCAAGGCACTGAAAAACTATGGATTATTGAAATTCTTCTGGCTACTTGGTATTAGGCAACAAATGGAGTTGTTGAACTATCTCATTCATTCATGGGATGTTCAAGTATAGACGTTCAGGTTTGGGGAGCATCCGCTCGAGTTCAAGGTGGATGATATCTACTTTCTTACAAGTTTATCCAAGAGGGGTGCCCCCATCTCTCTTATAGGTGGGAGGAGTGGTAGGGAGGCCACGGAATACTATACCAACACCTATTGTGGTCCTCGAGCCCAACCTACTAGGGATGGAAAGATCGATATCAAAGATGTGACCTAGTTATGTTTGAGAACGATCCTATTTATCAATGCTATATTGGAAGGTGGCTCGACACTCCATGTAGCGATTCGATTGTACATGCAATATGGGATAGAATTCTACCATCAACAATGTTCAACTGGAGTGAGGGTATCTTGGTAAATATGAAAGGACAAATAACCAAAGAAAAAGAGGGGAAGTTGAAAAAATTTGGTTATGGTTTGATATTAGTCTCTTTTTCGTTAGAGTGGGTAGAATTACTTCATCCTTAGTAGGTTATACTCAAGCCTATCAATCTGATGGTACCACGGATGAGGAGGTGGATAGATCATATGGCCCGACATGCAGGTCCGTAGACGATAAGTTTTTCACCACCCTTCTTTGGATGGCTGCATAGAAATATCATCATTATCGATGATTATCCTTACACAAGGATGTATTTCCATGGTGATCCCAAGCTCATTCTTCCTGAGGGTGAGAAATGGGATGCTTCAGGTAAAAATATTTCAACCATTAAGTTTTTGAAAGTTTTACAATTTTTTTTTTGTTTTTTGATGTTTCCGTGACTAAACTATTTGATGTTTCATGCAAATGTTTGACCAGTTTGACCAGTGGGTGCATCATATCTTTGTTGTGCAGGAGGAAAGCCACATAAGGAGGTAGTGGTACTATTACATGCCGTTGTGGTAGGACAGGATGTGCTACTTGATCTTGAGGTAGCCGAGATCCTATCAGAGGTGGAGTGCCACTTGGAGGGATTGAACCATGAGGTTGATGAGAACATAGTTGATTAGGTTTCCATGCGATTTCAGCGGAACACTATCAGAGTGCCAAGAAATATTGGTCGATTACTATGCAAGATGGTTCACGTAGTGTATTTTTATCATGAGCACATGTAATATTCCTAATTAGCCCAAGCTAATAGGAATATACAATTTTTTTTTCATTTTCTTGTTGCAAAAATAAAATTGTAAAGGAGGATAAATTAAACTCCTCAAACTGCAAAATAAATCAATGCCCATGTGAACAAGGCTAAATCTGGGCTGCATTAACAAAACACCCTTATGTGTGAAAGGGATTAAGTCTTTTGACTGGGTCAACTGGACCAAATCAACAACACTTTCTAGATACATTGAATCACCTAGATGCACAATGTAGTTTTAGTTGGAGGCTAATCATGTGAATGCAACTAAATCATTGAGATGGTTTAGGGTTTGGAAAGGGTTCCATATTATTTAAGGAAGAGGAGGAAAACATGAGAGGTTTGTTGAAGATATTCTCTTAGAAGAATTTTTTTTCTTAGACACTTCTCATTCTCTATCCGTTTAGCTGAGAATAGTGCTGCTTAGCACTTGGGTGTTCCTGATTGGGAATCCCACCTCTTCCATGGAGTAGCTCAAGGAGGAGTCTTGCATTTCTTGACCACTATCTGGAATTTGGCCAAGCTCTTCTTCCAACTACAACGCATATCCTGTTGAGGGTTTGGTTTTTTTTGTAAGCTGCAGCAAGTGGGGGATAGATGTATTCAGATCTAAGCCATTCTAGTGTCTCTTTCCACTGGGAAAGTCTTCTATCCCATTGGCAAGAGAGTATTTGATGAGGAGAGCTCATTTTCAGATCTTGGCTTGAGGCCATATCATTCTCTAGAGCCTACATCACAGTCCATATTCCAGAACCGTGTTATTTGCAAGGAGAAAGTTCCAGTTTTTTTTTGGCACAACAAGAAGGAGAGATCTCTAGTGTTGGGAATCTGCCCTTCACTGTGGTGATCCGTGGACTACAGATCTAATACATGTTACATTCAGATATGATCTAAATACTGATGTATTTGTTTCATAAATTTTGAATCATTCTGCAGATCAGCTGCATTAGATCTCATATCTACTCCATGTACATCGTTTTCTGCTGAAAACCCCAAGGGGCTTGTAAAGAGGAGACTCTATAGTGTACAGATCTGATATAGATCTACCTTTTTGTACACAGATCTGATCTATATCTGAAGTGTAACTTACAGCTCTTTTTAGCTAATAAAATAATGTTGTCATGCTTGTACAGTCATATCATATGGTTGCAGCCTCTTATTTTGAGCATTTCTTCATGTAAGGTTTCCTACTTTTTGCTCTATGATGTATGGGCTTCAATATAATCTTGATATATTGATTTAAATGACATTATTGAGCCTGTTAGCGCTCAAATCTGCCTCAGGCTGAAGAAGGCGAGGTTCGAGGCAACATCAAACCAAGCTCAGCCTCGTAGCTATCCCTATGAGGACAGGAGAGGGCTCTCTCCGGGTCTAACTCAGTGAAAGATGTCCAATAGGATCTGAGATGACCTAAATGAAACACTGATATTGATTTTAGGCTAGTAAATAGATATGAAAAGGGTTTTTAATAAATGTTGGGGTTTCTGGGCTGCATGGAATTAAGAACAGCGTGAGCAGAGTTTTAATCAAAGGCGCAGATTATTCTATAAGGCAAGGTAGGAGTGAAGTTTAACAATTAATTTGAATTTAAATGGGATGTAAAGACTGCTTAAGAAAGCTGAAAGGGGCATTTAACAATGAATCCCTTTCAGACAGAAGAAAATACACAAATACTGACGCTCCTTCAAGGCAGAGCAAATAAATTGAATTCTACCTATCTTACTGCAAAAGCATTCAGTGAACTGATTATGAATGAAACGAAAAAAAATTACAAGATTACATATGAAACAGTAGAGAAAACATAAGCTAAACTTCAAACCACAGGAATCTTACAAATCAGAGCTGCGCTATTTAAATTAAAATCTCTGTCGGAACTGTACAATAAAGCTCTGTTTTTCACCACCAGCTCTCAGAACTCTCCAAGTACAAAGTATTGCTTAAATACAAATTACATGCTCAAGCTGTTACTAGCTTCTAGGAACAGAAAACTAACTTCTAGGAATTAAAACTAATTAAAATTCCAAAAAATAAACCAAATCTGGATCAGATTGCAAAATGTCTCGAGTTGTGAAGGTTGCTGGTCAAAAACTCTTTTGAAATAGGAATCCTCAAAGCTGCCATTTGTCATAGACTGCCACCTGCTTTCGGAATTCTCTCCTTTACAAATGATTTCTCAACACATAAACTATTCGTGGGATAACAGATTCACTAAAACTAAGGGATCATCATTAGCAAAACCCAAACCTGCAAAGTCAAACAGTTATTCACAATGCTCCCCTTGAATCTGTTGATGACCAAAAAAAATAGTGAAATCTGTAAGTGCAACTCCTTTAAATCGCAACTGAAAATAAAAATAGGCCTCAAGTCCTATTATTCTGCTTATGATCGATGTCTTCGTTCTAATTTTGTCTTTGACCTGGACTGCCACGTTATCCTTTCCATTTTCCTCTTGCTGTTAGACCAAAATAGTGTTTGGAATGTGGAGGTCGCCTTTTGACAAGCGCATTGCAAATCAAGCCACGTTACCATTTGAAACAAAACCATTTTTAACTGAAAACTCCTACGATCGAACACCTTGCCTTGAAGATCAATCACACTTCTTTTGAATATAGTGCCATCCAGCCACGTGCAAAAAGAGATATCCTCAGTATAGCCTTTCATAGTTTCAACAAATATTCTCTGTACAGGTCCAAGCCCGAGATTTTCAACAATCAGAATGTAAACGCAGAGATTAGAGAAGGTGAGGTTTCAATCATAGAGTAGATTTGTGCGTTGCAATGTTTGTCAAGTTCGCTGGACCATGTGAATCATCTATATTGCCTTCACTGGCATGTATGCAAATTGCAAGTCGATGGAACGCAAGACAAATTTTTTCTGGGCTCTGTTTTAAGTGGGTAGCGCGCCCCCTCAAGTGGGTAGCGCGCCCCTTATAGTCGTATAGCAAGCATTTGTCATGGAAGATCCTCGATCTACAAATTCCAAATTAGATAACTTTTCCAATCCATAATCGTTCTGTTCATTTTGAGAGATCCTTGATCTAGAAAACTCATGAAGGCCCAGGCTATTATTTCCACTGGAATTGTCTCTTCTAATTAACCTTAACATGTCGCTTTCCTGGATGCTAGCTTTGTCACAAGCATTGTCAGTCACTATTCCTTCATGATACGTCTGAGCAGGAAAAGTACCCCTTGGAACAGAGGACTGTGGAAGACCTTTAATGATATGCTTACTCAATAAACCTCTTGAACAAAATAACTGAGTCAACTTGGAAACCTGTCCTGCGTCCAGCTCAAAACTAAACTTGTTCTTAGAAAAATAGTTTTGTTTGATAGCTTCTTTGAATTGACTCTCTGGAAGTGGTTGAAACTGTTTGTAAATGGAAGACCTAACCTGTAAGGGAAAGTCCACTTCAGATCCTTTAAAAGCTTCACTTTCAAGATCAAATCCAGGGAACGATGCTGCTTCATATATACCCCAAAGTTTTCTAGCTTCATACTCGAAAAGAAACAATTTTGTGCCTGGCTTTACATTGTCTAAAAGTTTCTTCTTTGAAAAGGGCATGCCAAACACTTTGTAACGAAAGCAGTTAGTCCTTACTCTAACATTACACATGAAAATAACCCCTGCCAATTTTTTTTTTCTACAGAACCTTCCTGAGACTCATCGAAGGAAAAGCCATTAAACTCATCTGAGCATTGTCCATAATTTTCATTATTTAAATCCTCAAGGCTTTCTCTATAACTGTCATGATGAATAACGTTATCAGATCTGTTTTTCAAAACCCGATTATCAATGATTTTTTATGCAAAGTTGATATAGTTGGCAACCTTTGAGTTAGGATCTGATGGGGTTGTGTAGATTTCTGTGCCTGATCATAATCACTTCTATACCCTCCAGGTAGAAGGGTTTCGCTGCTGCGAGTATATTGTGAATTCATATTCAAGCAATCAGCGGATAAGCATTCATCATAATCTTCAATGTGATTACTTTGTTGCCAGTTTTGCTTTGCCATATTTAACCCCTTGAAATCTGACCCCTCATCAAAATCTCCCCTATAATCACCTTGTTTGGGATTTCTCAATAATAGTGTCCCCCGTAAATCTGTACATCCCGAATGACAAAAAATAAAAACTTACTGACTGCAGACAAAACCCTGGACTCAAGAATTAAAATGACTCCTTTATGGACCACAGTAACATCAGTGACTGTGAATAACAAGGAATGAACTTCGGAGAATTTGACTGCAGCGGGCTGACAAGACGGAGTCTAACATTGGCTCCAATGGGGATGGCAGCTGCCGCTTCTTGGAGGTGCCAAGAATCGCAGAGCTTTGGGAGAGCAGACAGTGCCTCCATCCATTGGGCAATGGAGTCATCATTTCGACAACCAACACAGACTTTGACATATTTATGGACTGAAATTTCACTGAAATGATTGAAACACTTGCTCAGCAAACTTCACACTAAAACTATAATGTAACTGGAAAAAAATGCTGCCTTTTGGCTGCTTATTTATTTAAAAAATCTACCCTACTCTGCTGTAAAAACAATAGATCAGGTAATACTGAAATGCTAGATCAACCATTCAAGTAAACCTGAGAATGATTCCGCTTGAGAATGCTTCCACCAGGACACAGATGTAATTGATGGCAGCCCTTCATGCACATAATGAGCCTGGTTATGTAAAAGATAGCTTGATCTATCAGTCAAACTGAAAAACATTTCCATGTATGCTGCAATAGGATCGCGAAAGCCAGACTCCGTTTGCTGCCCCAACTCTGCAATACATACCTCCAGCTGCACACTGTCAATGCAAACATCTGTAGGCAACTCTATTGTTTCTTGTTTTGAAGGAGGAAGAGTTTCCAAGAACATTCTGGGATCTCGGAAATCATATGACTGGATCTGATCATTTAAACCCTGAATCTCCTTCTCAATTCTTTCAACAACTAACTCGCAGACACCATTTTTAGCTTCAAGAGAAAACTTCGGAGATTTCAAACATTGAAGCAAGCCACTGAAAAATTCTTCATTAATTTCAAAATCTGCTAACTGATTTCTTACTTCTTTTACAGCTTCACACAGTGCAGGGTTTGCCACATACCCTACCATTGCATGAGTGGATCAGCGAGCACTGGAATCTCTGGATGGAGCTGGAGTCGCCGGGTGAATGTTTCAGCCTTCATATGTGTCTAACTGCTGTCCACCATCAGCATCAGATCTGCAACTTGATTTCCTGCACTGGGGCAAGACAATTTACAAGTCGACTGTCACATCAACAGAAAACCATCTTCCCCAGTATGGTCGCCACTATGTTAGCGCTCAAATCTGCCACAAGCTGAAGAAGGAAAAACTCGAGGCAACATCAAACCAAGCTCAGCCTCGTAGCTAGCCCTACGAGGACAGGAGAGGGCTCTCTCCGGGTCAAACTCAGTGAAAGATGTCCAATAGGATCTGAGATGACCTAAATGAAACACTGATATTGATTTTAGGCTAGTAAATTGATAGAAAGGGGTTTTTAATAAATGATGGGGTTTTCTGGGAAGCATGGGATTAAGAACAGCATGAGCAGAGTTTTAATCAAAGGCGCAGATTATTCTATAAGGCAAGGTAGGAGTGAAGTTTAACAATTAATTTGAATTTAAATGGGATGTAAAGACTGCTTAAGAAAGCTGAAAGGGGCATTTAACAATGAATCCCTTTCAGACAGAAGAAAATACACAAATACTGACGCTCCTTCAAGGCAGAGCAAATAAATTGAATTCTACCTATCTTACTGCAAAAGCATTCAGTGAACTGATTATGAATGAAACGAAAAAAAATTACAAGATTACATATGAAACAGTAGAGAAAACATAAGCTAAACTTCAAACCACAGGAATCTTACAAATCAGAGCTGCGCTATTTAAATTAAAATCTCTGTCGGAACTGTACAATAAAGCTCTGTTTTTCACCACCAGCTCTCAGAACTCTCCAAGTACAAAGTATTGCTTAAATACAAATTACATGCTCAAGCTGTTACTAGCTTCTAGGAACAGAAAACTAACTTCTAGGAATTAAAACTAATTAAAATTCCAAAAAATAAACCAAATCTGGATCAGATTGCAAAATGTCTCGAGTTGTGAAGGTTGCTGGTCAAAACTCTTTTGAAATAGGAATCCTCAAAGCTGCCATTTGTCATAGACTGCCACCTGCTTTCGGAATTCTCTCCTTTACAAATGATTTCTCAACACATAAACTATTCGTGGGATAACAGATTCACTAAAACTAAGGGATCATCATTAGCAAAACCCAAACCTGCAAAGTCAAACAGTTATTCACAATGCTCCCCTTGAATCTGTTGATGACAAAAAAAAATAGTGAAATCTGTAAGTGCAACTCCTTTAAATCGCAACTGAAAATAAAAATAGGCCTCAAGTCCTATTATTCTGCTTATTGATCGATGTCTTCATTCTAATTTTGTCTTTGACCTGGACTGCCACGTTATCCTTTCCATTTTCCTCTTGCTGTTAGACCAAAATAGCGTTTGGAATGTGGAGGTCGCCTTTTGACAAGCGCATTGCAAATCAAGCCACGTTACCATTTGAAACAAAACCATTTTTAACTGAAAACTCCTACGATCGAACACCTTGCCTTGAAGATCAATCACACTTCTTTTGAATATAGTGCCATCCAGCCACGTGCAAAAAGAGATATCCTCAGTATAGCCTTTCATAGTTTCAACAAATATTCTCTGTACAGGTCCAAGCCCGAGATTTTCAACAATCAGAATGTAAACGCAGAGATTAGAGAAGGTGAGGTTTCAATCATAGAGTAGATTTGTGCGTTGCAATGTTTGTCAAGTTCGCTGGACCATGTGAATCATCTATATTGCCTTCACTGGCATGTATGCAAATTGCAAGTCGATGGAACGCAAGACAAATTTTTTCTGGGCTCTGTTTTAAGTGGGTAGCGCGCCCCCTCAAGTGGGTAGCGCGCCCCTTATAGTCGTATAGCAAGCATTTGTCATGGAAGATCCTCGATCTACAAATTCCAAATTAGATAACTTTTCCAATCCATAATCGTTCTGTTCATTTTGATAGATCCTTGATCCAGAAAACTCATGAAGGCCCAGGCTATTATTTCCACTGGAATTGTCTCTTCTAATTAACCTTAACATGTCGCTTTCCTGGATGCTAGCTTTGTCACAAGCATTGTCAGTCTCTATTCCTTCATGATACGTCTGAGCAGGAAAAGTACCCCTTGGAACAGAGGACTGTGGAAGACCTTTAATGATATTCTTACTCAATAAACCTCTTGAACAGAATAACTGAGTCAACTTGGAAACTTGTCCTGCGTCCAGCTCAAAACTAAACTTGTTCTTAGAAAAATAGTTTTGTTTGATAGCTTCTTTGAATTGACTCTCTGGAAGTGGTTGAAACTGTTTGTAAATGGAAGACCTAACCTGTAAGGGAAAGTCCACTTCAGATCCTTTAAAAGCTTCACTTTCAAGATCAAATCCAGGGAACGATGCTGCTTCATATATACCCCAAAGTTTTCTAGCTTCATACTCGAAAAGAAACAATTTTGTGCCTGGCTTTACATTGTCTAAAAGTTTCTTCTTTGAAAAGGGCATGCCAAACACTTTGTAACGAAAGCAGTTAGTCCTTACTCTAACATTACACATGAAAATAACCCCTGCCAATTTTTTTTTTCTACAGAACCTTCCTGAGACTCATCGAAGGAAAATCCATTAAACTCATCTGAGCATTGTCCATAATTTTCATTATTTAAATCCTCAAGGCTTTCTCTATAACTGTCATGATGAATAACGTTATCAGATCTGTTTTTCAAAACCCGATTATCAATGATTTTTTATGCAAAGCTGATATAGTTGGCAACCTTTGAGTTAGGATCTGATGGGGTTGTGTAGATTTCTGTGCCTGATCATAATCACTTCTATACCCTCCAGGTAGAAGGGTTTCGCTGCTGCGAGTATATTGTGAATTCATATTCAAGCAATCAGCGGATAAGCATTCATCATAATCTTCAATGTGATTACTTTGTTGCCAGTTTTGCTTTGCCATATTTAACCCCTTGAAATCTGACCCCTCATCAAAATCTCCCCTATAATCACCTTGTTTGGGATTTCTCAATAATAGTGTCCCCCGTAAATCTGTACATCCCGAATGACAAAAAATAAAAACTTACTGACTGCAGACAAAACCCTGGACTCAAGAATTAAAATGACTCCTTTATGGACCACAGTAACATCAGTGACTGTGAATAACAAGGAATGAACTTCGGAGAATTTGACTGCAGCGGGCTGACAAGACAGAGTCTAACAGAGCCTACATATTGGCCTCCTGCATATATTTGGCTGAACTGCGTTATTTTTTGGGCAGTGTTACTTTGTGTTACTACAGTCCCTTCTTTGGGTAGTTTTCAAGCCATAATGGGTGTGGGAGATCTGTTTAACCCACCTAGTTTGATTTGTTTCTGATCTCCTCTTGGAATTGGGTCTTAGATTATTATATCTAAGGGATCCAAGGGCTTATTTCCAGTGCTATAGCATACATTCCTGAAAAATGCGTTTTTCAGGCATGCCTTGCTAGCAGTCCCTATTCGGGGATATTACAACACATTTGACTAGTCTACTTAGACTTTTACATGTAGTTTTTTCATATGGGCGATGTAGCCATATGTGTCTCAGGGAAATTTTTTTTGTAAAACCAAACATATATATATATATATATGCATGTTTGCAATATTTCCTAGTTTCTATTATGTTTGCAATATGATGTGATGTGAATTGAAAAACAATTTACATTTGTTGCAAATGTCTATGTAAAGAAAGATTAGATATGGCATCTGCGAATGTATTTAGATTTTTAGAAATGTGTTCATATTGTATGAAATTGAAATTTCTTTCTAGAAGACGCACTCTCAAACCCATGCTAAGGATGACAGGATTTATAATCGAATAAACATTCACAAGTTGTAGTACTACGAGTTGGGAGTCGAGTAGGATGACTAAATGACAAATAACATGTGAATTAACATCATATAGTAGCTCAACCACTACGCTACACTCAATGATGTTGTTAGTCAAGCAACCAATGAAAATCCCTTGCATACTCACGAACTCGCCATTTGGAGCAAAAATAGCCCATGCGGCAGAAGATAGGTTCTGAGTACTACGACTAGCACCATCAACATAACCAATGTACAATTCGCAAGATGTTGACATCTACAAACCAAAATTAAACGATATCAATAGAAACTATGGGAAACTCTAAAAATACACGCTGTAAACACACTCAAACACACTTATAGACAATATGTGCACAATGTACTATGCATGAGATAAAGCATAGTATTTTTTAAGGTACAACCCATTTCTAGGTTGCGCCAGTGGAACTCCATCGAAATCTACCAACTCATAGGCCCCTTTTGCAAGGATTCACTTGACAATGTATGGACCACACCACATAGGTTGGAAATTTCCTAGACCTAAATTATCGGCCTCCTAGTCATATAAGAGAACTAGGTTGCCTTCCAATAATACTTGAGGCTTGACACTTTTTTTGTATTGCACCTTGACACGTCTTTTATGAGTTTTGTTGGCTAAATCAGCATCATGTCAGGTTTCATCCAAATGAGTCAAATGTAAAAGACGGTCCTCCTCTACTAAAGTGGTAGGAAGAAGTTCTACAACTAGTTTCAATGATGAAATTTCACACTCGATGGGAAGAATTTCTTCCAGACCATAGACCAACTGAAATGTCATGAATCTGATAGTCATCCTAATTGAGGTTCAGTATGCCCAGAAGGTTTTGTAAAGAAGAAAATGCCAGTCTGATTTATGGACCCATATTATACGTTGAAGCATAGTTTTAAGAACTTTTTTGATAGCCCCAACTTGTCCATTTTCTTGTGTAACAACCCTGGTAAAAATTCATGTAAAAATAATAACCACGGTTCATGGGACACTTATTTCAAGTTTAATGTTGGGAAAAACATCCTAGTGGGTGTTAATTTGGTTTATTATGGCTAAGGAAATTGGAAAAGGCAAAGGAAAAGGCTTTGGAAAGGAAAAATGACATTTTTGGCATATTTTTTTATGAAAATAATGGAGATTAGGAGAAAAGGGAGATGAAAGGTCATAGGTTGCATGTGAGGAGGAAAATGAAGGAAAATAATGGTAATTGAAGAAAATAGAGTCCTCTTATATAAAAAGGCTTCTGAGGATTAGTTCATACCTTTTTGTCAGTTAATTTTTGGAGCTCTCTCATTATTCTCTCTCTCTCTCTCTCACTCACTCTTGGACACTTAGATTTTTCTTGGAGCACTTGGGCATTAGAGCAAGGAAGAGCGGGATCAAGTAACTATATCAGGATTATTTTCATGTATTGATTTCCATATGTGAATTCCTTACTAGATTTGGCATGCATGGTATTTTATGTGGTCTCTTACTATATTAGCATGGGAATTTCTAGGTGTGACAGTGTTTTTAGCCTAGCCTTTCCATTTCCATATAGCTTTGATGAGATGGGTTTCTCATACTTCGGTTGAGCTGGATGGGTGGATTGGATTCAAAGCTGAGTGGAGTGGATCTCTGAAATGACAAACACATGGGTTAGTGGTCCCTTAACCAGAATGTGGATCACGATAAATCCACTAGCCTAGTAACCCTTGAGCTAGACTATGGGTTGCGGTAAACCCAGATTGTGTGCCTCAGTGGGACTAGGAATCCTTGCCGGTGAATTCCAGGATATACGGTAAAGCCAATAGGTGCATTTATCTCCATTAGGCCTAGTAGTATCGATATGGGATGTATGATAAAACTTAGAGAGATGGTCTTGGTGTAGGGCCTAGTGACCAATAGATCAGACTATGGGGTATGGTAAAGCCTGAAAGATTAGGAGGCACTCAAATTCCTCACGGTGTAAGTGGAGAACTCCGGTAGCATTCATGATTATTTGGGTCTTTTTGGTTGGTTATGAGACCCACATTTAAGCTTGGAATATGGCACGTGGGTGATTGGCTGAAGAGAGATTTGGCTCAGCCAATCTATGGTTGGGTGGGACGTGGAAGTGCCATATTCGGTTGGTTTTTACATTCATTAATGACGAGCTCATTCCTTTGGTATTCAGTATGGAAATGTACTAGGTTATGTATGGATTTTATTTATGTTGTATCCATTTGATTTTTTTTGTTATTGTGTTGGTTATAAGTATGTATTCGATCAATGATGATGTATGGCTATATCCATGTTTTTACCTGTAAATCAATGAACAATGTATCTATGGTAAAATAGATTGTATTGTAGCTTATGATGTAGGGGATAAATGCTTCTTATCGATTATCAGATAAGTAAGAGACCCCTATGTTTAATTCAGTTGTTTAAACCTGTAGATGCAATTTTTATGACATGTTTGACAAAATTCCTGTCAGCGATAGGAAGGGTCTAGATGAGTTCCTGTTGATGTGTTTTATTTTTTTACCTTTTTTTATGTTATTTATCATCTCCTAAAGTTTCATAAAGTTATGGGCAGTGAGCTGGGCTCTGGGGCTGAAAAGGTGGCACAAATCCTAGAGTTGTAGGCACAAAACTATGTATTTGGGGCCCTGGCCACATGCTTATGATATTGTGCCTACAACTATAGGCTTCCAAATACTACATTGCCTACGGATAAGGATATAAATGGTCAAAAATTGAGTCTTCATCAGGGATCAGGGATCTGGAAGGTTGGGTTACTTTCTAGGGATGTTGTTGATGTTGTGTAAGGTGTGTTTGCCATGTTTTTGCCGGTTCCACTTCCTCAAGGTCATCTAGGAGGTTTAATCTTCTATTAGTAGCCTCTTGTCACATGTTTACCCCAGTTGTTCTGTTACTTGGGTAGATGTGGGAAGAGGGCGTTACAGAGTTTTCAACCCTCGGAATCGATGGGTAGTGTGTTGATCATGCATTTATGTTGATTGCATATGTGTTTAGTATGCTTGTGGTCTATATTTTCTTTTTTCATCTATGTTGTGTTTTCCATGGTGGCAGTGGTGTCTCCATGGAAGTGTTGATGGTGTTGTTGTCAACATGTGTTCATGAGTGTATGAATGGTTATGTGTTGTTCACGCTTATGTATTGTTCATGCACGCTTGCTTACATGTTGTTACATGTAGCGTATTCATTTCTTGTTTATGCTAGGTCACATATTGGTCATGATTGTGTGTTGTTCATGTATGCTTGCTTATGTGATTCTATATGTACTAGGACATGCATTGGTAATTCATGATTGGTTATACATGTAAAGTGGGTGCATATGGTCAAGTTTTAATTGGTTTAGTGAAGGTTGTTGTGCATAAGGTCATTGTATGCAACTAGGTCATCATGATGATATCAGTATGTTATGACGCTAATGTGTTGGCTAAGATAGAGCAGGGGATGTAGAATGTTATCACTCTAGTAATTTCTTAAGTTGTTGGATTTTGAGTTTTTATTCAAAGAACACTAGAGGTAACCACAAACCTACTTCAAACTCTAGGATCTAGCCTTCCTAATGTACAGAGAGGGCTCTCTCTTTAAAATTTAACTTTTGTTTTGATTTAAAATATTAGGCTAGTTATGAAAGTACAATTTGGTTTTGGTTTAAAGGGTTTGGTGGGAAAAAATCACTTGGAGGTAGGATAGAGAGAATCTATTTCTCCATTGGGCTATGGAGTCTAAATCAAGCTAGCAGCACTAGAAGTCAAGGCCAAAAAGGTACAAATGTATTCAGGGCAAGATAGATAACCCTCAGAGATTTGGAAAAGTGTTTTTTGTGAAGTGGTATGATCGGGATGAAGGGAAATTAAGGATCCTTTGATATAGAAAATGGAAGTAGAAGGTAGAGGTCAAACAGGAGAAGGAGCAATTAAGGGTTCCTTGCACTAAAAATCAGAAGAAAACATTAAAATGGCAACTAGTTAAAGATAGGGAGCACTTGACTAATCCTGTAGTAATACTCCTAGTTACACATTCAGACAGAAAAAACATAAAATGAATTGCATGAAACTCAGAAAAATAAACAATGACAAGAAGGAATTACTTCACTCATCAGCTTATCACAGGGATACTAACAGATGCCTCAAAATTACTTCTTTATCCCTTGATGAAATCTCCTTTCTCCACCCACATGTTGATGGCTTCCTGTAGAAAACCATATCCACCCCCAACCATTGTTATTTTCCTGAGACCACCTCACTTGGATCAGAAAATATTTTGACGATCCAACACTCAACCAATAATAAATCCCATCACACCATGGCTATTCAGAAATATAAAGGAAAGGCTGAAACCACTGCCGAAACAACAAAAACCCATACCAATGAGAGAAAATTAACCAAATACACACATGCATTTACCATGCATGAAAAAAAAATTAGGAAATCATACATGCAACCTATTACCTGCAAGTTTTCCCATTGAATCTGCTTGATCCAAACTTTCCTTGTTTGCTCATTGTTTTCCTTTGATTTCCTTGTTCTTACTTTTCTTTCCTTTGCTTCCTTTCTTGATTTCTCCTCTTGGTGCTCTTCTCCTCTCTGAAACCAAATCCAAAACTAAAATGAAAAAATGATAAACAGCAAAAGTTTTGGACTGATCCTCATAAGCTCTTTTATAATTGATGCCTCTAATTTCTTCATTTTCCCTCTATTTTCCTTCAATTTCCTCTTCACATGCAGTTTGTGATATTTCACCTTCATTTTACTCTAATTTCCTTTATCTTCATAAATAAATTCCAAAAATAATTTTTTGTCATTTCAAATCCTTTTCCAATTTCCCTTAGCCATAATAAACAACAAGTGATGCCCACTATGATGTTTTTCCCAACATTCAGCTTGGAATATGTGTCACATAACCTTGGTCTTATTTTTTCCTTTATTAACTATATTACTTGACTTTTAACTTGGGTCTATTATAGGATGAGATATTGATAGAACGTCCCTTCCTCATCCTTGGGATGATGTGGCTTTCTTCACCTAGAAGTTTATCACCTATGAGGGATGCTTTGGGACAATATTTCATTATCATTTTTAGTTATGGGAAAATATTCATAATGGATAGTTAATAAAGTTTCCCTACTATCTATTAAAGTATTTATAGCATATGGAAAAGGAAGTGTGTGTGGAAAAAAATCCAAATACTTATTTAATAAACCATGCATTAATTAAGTTGATCATAATTCATTCATTGCAATAACGGGGAGGCACATAGACTGGTTTTCTAATGGGGTTGAATGTACCATCTCTTGAAACAAAGGAAAATGAAGGTGAAGAACAAGAGGAAATTTTTGATACAACACGAAAAAATAGAGTAGTTACACCTCCTAGAAAAAACAAAGCAGTTACACCCCATAGACCCCATCGCAGAAAAATTAAAAGATGGAGTTCAATAAGAATCTCTACTAGTACATTTGTTGAAGGAAAAAAATAACACATTGAAGAACCTGTGGATGTATCCAATGGATGGTATGAGAGAAAAAATTATGGATTCCCTAATGAGGAAGAAGGACATGAAGCAAAGACTTTTGAAATAGGGGCACCTAGAAAAGAGTCAACTGAAGCAGGGGTTATTGAAATAGAAACACTTGGGAAATCTAAGAAAACATTTGAGAATTAAATCCTTCGCAAATAGGGGTGAAAAAGAGGTTATTGAAGACTAATTGGGTGGAAATAATCCTAAGAAGAGAGTGCGGGTAATTTTTTAACTACCCCAATACTTGAGGAATGTACTATTATAATAGAACTAAAGGGGCTTTAGGGACAAAAAAATGAAGAGAATGAATAAGAATTTGTAAAAGAACGTACCCCGACACCAGAGGTCCATGTTGCTTCCCCAGAATCAAAGGAACTCGAGGAACGTCAAAAAAATAAAGAGCTCACAAACGAACAATAAGGTGTCTCTTTACCAGGTAAGCTTGAAATCGACCCTCTTATCCAGAAAATTAATAAATTGAAGAATGAAAATGAAAATTTAAGGAAGAAACTTTCCATAGTTAAGGGGAAGCTTCAGTTTAGGAAACAAATAGGCTAGAAAGCCAAGAAGAAGTGGCAAAAATAATGTCACTTGATGGAATAGTAGTAAGATTGTGTGAAGGGTGCAAGAAAGTGCTTGCAAAAGAAGGTTATGAAGGGCCAACCACTATTTTGATTGGCATCCAAGCTGAAGAGCATGATGAAGAAATCCAAATCATTATTCCACAAGAACCTAATGAAGATGTTTATGTTACACAAGAAACAACAGTTGAAGTAGAATGGGATGGAGAAAAGCAATATGCCATTCCACGAGAACATGTTTATGATGCTACTATTACACAAGAACCAGTAGTTGAAACAAAGGAAACTGAAATAAAATTGGTTTTTGCTCCAAAAGAACCGATCGATGATGTTTTTGTCACACAAGAACTAGAAACTGAGAGAGTTCAACATGAGGAGAAAGGGAATGAAGAGGTGTTCCAAAATGATGTTGAATCTATTGCTATGGTAATGAGAGAAACAACTTAGTTAAAATTTTAAGTCATTAAAGTGAACATTTTTGCTTGAAGAATTAGAAATGGAATAATTTAGCAATTTCATCAAAGAACGAAGTCACTCCTCTAAAACTGTATAAGGAAATTTTTTATGATCTTAAGAGGACCTGGGCTGAAAGGCTGAAGGTTTAGGACTTGGTAAAAATTATGAAAGAAAGGAAGCAAGAACTATTACAAGTAGAATAATTGCAAGGGGAAGTACAATTGTTATAGCTGGAAAACGAGTCAATGTATGAATTTTTTGACAACATATGGATTTGTAGACATCCTTCTCTATCATATCCCATGTATCTGCAAGAAAAATGATTCCTTTTTACAATTAACATACCTCAAGGAGAATTACCATATGAGATGAAGAAGGCTCGAGACTTTTTGGAAATTTTCCAAAAGGCCACTTTTACGGAGCAACATTTACTATGTGAAATGTACTTGCATGATTATGTATGTTTTGGAGAAAGAAACTTTAACATTACACCATACGTTGGGATGTTAAGTTGAGAGCCTTCGTTTCCTTTATGAAAAATAAAATTAGTTGGAATTTTTTTGAGATATTGTAATAACTAATGAAGGAAAAATGAAATTGTTTATAAGAGATGAGATTGGATCTGTTGAAAGAGTCTCTAGAGTGTATAACAAAATATGGTGATATCTAGACACAAAAGATATGCTAATGGATTTCAAGAATAGAGTTCTGGAACATTGTCTCAAAAATCTGAAAGGAATGAGACAAAGCACATTAGAAGGGATTAGACTTAGAGGGGATGATTGTAGAAAGGAATTGAAGGATGGGGACCCTTATTTCTTTCAAAATCTCACACATGCACTCTCCAGGGTTTCTCAATATGTAGAATGCATTAAAAGAGGTGGGCCTAGTTGGTTTGGACTTAGGTTCAAAATTATTCTTGTTTGGCTCCCTTCCTATCAGTATAAACACCCATATCATCTTGTTAATAAATGATGAGAAATGGAATTGGTTCTTTCTGGAGGCTACAAAGCATATTCAAAGGATATTGCAGGAGCTTACAGTGTTTTAGAATTCCATTCTCAACACATCATAAACCAATTATAATGTCATGCATGATGACATGCATATGCTTAAGTTGGGGAGATATGTTGGGACACAGAATCGACATCCTTTTGCATCCATTTTCTTGTCCTTTCTTTACCCTTTTTGACTCTCAAGACCATACTTTATCACTGTGATAGCCACTATCAACCTAAGTATTCGTAATTTTATATGTCATCCTTATAATCTAATTATAATCATAATTTTGTATGAAAACTACTACTTTAGGCTATTTTTATCATAAAACTGAAAAATGTGTTGTTTCAGGGTATGTTTTTTGTTGAGATACTATATAGGATTACACTTTCCAATTTTACCTCACTAAGGATAGGAGAAGGAATAACTGAAGGTTGTTGATACACGTGAAACTCATTTTGGACATGATGATATCCTTTAATCAGTAATGAAGACTAGTCTGGAAAAGTATTTGGTCAAGGACAATTTAACTACCAAAGGAGATATTTATGGACAACGCAACTGAAGTAGTTAGGATTTTCCAGAGATGAATTTTATAATTTGGAAAAGTTGTTACAACTTTGTCCAAACCATGGAAATTATTATTAATTTGTTAATATATATTCTCAATTTAGATCACATGAGAATTGAGATATTCTCATGATGATATTATCTTTGTAATCTGAAATTATAAAAAGGTATTCGTTATGCCTGTGAGAAGGCATATAGATAGAAATATTCATAGAAAGAAAATAAGAGGATGGGGGAGCACCAACTTTGTAATATTCTATGTTTCATTAATGAAAATCTCAATCATTTTTGGTACCATAACTTTATGTTCATTAGCTTGTGTATTGTGTAGTGTACCAGCCCCTGTTAGGAAGGAAGGACCCTCCTTCTTAGCAGGGATCACTAGTTAGGAAGGTACTGTAGAAATTTGATTTGTTTCCTCTCGGTTATGAGTCATGTATAATTCGTATTAATATTGTGCATGCTTTAGTGATTGCATAATTCTAACCTTTGTGTTGTGTAACAAAATAGGCCCTAGACTAGTCCCTTTGTTAACGTGATAGTTATCTAATTCTTGTTACAATTAGCTGGCATGTCTATTTCATTTGAATGGGTGTTTCAACATTTTCTTGAGTGAATGGTTTCCATGAGTGTTGTTTCTTTCTGGAAAATAGTGGTTGTGTGACAAAGTGGTTTATTTTGTAATGTGTGTTTATTTCCTGAAAGTTTGAGCGAGGTTTGAGAGTGTAACAACCAGAGTGTTGGATTGTTGAGAGTTTTATTACAACAATTGGATTTGAGATTCATTACACTAGTCACCATTTGTCTTTGCATATATTTTATGTGATAGCCTTGAAATAAAAATGCCTAACCGTATTGATTATTAATGTGAGAGTAAAAAAAAAATCTCTGAATTAAAAGAACAATTGTTTTGCCCAATAGTTTCCTCCAAGAATTTTATCTAGAGAGAATTATGTAAAAACAAAGTAGGAAATACATACTACTCTTCTAAATACATGGGTAATAGGGGAAGCTTTAATTAGTTTCGAAGTTATTTTCCTTAAAATAAATTTTCAAAACATTCAAGTATGAGGAAGAGGTGTAATTCCTTTTATGTTCAATATGTAGTTGACACATAGCATTTAAAATTATATTAATAATTATTTCAATGTTTGTGAAAAACAAAATAATTAAATTGAATGTACACCTTAAATTCAGACTAGAATGAATGCAAAACATCATTCAATTAAGAGGTATCCTCGATGAACCTTATCTATAAAGCACCTTATAAGCGATTTAGGAAATACGTTTTTACTCTTCTAAATAAATGAACTATAGAGGAAGCTTTAATTAGTTTTGGATCTCTTTACGCTGAAAGGTGCTTCCAACAACCCTTTATAAGAAATATGTGTAATTCCTTCAACCCAATATAAGCCATATGTGAAATTCCTTCAATATTTAATATTAAGTTGAGACATGGAATTTAAAAATATGGAAATAAATAAATTATTTTGACGTCCACCTTAAATGTTTTTTTTCTAGGGTAAAATTGTATGAGCTTCAAAACTGGAAATTACAAGATAAGACTAAAAAATATAAGTTAATCTATTACTAGGTAGATCAGACCAAATCCAAAAATTGACTCTCTGTAGAGAGGTAAGAGGTAACTGAGTGTTGGGAGAAACAAAATTTAACATACAAAAACTAAGATTCTGGCCTAAACAACATTGTAGAAAACCAACAGGAACACAAGACCAATAGAGCATAGACATGATAAAAACTAGGTAGAAGGGTCTGAGTCTATGGAAGTGACCTAGATAGGCTCGTTAATGTCTCCATAGGCTCCTCCCACTGAGGTGGGGATTCCAAGATGATGTTCAATATGCTCCATCAACTGATCTAAGTTCTTCATATGTTGATGTTGATGTTCAAGTGAATGAAGAATATCCATTTCATGCTCGTAATGGTATAAGAGAGTGCACCCCAATAGGAACTTCATGTGTCTAGAATCTAATTGTGCACATATATTGATTAAAATGACCTATAGTATTCCTTATGTCTATAATCAAATTCTCAAACTTAGTAAGAACCTCTATATCTGAAATATGAAGCCTATGAGTGGAAGCTTATCTCACAACATGGACTAGCTCTTCTTGAATTGACCCCTGTATGAAATCATTAAAGCAAGAGGAAACTTCCTCCAGAAAATGATGCATACGAGTACTACCATGTGGGTCTACTCTTGGTAATAGGTGGCACCCTTACAAACTCGAGAATGCTAATAGGGCATGGAAGAAGGGTTAGAGGATAAGAAAGGCTTGAGCCATAGACGAAGAAGAAGCATGGATTCAGAGAAATGGAAAGAGAGCCACATAACTTGAGCACTGGGAGGAGAGTCACCAAGGCAAAAGGAGTAGCCAATAAGAGAATTTGGTTTTGAAAACAAGATGGGAGAGGAAAAAATAAAGGAGAATGTGAGTATAAGACATCTAAGAATAACTCAAGGTAAGGGTATGCATCGAATGACCGTGAGAGAAGGAGCATGCAATGAGATGGAGCTGAAAGAGGATTGAAGATGGTAAAGTGTGGTGAAGGATAAAAATGGATTAATTATAGGAGAGAGGGGGGGAGTATCCAGGAAATGATAATAGTTCAGATGCAAACCAAGGAGGCTATTCTCAGATGATGTAGTCGAGAACGAGGGGAGGAATTGAAAAAGATAAGGCTCAAGCACCAAAACTATTGAAGAAATTACCAACCTACAGGAAGACAGTCATTACTGAATAATAAAACTTCTGCATAGTGTTAGATGGACTAATCCCTCTTGTGGACAAGAGTGATCTCCCTAGTATCCTAAGGATATCTAGAAACAAACAGACAGATGTAGACCATTTTCTCTAGACTACTTTGCTTACAAATTATTAACTAACTATGGAGAGATGCTCCTACCTGAAGTCCAACACTTATTCGATATTCAATCCAGTCGCTCCAAAAGATATCAAACCAGCATGTAAGATCTGTAATCAAAGACAAGAAAAAGGGATCAAAAGCATCTGCGAGATAATAATTCAAAAGCATAAATATATCTTAGTGATCAAGGAATCCAAGAATTAAATTATCCAAAAGATACATGAACAACTTAAGGAGAAAATAGAATCCATTTGTATTAACTTTGAATAAAAGAAGAAGCCTTACAACCATGACGCCTTGATGTTTGTACAGGTTCTTCCGGGGTCCCAAATAGTCATTTTCCTCAGTTTGACAAGAATTCGACTCTCTTTATCGGCATAAAATTATGGCCATGAGTTTGTAATCTCTCTCATGCCAATGATGCAGAATATGGAGAGTATGTTCTCTCAAAAATTCCTCTCTAAACTATGAGTTTTAAGTACTATCTCCAAAGCAAGAAGCAAGCACTTAGTACAAAATACAATCTATAATACCCTTGAGACTGAAGCTTGGCCTCAATTTATAGCAGAAGGGAGGTAGTTTCAGCTCCAAAAAGGAAGGGATAAAGCCCTCTCATCATGGGATTTTAGCTCTAAAAACCAAGGGATTACTCCATTCATGAAGGGATAATGGTTTATGAATGGAAGGGGCAGAGCTCGGCCAGATAATGCTTCTAGAAGGCTCCAACTGGGAAAATATTCGACCAGCTGGGCTTCTAGAACTTACTTTTCTCTTTTTTTACCTTTTACGGGGGTCCGCAGTTTTAATGAGCTTTACGTGTGGGATGTACCGCAGTTTTTACAAAAATTAGCTATGGTACCGCAAGGAATGACTAGGAAAAGTGCGGGAGTAGGCTTTTTGGGACTTTTAAGAGCTTCTTCCAGTTCCAAGACTTGATTTGGGTAACTTATGTTTTTATACTTCTAAGGAAGCAATAAATAGGTAATGATGAACCCATATAGACATCTTAATGTCATGGTGACAAAATTTCAGTGTAACATATTTCCCCCTAAAGTGTGAAGTCTGAAGAGTTTTTTGAATAATTCTGAAGAGTGAAGTGCTTTATCATCCTAAGGATCAGGCTGTCGGTACATCGGTCGAAACCTGGAAAAAACATTCAATGCAAGCATATATATATGCATATCATTGTTGAGGTAGGCATTCCCATACTCAGATCAAAACTAACTACATGTTCTGATATAGAAATGATTTTAGAATTACATGAAGTAGTAGACACAGTATGGACGCAGCCATCTATTATGAGTAGTCTACTATATGATGAATAATAAAACTCCTCGTAGCCTGGATGGTAGAAACTAGAACCAGGGTCTTGATTTCCACTTCTCGAACTAGTACGATTCTATCCATGCGACTGATTATGTCGAAGTCGAAGATGGTAGAAACCACTTGATTACCAGTCAATGATGTGAACTGTTAACAAGTGTGTGAGAGACCACCAATAATGAAAATGGCTCTCAAAGTACTCAGTACAATCTATGAAATGTGAATTTGTGATCTGAAGTCGAACATTCCACAGAATCATTTGATCAAAGGTCAATGATGCAACCTGTCGTCGAAGGCGAGAAACCTGCCATTAAGGCATGCAGATCCCAAGGTACTGATAGGATTCTAGATCAACTTTCTAGATGATGAGCTATCGCCAATAGAAAGTGATCCATTGTAGGAAAGCCCACGACACGAAACCATTAGATCAAGTTTTGAAGAAATATATAGCAAGGACTGACTCAGGGATGGTCAACGCGAATGGAGACAAATGTTTGCAATGAATGGTTTATTTAACTGATCTCTTGAACACATAACGACACTGCAGATGGTTTGGTGACGATTGACCTAAAGCTAATACCCAGAAACCGGCTGAAGAATTTCAATGTGGTTTGGTTAACTGTTGGTCAAAGTCTTTTCCCAACCCAGACATGAATGTGACAAAAGTGTCGTGTTCAAGAGTGGTATACAACTTTTTAAAACGAAGTGTGACAAGTGGATTCATTTTCTCTCTTTTCCCCCACCATTTCTAGCAAGTACCTCTTTATTTTTGACAAGCTTGAGGAGGATAACATTTGCTTGTAATGTAAGCTCATCCTTTGGATGAGTCCAACTTAGTATTAAAATCTAACCTAAGAGGAGTGGTTCGTTCCTGTTTATAATTGACAGGTCCTTTACTGTTAAGTTTTAACGAGTCCAGTATAGTGAAACTTGGTGTTTTTTAGTTTTAGGGAGTCAGAAGAAAAATTTAAGAAAACTCCGTGGGTGTACTTTTTTCGTAAATTTAGTCCCTCAAGCTCGAAAAAGGATAAAATAATGCAGGAGAGAACTCTATTGACTATGATTAGTCAATGTATACCTTTTTCGTAAATAGTCTCTTTCAGTCCGGAAAAGGGGTAAAATTATACTAAAGGGACGACTTTTCATTTCCTTTAACAATTTTGAATAGTCAATTACTCGGCAATATTTTCATGTTTAGAGATTCTGAAAAGGGCTTAAAAGAGAACTCCATGGTTTCGCTTTTTCTGTAAGTTTTAACGAGTTCGAAAAAGTGATAAAAATGTACTCATTGGTTTTGATTTTTCTGTAAGTTTTAACGAGTTCAAAAAAGTGATAAAAATGTACTCATTTGGTGTCGCTTGTTCACAAATTTTTAATGAGTTTGAAAAGGTAAAAAAAGCATACTCATCTCCAAAATTATCATTTCACCTGAAAATCCTACATTCTACACAAAAAACTCAAAACATTAAACATACCTGTCTTAGATAAGTAAAAATAATTTGAAAAACTACTTTTCAAAGTGAAAAATAAATAAAATATTATTTTATTTATTCAAAAAATATTATAAAAAGGAGTTAAACCAAGTCATTTTTACCATTTGCATCCAGAGTGAAAGTTGAGAGCTTTTGGTAGAAAAAGTTCCAAAGGAGATATCAGAAAAACCAACCGTCTGAATCCAAAACCGTCGATTCCAGGTAATCCAAAACTCATTTCTCTTCATTTTTTTCCATTCACATTCTCTTTTTAGGCTTTAAAATTATTTTTTAAGAGGAAAATAGGTTCAAAAAATCGCCCTCGGGGTACCACAGGTAATACATATGGTACCTGTGGAGCCCGATATTTTTCCAAAGGAAAATTATCGGACTCTCGCACTTTTTGTGTATAACGCGTGTAGTGGTTTGCACTGTTTTAATGCAAAAAGTGCGGAGGTGCCGTGAACAAAATTAAAAATTTAATTTCTCTCAAATTAAGCCAATTTTTCCATTTTGATAGTGTCTAATATTTTAATGCGTCTATTGCAGAGTATCCACAATGCTTGAATAGAGAGAACGTGAACATGAAGAAGTGGATGAGGCAGCTATCAGAAGTTTTCCCACACGGAGTGTATTGAGAAACTGTGGATTATACAAATATTGGGCAATGCAGGGCATGAGAGCTCAAGTAGAGTTATTGACATGGCTAGTGAACAGGTGGGATGTTCAAGAACAGTGTTTCATTATCGGTGATCACCAGCTCGAACTTGGGTTGGAGGAAATTTACTTCCTTACAGGTTTGTCTAAAAGAGAACCTATTTCCTTGTTTGGGGCTAGGCAAGGTGGCCCGCCTAAAGCTAGCTATCAACAAGAATTTTGTAACGAATAGGTTGATCCAAAAGACAACCGAATTGATATAAAAACCATTATCAATCTTGAACTCAAAGTAGTTGCATTCACAGTGACCAAATTGTGTGGGAGTGCAGCTCCACATGTGGCTACTAAAGCCCATATGCAGACAGCGGTTGAGTGCTACAAAGGTACCATCTTCAACTGGTGTGAAGGAGTATTGGCTAATGTAAAATGCCAATTGACCAGAGCTAAGAACGCAAAGTTGAAAATTTTTGGATATGGAGCTATCGTAGTTTCTTTTTCTCTAGAGAGGATTCCTTCTCTTTCCCCCCAGCTTATCTCGGTTGATGCTGGTGGGGTCAGAGAGCCTCGAATGGTCCGCTGGGTGCAAGTGATGGCCCATTATAGTGAGGGTGTTGATATTGTTCGATTTACACCTTCATACTTTCACTGGTTACAGAACCAGATCTTCGCCATTGAAGATTTTCCGTATGCAGGGATAGATTTCCATGGTGATCCTGATATGGTTCTTCCTCTCGGAGCTCAATAGGATGAGTCAGGTAAATAAATCATTTTGATGTGTTTCTAATTCTAATTTTTTGTTTTTTAAATCGTCCGATATTGATGACAAAAATTCAAATGCAGATGTTGGTCCACAAAGACCAGCCAACCTCCACCGCTTCGAGGGGAAGTGCACAGATCTTATCACACCGCCAGAGAATCAAGCAGCAGAGATTCTCACTGATTTGGAGCAGAACTTGAGAGGTTGACCAGAGACATACCAGTGACTAGTATGGAAAATATTCCTTTACGTCTCCAGAGGCATGTTGCTGGCGTTCTTGGCCAGTTTTGGAGATATCTGCATAGAGTGGCACAAGCGATAGTGTATTATCATGATCAACACCATGAATAGTGGATGATTATCGCAGACCATTGTATTTTTTCTTTTTTATCACTACCTTTCGGATCATAAGGTGTTTTAAACCTATGATCCTAGACGATGTAATATTTTTTGAACACAAACTCTATCTATGATATGACTACTTTCGACGGCTTTATCTTGTTCAAAAATTATCGAATGTTGTTTTAATTTACTGTTTTAATGTCACATATGTATATTTATAAAATTATTAGCTAATGCATTAGCCAATGTATTTAAATTTCTCGGAATGTGTTGATATTCAATGTAATCAAACTGCCTTTCCAAGAGATGAACCTTCAAGAATAATCTCAGTAACACTGGATTTTTAATTGTGTATACTCTGTTTAAGTGTAATACAATGAGTTCTGAATCGAACCTTATGATCAAATGCAAAATGCCAAATGAAATGGCATCAGATAATAACTCAATCACTGCGCTATATTCTGCAACATTATTCGTTGTTTGACCAAGGCTTACCCCATGCATAGAAACTAACTCAACGGTGGGTGAACAGATAACCCAAGCTAGGGAAGAGATGTTCTGTGTATTACGACAGGCACCATTAGCAAAACCAATGTAGGCTTCAAGAGACTTCGACATCTACAATATCAAGAGTAATCAAGAAAAGCAGGGATAGTAGTCAATGAAAACTTAAACAGACACACTCATCTAATCTAAAGCAGCTAAGATAGAAAAAATAATAATCTACCGGTAAGATCTTCACACAAAATCAAGCATAATATCTCTTCAGATAAAGTCCATTTTTGGGTTTATCTAAAGAGACCCCGTCATAATCAATCAATTCGTAAGCCCCTTTTGCAAGCACTCGCTTGATAGTATAAGGACCGTGCCACATGGGTTCGAATTTCCCAGCTCCTAGTTTATCATTAGCTTGGTCGTATACTAATACTAGGTCACCCTATGAAAAAAACACGAGGTGTAACACTTCGATCGTACTAAACTTTAACGCATTTTTTGTGAGCTTTGGCTACCAATGCAACAGTGCGCCAAGTCTCATCTAATTGTGCCAGATACAAAAAACGTTTTTCCTCCTCAGAGGTAATTGGTAGTAACTCTATCGCTAATTGGAGTGACGGTATTTCACATTCAATCGGTAACACAACTTCTCAACCATAGACTAGTTGAAAAGGAGTGAAACCTGTTCCGATTTTTGCTGAGGCTCGGTATAACCAAAGTGCTGAGAAAAGCATAGTATGCCAATTCAATTTATGAATTCTGATTATCCTTTTAATCATGGTGGTTAAAAATTTATTGACAACTTCAACCTGAGCATTAGCCTGCGGGTAATACGGTGTAGAAATATCATGGTGGGGGCCAAGTTGGTCAGAAAGTTCGGTCATCATAATATTTCGAAAATGGCTCCCATGATCAGTAACGATAGCTTGGGGTACACCAAATCGAGCAATCATGTGATTGAATACAAAATAAGTTGCAATTTTTTCATCTGCCGCAAATGTAGGCATCGCCTCGGCCCATTTGGTAAAATAATCTATTGCGAGAATAATATACCCATGCCCCCCGGCTGAGTGAGGGTTACATGTAATGAAATCAATGCCCCATTTTGCAAAAGGACCAACAACAATTATGGGGTGAAGAGGAGCTGGTGGTGCATGCATTTTCCGATCAAAGATCTGACAATTGTGGCATTTTCGGACCACGAGAATGCAATCTTTAAATAATGACGGCCAAAAATAACCAGCGCGCAATATTTTTTGCGTTGTGGCATACCCAGACATATGACCACCACACGCTCTAGAATGACAGTCATTTAAAACTTGTTCAACCTCTTCATGGGTTAAACATCATCGAAATACAGAATCTGCACCGCGACGATAAAGCGTGTCTCCAACAATATTGTACTGCTGAGACTGGTAACAGATCTTTCGTCGATGTGAACGGGAAAGTTCAGGCTGAAAATTTTGGGTTTAGAGTTAAATGATTATATCTCCATACCAAGGATCTAACGTACTGATAAGAAACAAAGATTCATCAGCGATTGGATGTTCTACCACAGTTTTTGTCTCAGTATTTGGGAAGTCACACATCAGTTCGGTGAACACTAGTGATTTCTTTGATTTGGATTTTTCAAATTATAAATCAAAATCCTGAAGGATAACTATCAATTTAGAGTATTTTCCCCCTAGCAGTTGCTTAGTCAGAATATACATCATTGGGTTGCAATTAGAAATCACTGTTGTTTTTCGTAACAAAATGTAATGACAAAATCGTTGGACAGCTTGAACTGCTGCCAAGGCCAATTTCTCCACATGCGAGTATTTGATCTCTGTCGGATTGAGAATCCGAATGAGATAGTAAATCACATGTTAGTTGTGGAATTCATCTTCCTGAACTAATACCATTCCAATAGTGGAATCAGAGGCTACTAAGTATAAAAAGTAATCCTGGCTATAGTTTGGTGGATGCAATAACGGTGTATGGGTCAACGTGTGTTTTAAAGCATCAAAATATCAATCAACGATCTCATCCCAAATGAAATAAATATTCTATTTCAAAAGCCTGGTAAAACCTTTGGTTAACTCGGCATAGTTCTAGATGAATCTACGTAGAAAGTTCGCTTTCCCTTGCAAACTTTGGAGTTGGCGAAGTGTGGAAGGAGGAGGTAAATTGATAATAGCCTCAACCTTTGAAGGGCTGACATGAATGCCTTGTTTCGAAATGACAAATCCTAGTAATCTACCAGATTGTACACAACAAACACACTTGTGCAGATTCAGGTGAATCTTTTAATACCTACATCTCATAAAAATCGCTCGTAAGTGAGTTGAATGATCTTCCCTGTGTAAGGAATGAGTAGGTAGATCATCGAGATAAGGTTTCACAATGTGTTTAATGTCATGAAAAGCATAGGACATAGCCCTTTGAAAAGTTTCCCCAGCATTCTTTAGTCCAAAAGGTAGTTTACAGTAAGCAAATGTTCCCCAAGGACAAATGAACTTTGTTTTTGGTTGATCAGCAGGGAGTATGTTTATTTGATTATATTTGGAAAATCCATCCATAAATGAATACATTTCATTTCTGGCACAATCGTCAATGATTTGGTCGATATAAGGGGTTGGATAATTGTCTTTAGGGAAAACTTTATTAATATCCCTATAATCGACACATACTTGTATTTTTCCTTGTTTTTTAGTAACAGGAACGATGTTAGATACCCAATCTGTTAATGGGATAGGATAAATAAAACTTTCTTTCAATAATTTCTCAACTTCGCCTTTGATAGCGACAGCCTTTTGTGGATGTATCAGACGTAATTTTTGTCTGATCGGTTTAGCATCTAGGTAAGTTTTGATTTCATGAACAACAATTTTGGGATCGATTCCTGGCATTTATTCATGAGACCAGGAAAATATGTCGTAGAATTATTGAAATAGGGCCTTATATGTAGCAATTTCATCTAATGTACAAAAGGCACCTATATGAATGTTTCAATAATTCCTGGTTTTACTGATATGTCAATAGGAATCGTGGAAGAAATTTTCCCCAAATTCACTTCAGAATCTAAATTTGAGATTGATAATGGATTCTGGGGTTCCTTGACATAGTCAATTGTAAAAATAGATGAAAAATTATTTTCGAATCTATCAAGCTCAAGTAAAAATGATAACCTATTATGGAGATCATCCCATGGTAAATCATCTATGGACAAGAATTCACGAATGTTTTTGTTAGTATAAAACACTTCTTTAAAAGGATTCATAATTGATGTTATAGCTGAGCTTGAAGGCGAAAGTGATTCTTCATTGACCACATTCATTGGATCAGAATCTGTTGTTGGTAAATTGGAAAATGACTGTACTGCTTGATATGCTAATTCAAATGGACTCAAAGGCATCGTGCCATCAAACGAATCTAGTTCTGATTCTGAAGGCACTATCCAAGGATCATCAAATGGAATAGTTCTTGATGTAATCATATTGATATTAGTGATAGTACACGGTACGTTAGGTGGAGGCAAAGAAAAATTTCCCAACAAAGTGGAATCTTTGATTAAACCTACTCCTACATCCTCATAAGGGATAGTCGTTTTTCCAACATGTTGAATATTATCCGTAGAGGCTGGGTCAGACGAATAATATGAGAGCTGATCGACTTTCAAAATATTTCCTTGATGAGGAAACATGATTAATCGAAAGACGGAAGACACGATAGCAGTCATATCATAATACCAACTTCGACCCAAAATAAGGTTGTAATCTAGAGGGGCATCAACTACTTCCACATCTAAATTAACAGTTTTACCTTCGACCTCTATAGGTAGATCCTGCAAAATTCCGAATGGATGGAATCCTCTTCCGTCAAAAGCTTTGAGGATTTTCAGTGATTGTTTAAGTGTCAGAGAACCAAGTGATTTCCAATAGTTTAACAACATAATACACGTAGAAGCTCCTTCATCAATAACAGTACGAAAGGAACGTCTGTTTTTTACTAGTACTGGAATCTGAAAGGCCATTTAATGAGGGATTCATGGTGTAAAATTTTCTAAATTGAAGACTATTAGGTTTGAATCCTGAAGATCTACTGCTCCAATTACTGATAAGAGTAATTTTCTTTGTGCTGGACATGATTGTAGCACTTCCAAAGCCGACATTGTCGAAGGAGATATTTCCAAATCCTCAACATTGTTGTAATTCTGAGCAGCTCTCACATATGGATTGAAAGTTGATTTACGAAGTACACCTTTAGGAGGCGGTTTGATTACTAAATCAGGATTCGGTTTCTCGATGTGAAGCGGATCGGAAACAGAAGGAGATGCAGCTGGTGCAGAATTAGAATTTTCTACTTCTTTCCCAGTAACGGGATTTTTACTACCATAATCTTGCGATCGAGTCGCAACCATTACTTGAGACATCATCAAAATATCTGTTGATGTATTAGAAGAAGATCCAATCATTTTACTATCTTTAACTGGAAAGGGATCCTTCAAGATAGCGGGAGTGGGTGAACCTTTGACGAACTTAGAAACTTTAGCCCTATGTGGACATTCCTTAGTGAAATGATCCTCATCACATATAAGACAAGGATAACGAGGTTTCCATTTGTCATCAGTTGATTCAGTTTTATCAGTTCTTTCTTTAGGAGTGGAGGTTTGTTTATTCTTTTTCTTCCCTTTCTTCTTGTTTCCGGATTTCGACTTTGTAGTAGATGAATCTACAATGTGAATATCGGCAGTAGTTTCCAAGGAAGATTCTCCTTCTGGTGAATCAGGTAAAGTTATTAGAGGAGAATTAATATTTGAAGATCTATTCTTACTCTTAGTTGTACTAATTGAACCGATTACGCCATTAGTGGCATGAGACCCTGAAGGAGTTGTTGTTATCTGACCAGGACGCGATAAATTGGGGATTTTCTCATACAAAGTTCCGGACTGGGTATATACCAAGTCTAGATACTGAGCTTGAGCAATAACTTGTTCTTCTGTGACAACTTCTGCTTTGGCTACATCTTTAGTGATTTTTAGTAACAATGATTTGATAAACCATTCTGCCAATATTTTATCTAGGATAAATTTTTTTACCAAACTTCTTCTATGTCTCCGTTCATGAATATGATCTGAAATGTATGTAGACGTAGATTGTTTTAGTGAAGTTAATAATTCTGTGCCATTGTCGTATCTGACTGGAAACTGAAAAATGAGTTAAGAAGGCATTTGCTAGGGCATTGAAATTGTTAAACGAGCCTCGTGGCAGTTCAATGTACCACTTAGCAGCTAATCCTATTAAGGTTCTCTGAAAAAGTCTAAGTCGAATGGAATCGTCGATTAATGAGTTAGATGCACACCAAAGGTGGTAAGTCATAATGTGGTTAGAAGGATCCTCTCCTGATTTTCCTTCAAATTTTGGGATATCAATGGGAAATTTATGAGGCATTGGTGGCCAATACGGATGATAGTAGATGGGATCATTCGTAAGGCGGGATAAATCCGGTAAATCCAAAGTTGCTATGAATGGTAATCGACGGGTAGGGTCTTGTGGATAGCCTTGTGAAACTAAACCAGTCCCAGGAGGAGGATATCCAGGATAACCTAGAATAGGTTGTGCATTTGGAATTAGATTACCCCCTGGATAACCAGGAATAACCGGACCATACTGAGGTTGAACAGGTGTTTGATACGTATATCCAGGGTACGGTTTTTGAGGGTAGACTGGAGTTTGTGGAATAGGTCCATATTGGTACGGCCCCTAATACGATTGATAAGTAAACTGAAGTTGACTCGTTATAACTATACTTGTACCAGGTTGTCCTGTGGGCATCGGAACAGTAGTCTAAATTGTAGGTCCAGATTGCAAAATAGAAACATGAGGAATCTGTTCCGATGTTTGAGGGGCAGATGTAACAGGAACTGTAGACACTGAAGGAATAGGTGTGATAGGTTGAATAGAAGTCTGAGCAGTTGTTTTTGGCGGAGTAGTAGGTGAGCTCAGACCAGGTTGCTGAATAGGACCAGATGCAGGTGTTGGAATTGAAGGTTGGACTAGTTGTTGGGGTTGATTATAACCAACAGGTTGTCCTACTTAATAATAAGGTACTTGCATATTTGGTTGTAAATTCTGTTGGACTTGGGATGGATCCCACACCATTCTGGGATATGAGGGTCCCATCGAAGGTTGTACATAAGACGGCCCATAACTGGGTTGAACATATGGCTGATAATTAGTTGGATAATTTCCACCTCCTTGTAACATTTTTTATTCAAGATAGAAATATTGTGCTAAAGGAGGTTGCAATCCTTGAGCTGGATACTGCCCTCGAGGTTGATATTGACCTTGAGGCATGTACTGACTTTGACATTGATATTGACCTTGAGGTAAGTACTGTCCCTGGGGTTGATATTGACCCTGAGGTATGTACTGCCCCTGGGGTTGAGATTGACCCTGAGGTATGTATTGTCCTTGGGGTTGCCCCCCATGCTATATTTGGCTATTTTGAGGTTGCCCCCCGGGCTGTAAATTACTACCTTGAGATGCGGGGTTTGGAATATTTCCGAACATCATATATACTTGCTCATTGTTTAAAGTTCCAGTATTTGATTCATTCAGGCCAGATGATGACATTGGTTTGCTTGGAAAAGGAGATGCTCCTGAGAATGTACCAGAGAGCGACTGATAGCCTGCAGGAACAGACGGACCACCATAGAGAAATGTTTCTGGCGATTCAGTAAACATAGATGACTCACCTGACATGTTTATCTGAGGTCTATAACCTATTGGTGTAGAGTAGAAAGGGATTCGGGGTGGCGAATACTGAAGACCTACGTTTTGTAGAAAATATATCAATGAAGAATACCAAGCGTCTTGTCTAAAAGGACTGTAAAAAATTGATTCACATTCTCTAAGTTCTAAATTTTATTGAGTTGAAGGAAGAATGATGTCTTCCTCTATATCAGTGATTTCTTCAATACTAATGAGACCAGGAGGAAGATCTTCTGTAATCTGATTCCTCACTCTGGGTGAATCAGGATAATCAGGAGTTGGAGTAATGAATTCTAAAGTAGGCTCTGATGTAGAAGGTTCGGTTTCCGATTCAGAAATTTCAGGTCCTTCAGGTGATAATTCACTTGTTGTAGAAGCAACTTCGATTAATTCGGAAATTGAAATTGTTTGTGGAGTATGTTCTGATATTTGCAGTTGATCTACCTCAAAATCAGGATGAGTAATTATAGATGATTCTCCTTGTTCCGTTAATCCATTTCTACCGATAACATTTGGTATCATAGATTTAAGTCCTTCTAGTTGGCTTGGTGTGTACTCAGGGGGTTTCCCCTGAGTTCTGCGTGATCGTCTCGGTAATTCAGCCACGATTAAAAATTTTAACACACGAAAACAAAGAAAAAATTCAAACAAACCCTAAAGTCGCTAATGGAACAATCAAATGAATCATACGCCTATAAAAATCTAAGACATCAATCCACACACAAACAGTAAATTCCCGCACTAAAAACACTAGTTGGTGATGAAATCCAACATCGTAGAATTTTAATGCAGAAATGGTGGTTGGAATAGTTACCCTGACAACCTTCTTAATGAAACAAACCGGTGCAATTTTCTCCACTTAACCCATCTCGAGTGAAGATAACCCTCCGGAGAGTCCAAGTGAGTCTAGCCAACATCTGCTCTAGGTACAGTGGGACCTCCCCTCCACCATCACCTTTGGGAAAGAATCCTAAATTTTATGGCCACTATGGTCACCAACAGGAACACATATACCTGGGGGAACAGTCTACGATCCGATATACACGCAAGGGCAGAGTAACAAAGCTCAATCCCCTTGAAGGCTCCTTGACAATGGTCTATCCAAGGTTTATCGACAAGTGACCCCAGGCTCCTCGACAATGGTCTATTCGAGGTTTATCGTTTTTAATACATGCACATCTTCTATCGTTCCCAATGAGATAGGTATGATTACCTCATTGGTTCGGATATGATCTCGTGCTTGACTCCTTTAAGATGAGCTTCCTAGAGCATACATGCTACAATTGGATTTTCCTACCGCAAGCTCGACTACTTGTTTGTTTTTACTGTCTTGGAGAGTTAACTAAAACCTATTCCAAGACACTAGCATGAGCTATATTGGTGGAAATAGCCCTAGAAAATATAAAATTTCTAGATCAATTTTAATTAAGCGTTACTTTTAATTGGCAGTTTCTTAGGACAATGGATATGGAAATGAAACTTGATGATGTTTTAATGACTTGACTCAAAACACTCTACAATGCATCTATATGATAATCACTCATTTCTTTTCAATGAAATCTAACTAGAGGAAAGAATTAAGAGATTTTCAATAACTTTCAAAACATCATTTTCTTTCCTATATGAGAAACTTTGAAAAGAAGACAATTTAGAGAACTCAATTTCAAAAAGATATTTTTCTCAAAAATGAAGTTCCCTGTATCATTTAGATCATAAACAAAAACAAACTTTCTTCCAAAAGAAAACCAAAAGTCCTAAATTTATAAAATTCAAAACTAAAAGAAAACTTTAATCTCGAATTCTATCTAAAAATTGGAGGATGTTTAAGCCTGGTTTGTAATCTAACCAAGAATTTTCTGCTTATTCCGGCAAGAAACCAAAGCATCCAAAATAGTTTTAAAATGAAATTCAGACCTTATCAATCTAAAGGTTTTACAAGTTTGCAAATGAAAATAAAACCAAATTTTCATAAGAGTAACAACTGCATGAAGTTCACTGGCTCAATAGAAAACAATGAAACACCAAATAGCTGAGGTATTCAAAAATTTTCGATTTAGAGCAATGGGAGGACTAGGCAAATCGTTTACTCATAACATGCAAACCAACTGAATAAATCACTTCAACACAGAAATTGCTGAAAGAAATCTGAACAGAGATCTTTGACAGTCAAAACAGATTCGGAAAATAACAAAAAATCAAGAAATTGGATTCCAGAAAACATAATTTCTACTTTTTCTAAAATTTTCCAGAATACCGCAGTTTTTAATGGAACAAGGTGCGGTACCGCACTTTATCCTACTAAAAACAGTGGAGCCTACCGCTCTATTTTAAAATAAAAAGTGCGGAAGGCAGGAAAAGTAGAGAAAAAATAAAAATACAGATTTACAGTCAGGGATTCTATTTAGTCTTGTATCCAATCCAGTTTTAAACTAAACAAAGTCAAATATTTTTCAAAAGTCAAACTAAAAATAAAAAGAAAACTAAGTTCTTTTCCCCAGCGGAGTCGCCAATTTGTTAGACGGACTAATCCCTCTTGTGGACAAGAGCAATCTCCCTAGTATCCTAAGGATATCTAGAAACAAATAGACAGATGTAGACCATTTTCTCTAGACTACTTTGCTTACAAATTATTAACTAACTATGGAGAGATGCTCCTACCTAAAGTCCAACTCTTATTCAATCTTCAATCCAGTCACTCCAGAAGATATCAAACCAGCATGTAAGATCTGCAATCAAAGATAAGTGAAAGGGATCAAAAGTATCTGCGAGATAATAATTCAAAAGCATAAATCTATCTTAGTGATCAAGGAATCCAAGAATTAAATTATCCAAAAGATACATGAACGACTTAATGAGAAAATAGAATCCATTTGTATTAACTTTGAATAAAAGAAGAAACCTTACAACCGTGACGCCTTGATGTTTGTACAGGTTCTTCTGGGGTCCTGAACAGTCGTTTTCCTTAGTTTGACATGATTTCAACTCTCTTTATTGGCATAAAATTATGGCCATGAGTTTTTAATCTCTCTCATGCCAATGATGCAGAATATGGAGAGTATGTTCTCTCAACAATTCCTCTCTAAACTATGAGTTCTAATTACTCTCTCCAAAGCAAGAAGCAAGCACTTAGTACAAAATACAATCTATAATCTACCCTTGAGACTGAAGCTTGGCCTCAATTTATAGCAGAAGGGAGGTAGTTTCAGCTCCAAAAAGGGAGGGATAAAGCCCTCTCATCATGGGATTTTAACTCCAAAAACCAATGGATTACTCCATTCATGAAGGGATAATGGTTCATGAATGGAAGGGGCGAAGCTCGACCAGATAATGCTTCTAGAAGGCCCCAACTGGGAGAATATTCGATAAGCTAGGCTTCTAGAACTTACTTTTCTCTTTTTTTTACCTTTTACGGGGGTCCGCAATTTTAATGAGCTTTACGTGCGGGATGTACCACAGTTTTTACAGCAATTAGCTACGGTACCGCAGGGAATGACTAGGAAAAGTGCGGGAGTAGGCTTTTTGGGACTTTAAGAGCTTCTTCCAGTTCCAAGACTTGATTTGGGGAACTTTATGTTTTTAGACTTATAAGGAAGCAATGAATAGGTAATTATGAACCCATATAGACAACTTAATGTCATGGTGACAAATTTCAGTGTAACACATAGAATACCAAGATTACTAGGTTCATTGCAATGCCACAAACTAAAGAGTGGAGTGGCTCCCTTGAATTGTGTAGAATTTTAATGTAGATTCAAAACTCCCATGCAATGTACTAATACATAAGACTCTAATCTACTCTACCAATTTGTGGAAGTAAATTCACGATCAATAACACAAATCAATAGCATGCATCACGATTCATAACACATACATAGAGATATATCTAGGGGAAATAAACTGATCAAAAGCCCTTACTATTTGTATTGCATTAATCAAAGAATATGGATGAATACAATATGCTCTACTCAACCTTGAGCTCAACCTGCACAAGTATTTCTATCCTCTCCCTGACTGACTGAACTTGGGAAATACATAGCCAATTTTCCAAGCCTCCAAGCTAATGTTTTCTTGTGTTTTTCCTTGAGGAATTATGCCCCTATTAATTAGGAAATTCCTCATTGAGAATTACACAATTCCTTTAGGCCTTCCTTTTATTGCATGCATGAACAATACAACTTGGAATATTCTACAACTGATAGTACATTTCCCTTTAACTCCAATCTCAACTGGGTAACTTGAATTTCATGCATACATGAGTTAATTTAGGGTGAATTATTAGATAATTGGTTAAACACTGAAGATACACCCCACTGCTAGACCTCCCACTAGTTCCTCCAACAGTTGGAACTAGTTTAAATAAATTAAATTGTTACAACTGAAATTAACTCAACCTAGGATGCTAAAATTTAGGAATCATTGTAGTTGTCTTCCAACTCAAATTAACTAAGCTAACTGAGGGATAATAAATCAGTTAACTCATTCAAGTTGTCTGCTGATGTGGAATTTTGATTTTATCCTAATTTAATCAAAGAAAAATTAAATTAGGAATTTCGTGCTGCATTTTCAACACCCTCTCTTAGAAAGAAAGAGATTATCATATATCCCAATCCTACTTCTATGGAACTCAACTTTCCCTCTTGAAAAGGGCTTTTTCAAAATATCTGCATCATGTTCCTCTTTCAGAATGTCATGCAACACATGATCCGCCTTTACGCACAATCTCGTAGATGGTGGTACCAAATATCAATGTGCTTGGATTGATCATGAAAAATTGGATTCTCAGAGAGTTTGATACAACTCCGATTGTCACAATGAATCGTAGTAGCATCCATCATCTGACAAAATATCTCAACAAGAATATTTCTCATCCAGATAGTTTCACAAGTTGCTTGAATGGCAGCCATGTACTCTTCTTTTGTTGAGCTGAGTGCAATTAATCTCTAATTCTTGTTGTACCAAGAAATTTTTGTTGACCCAATGCTGAAAATTCCTCTTGAAGTTCTCTTCCAATCTAATGGACTTCCTAGAAAATCTGCATTTGTGAATCCTTACAACTTCACTTTACCAAAGTTCAAAATGAGTGGTTCCTCTGAGGTACCATAGTATATGTTTAACAACCCTCCAAAATAATTTTGTCGGTCGAACCATGGCTTGGCTCAACTGATTGACCGCATAACTCATGTTCGGTCATGTGTTCACCAAATACATGAGAGAACCCACCATATTCCTGTACACGGTAGATGTAGTATTCCAAAATGGAAAAGACAGGAATCTAGAACATATGCAACATTCCAAATAAATCAAAACATGAACATAGCACTAAAATCTGGAAAATGCCGGAAATACGCTACAACTGGAAATTACATTAAGACATCATAATATATGAGCAGAAACAACTGAGCCATATCAGTATAATCAACAGTAAAATAAAGTACACATTGCTCCAAAAATCAATGCACTCAAGCCACAAGATGGCTGAAATACACTAAAGGAAACTAGCACTGGAAATGTGTGCTGCTACGGCTACTGCTGTAGGAAACTACTGCTACTTGGAAGAAGAACCATGTGCAGAAGGTTTTTGGAGTGCTTAGAATGATCTAGGATTTTAACCACGGATTCTACTCAAAAAACCCAGAAATGGTTTAGGCAAATTTTAACTTTGGATTTTCGGCCCTTTTTGGGTTGCACACTACATCCCTGCTGGCTGAGTTACGCACTCCTTGAAGACAAATGTTGATATGGGGCTGAAATATTGATCTATCAGCTGAAACAACACCCAATCAACTCAATAGGTGAAGATTCGGTCCCCTCACTGGAAAACAATCTTAGAAATTGGAGATCTCTCTCCTCCACTACTACACCCTACAACACAACACAACTCTGAACAGAAACTACGTTGTAGCTGAAGACTGAAGCTTGGCTTGATGCCTGGATGTGGACTATACAACTCAAAAATATCTCCTGAGTAAGATGAGTGTGGGATTCCCACTTGGGAACACCCTTGTACTAAACAGTACAACAAACCCTGCTAAACATCAAAAGCATGCATAGAAATGTCACCTGACAATTTCCCGATCTAAAATGATCAAAATCAATAATCATCTAACGTATCTTCTATGGTTGCCTTGCCCTTCCTTATATGAATTGTGAGCCTTCTCACCTTGGGTCCCACTCATTAAATACACTACTCACATGGAGACTATCTCCAATTAACTCTGTGTTGTTTCACATTGATACTCCACTCTCTTTATACCAACGTTGTTGATTTGGTCAAAATTGACCTTGTCCACATGCTTTTTCCCCTGTTCACATATGGAGGTGCTTAATCCAGCTATCACGATGATCCATTTTCACATTAAGAGGGATTTTATTCATACTAAAGAGATTTATGGGTCTCCCTACCCACTTATTCATCTATCTAGAAGAAAAAATAAAAAATGAATATTCCAATTAGTTGTATGTTAATTTAGGAATATTACAGTCCTGCCCTCCCAAATGTTGCTTTTCCTTAAGAAACTGAAGGATAGAACTGAAGAGCCTCCTCTCCTCCTCATGTATAATCCTCATATGATAAGCTACTCCAATGAACAAGATGCTTTCTCATAAATATGTCTCCAAGTTGCTCCTCCCAAGTGTATAAGCTAACCTTTGGTGACAAATCCAAATGGTCCTCATTATGAAGTAGTGGGATATCCATGGAGGAAACTATATGCTATCTAGAGGCCTTCTTGAGGCATGGAATCTGAAATATATTGGGAGCCATCATTCCCATGTGAAGCTCCCATCCCCAAGCTTTCATCCACACAAAGTGAGTCACCCTCCAAAAAGGCAACTCATGGAAAAACTCCTCCACCTTTGGCTCTTGCAATATAGGTGGGCTGCATAGCTGAACATGATATACCAATTTGTCTATCCCACACTTTCTCTCTCTCCACTTATGATAAGTGTAGAGTGGATGCTAATTTTGGGTTGTAATAATGTTGCCTTGAAGAGGCAAGAAGAAAATTGGACCCTCAAATATCCTCTCTCTAGTGTCACGAATCATGTTTGCCCAAACCATCACATATATGATTAATAGGACACCATCACCATATGGCATCGAAATGAGAAATATACTGAAGGTTTCATGTAGTGCTGGAAGGTACCAACAGTTTCCTAAGTGGTCACAGTGCAGTTTTGCTAACTGTTGTTTCAGAACATAATATGGCAAGTTGTTTCCAAACAATTTTCTAGTTGTGCATGTTATCTCATCTACTAGTAAATAGTAAATGGCATTGTGTATCAACTGAGCATACAATAAATAGTATAACACTTGCCCAAAGCCATATAAGAGATGGCTATCTCCATCATTGATGTTGGTTTTGCAAAGACCATGAAGCCCAAATAGAATCTTTCCCTCTTGTGGAGAAATGCACTGTATATAAATGGCAAGAGAATGAAAATACTGTGTTAGATGATCAATAAGTGTAAAAATACAACTCTTACCATTTTACAGAGAGTAAGATGGTAATGTGATCCATGGATGATCTCTCCATAGTGGCCTGATATGTCTCCATGAGAACCTTGTGAATGGAAAGGAATGAACCATGTGTTGCATACAAAACCTTCTTCTTATGCTTGGAGATCCCAGTTCAGAAGATCATATCATGGTAATATATGTCTCCATCGACTACTCCATCACTCTCATCTCCTACTTGTCCATCAAGTGCATCATATGTGAAGTGATCCTGGGAACACTTCATAAACAAACTCAAGCTCCCAAGTGATAGTGTTGTTGGCATTTTTTATAAGGCTTCTGTCATCTCATAGCTCCATCCTTTGACATGACAAATGCCAAATTTGTCTACCATAATGTTGCTATATATGGGATATCCCTTCCAAAGTGGAAGTACCTCCTGATCCTCCAAAGCTAAGGAGTAGCCCCTTTTCACCATGATTGTGCCACCACCTACTCCTGTAACATCATGCAAAGTATGGGGGAAAATCAGCCCATACTCTCCCAAGAGTATCCAAAGCAACAAAAACTCTTGTTGCCTCCTCATCTCCTCATCATACAAGTCATGTATTAACATCATGAATATTGACTTGTAGAATGCCCCATACAACCAAATCTTCTGTTGCCATATCCTATGGGTGCCATGCAATTCCTCAGACCATAACATACCTCTAGAAATAGGATATGTCACATGATGGCCAAACTCTTTCAAGAGTAACCAGCGCAGCCATGCCTCCTGTTGCCCTGTGTCATATTTCTACAAGTGGCTCACCAACTTCTTTCTCACCATCCTCACCCATCCATCCAAATGTGGGTGTCTCCTTCCATGCTCAAAATTAGTATCTCTCCAATGGAGAATACCATCATCCCAAAGCAGATTACTACCTTTTCACTTCATGAGATGTTGAAGTACAACCTCCTGGAGATCTCCAAATGAAGACCACTCATCAATGACCAAGTTGAGCCCATAAGGATCCAAATATGTTGTATGAAAAAACTTCTCATTGAGTTATGAAATCTCATCAAGAAGGATACATCATAATAATGAGAGATATCATCCATCATAAGATGTCTTCCATCAATCATCTACCCATCCAATGTCACACAAGTGTAATGGTCATCAGAATGTCCCAATAATGGTTGGGCCCCCAACTCATCACTGCTGCTCCATGACAGCGCTGATGATCTCCATGATGATACATAGGCTGTCTCATGATCATGTTCAATGTTGAACATATATTTCTTCATTGGATGGTTTAGGAAAATTCTCATCCTATCCTTCAAAACTCTACACTCCAACCCAAAGTTTTGTGTGCAGCTCATCAATGAGAAACCAGGATGGCTATATATCTCTTCCTTGAACAAATCAAGGGTCCTCTGCGCAGTGATAGTCTGCTGCTCCAAATCGGTAATTTTCTTTGACCCTAGGTCATTTATTTTCCTTGATGGCATGTCCCCACAATCCTCCATATGATGTGCTGGAATGATAGGAAGTCGAAATATGTGCATACCTTGGTAAAGCTTGGGAACATCTTGTACTGCTACAAGGGTTCCTTCCTTCGATGTGATGACTTCCCCAACTACTGATGATGATGGTTGCTCCTCTATGGCTGCACCAGCGCTGGTATAAATCTCCTCCTCTTCATGCATCTCTTGAATAATGCATGGGACTCCACGTGTAAAGAGATCATGACCACTTTGCAAAGGTGCAAGTTTTATTTCTCCTGATGCAAGTGCTCCTGCAGCAAGTGGTGGTGGAATATTCTTCTCCTTTGATTTCTTCTTTTCAAACTTCTTGATCAACCTTTGATTAAAATATGCATATGCAATCACTTTTGCATGACTCAAATGGTTGAACCACCAAATGTTTGCTTCACCCTCAAGGTGCAGTGTTGAAATCTCAACAACTTCTCTTTCTACTACTGGATGTAGCAAGAAGAATTCATCCAAATCCTTTTCCCAAGCCCTAGTTGTGCATGTGGATAACCCATCAAATGTAGAAAATAGAAATCTATTGTGGTTTCTCCTTCCATAGCTGCAAGGTCTCCTCTCTTCTTTGAGCTAAATGAATTGTGGGAGAGTTATATTCTTCTTGAAAGCCCTTGATTGAGACTTGTACTCTGCAATATAATCACTTAGAATCTCATGATCTAAGTTTCCTCCATCTCCATGCCTTTCATCTCTTTCTTCAAAAGAAAATGGCATAATGTATTTCTTTGGAGCTCTATGAAATACCGGTTCTTTCTTCTGCTGATAAGAAGTGCATGGACCTTCCTCATCTTGAAACCCTAATGAGGTCTCATTCCATCTCTCCTCTCTCATCTTCTTGACCTCCTTGGAGAGGCTCTTCATAGATCTAAAAAGTTATGAGACAAAGCTCATTCCTTCCATCTTTTTAGATCTCTTCTTATTCTTATAGCATATTGGTTGAAACTCACAGGCTGAGCCAAGATTATGTTCCGATACCACTGTAATATTCCAAAATGGAAAAGACAGGAATACATAACATATTCAACATTCCAAATAAATCAAAACAAGAACATAGCACTGAAATCTGGAAAATGTCGGAAATACAGTGCCACTGGAAATTACATTAAGACATAATAATATATGAGCATAAATAGTTGAGTCATATCATTATAATCAACACCAAAATAAAGTACACAATGCTCCAAAAATGAATGCACTCAAGCCACAAGATGGTTGAAATACACTAAAGGAAACTAGCACTGGAAATGTGTGCTGCTATTGTTGTTGCTGCAGGAAAATACTGCTACTTGGAAGAAGAACCATGTGCAGAAGGTTGTTGGAGTGCTCAAAATGATCTGGGATTTTAACCACAGATTCTACTCAAAAAAACCAGAAATGGTTTAGCCAAATTTTAACTTTGGATTTTCGACCCTTTTTGGGTTGCACACTGCACCCCTGCTGGCTGAGTTACGCACTCCCTAAAGACAACTGTTGATATGGGCTGAAAGATTAATCTATCAGGTGCAACAACATCAAATCAACTCAATAGGTGAAGTTATGGTCCCCTCACTGGAAAACAAGCTCAGAAATTGGATATCTCTCTCCTCCACTACTACACCCTACAACACAACACAACTCTGAATAGAAAATGCACTGTAGTTGAAGATTGAATCTTGGCTTGGTGCCTGGATGTGGACTATACAATTCAAAAAAATATCTTGAGTAGGATGAGTGTGGGATTACCGCTCGGGAACACCCTTGTACTAAAAAGTACATCAAACCCTGCTAAACAACAAAAGCATGCATAGAAATATTAGCTGACAATTTTCCGATCTAAAAAGATCAAAATCAATAATAATCTAACATAAATTTTATGGTTTCCTTGCCCTTCCTTATATGCATTGTGAGCCTTCTCACCTTGAGTCCCACTCATTAAAGACAATACTCACATGGATACTATCTCCCATTTACTCTTCGATGTTTCACATTTATGCTCCACTCTCTCTATACCAGCGATGTTGATTTGGTCAACATTGACCTTGTCCATATGCTTTTGCCCCTATTCACACATGGAGGTGCTTAATCTAGCTATCATGATGATACCTTTTCACATTAAGAGGGATTTTATTCCTACTAAAGAGATTTATGGGTCTCCCTACCCACTTATTCATCTATCTAGAAGACAAAAGAAAAAATGAATATTCCAATTAGCTGCATGCTAATTTAGGAATTTTACAATAGAATCCACTTCCTCACCTAAAGTGGCATCCTCTTTCCTCCAATTGGTTGCTTGAGGAGTCTCCATGGGTTTGCATATATCCATGTGGAACTTCTAAAGTATCTCGTTGGCATACTTTCCTTGAGATACAAGTAGTTCCCCTTCTCTCTTCCATACTTCCAAAGCAAGAAAATAGTGCATGAACCCCATGTATTTAATTTTGAACTCTCTTGCAAGGTCCTCCTTGCAAGACCTGATAAGTTGTTCATCACCAGTCAAAATCAAGTCATCAACATATAATAATATAATCAAAAATTTACCTTCTACCAAAATGTGGTAAAGGTTTGCATATAATTCACTTTTGGTGAAGCCCAAATTAGTGAGGTAGTTTTCGATCATGATGTACCAAGCATGGGATGCTTGGTTCATCCCATACAATGCTCGATTGAGCCGACACACATGAGACTCTCTATAGAAGGCCTCAAATCCTTCATGTTTTTCAATGTACGCCTCCTCCTCAATCACTCTATTGAGAAATTATGTCTTCACATCCATTTGGTGTATTTTCCACCCCATATATGCAACCAGGGCCAGAACTGATCTGATGGAAGAGTACCTTGCTACAAGAGAAAAGGTCTCTTCATATTCAATCCCTTCTACCTAAGAGTACCCCTTGACCACGAATTTTTCCTTGTGCTTCTTGATGCTTCTGTTCGATGCATGCTTTACCTTGTAAATCCATATCAAACCTACCACTGACTTGTCTGCAGGTCTTGAGACCACTTACCAAACATGGTTTCTGACAATGGAATCATATTCCTATACCATAGCATCAACCCATAGTAGATTCTCTATTTCTTCCTCGAATGAGGTTGGTTCTGTCTCTACTAGCTCACTCATTAGAGCCATGCTTGTGTACCGTTTTGGTGACCTACGCTATGTGCATTGTGATGTGGGTGCTCCCAAATTCTCTCTATCATCCTATAATAATCTATCAGCTTCCATGGTCCACTTCCTTCCTTCCCTAGATTTCTATGCTTGAATGGTTATCTCTGCTCTTCGATCCTCTGCATGTGGCTGCTCCACATCTTCTTGAGGTTCTTCCTTTGGAGTAAAAAGCTCCTGATATGCATGCAATTGAAGCCCCCTCTCAAGGGAACACTTCAATTACTTCTCTTCATATAACTTCACATCTTTAAGAATCACTGTCATACTAAGAGATGGAACATACACCTGATAGTTGTGAGGTGTATTAGTGTACCCCACAAATATGCCCAACTCAGCTGTCGACTCTAGCTCTTTCCTTTCTTCCTTGGAAACATGGAAATATACTGATGATCCAAAGATCCTTAATTTTGACACATCTAGTTTCTTCCCTAAAAAATCTTCTTCTGGTGTACTCATCCCGAGAATCCGATGAGGACTCTTGTTATGTACATACATAGTTGTGTTGCATGCTTCGACCCACATGTGCAGAGGTATGCCATGATCATGCAACATCACCCGTGTTTCTCCCACAATACTTTTGATTTTCCTTTCATCCACTCCATTTTGTTGTGGGTTATGCGGTGTTGTCTATTCACGTCGAATTACTTCATTTTCATAAAAAAATTTAAACTCATTCGACACATATTCACCACCGTTATCGCTCCTGAGAGCCTTCACTTTACTTCCAGTTTTTTTTTCTCAAAAAGCGCTTTAAATTCAACAAATTTGGAGAATGTCTGGTCTTTCTTTTTCATGAAGAAAATTCAGCACTTACGTGAGAAACCATCTAAAAATATAACATAATACCTTTGTTTGGTCATGGAGATTGTCAAGAAAGGTCCACAGACATTAGAGTGGATCCTTTCAAGGATTGCATGTGCCCTGCTATCCCTATCATTGAAGGTGGCTTTTGTGTACTTCCCCAAGGTACACCCTTTGCATGTATTTTTCTACTCTAGTGCTCCATTGGGAAGTCCTGTGGTGATATGTTGCATGATCTTCAAAGCGCCATGGTGAAAATGGCCAAGTCTTCTATGCCATAATTCACTGACATTTCTGCTTTGTACCTTCTCTACCTCTATGCTTAAAGCAGTACTGCCTGCCACATCCAACCTGTTTAGGTTCTTCACTCGAACCCCGATATGATTCACTTGTCCTGTGGTGATGTGCCTCAGGAATGCCTTTCCTTTGTTGAATATCACATCGTAGCCACAATATACACCACGACGAAAACCAAGTTCTTCTTTAGAACTAGAACAAATATCACATCCTTAAGTCTGAGAGGGGAGCCAAACTCCCTCTGAAAAGTAATTGTACCAATATCGGTCACACTATACTTCCATTATGTCCCATCTCGATGTGCATCTAGAGGTACTTCTCCTCCAAGTCATTGAAAAATTATTGGTTGCTCATCATATGTAATGAGGTACCACTATCCATATACCACACAATACCCATCATTATTCTTTCCATGCATGAAATGAGGGTAAAATCAAGCTCAAATTGTGAAGCTAGAGGTTCACCTACCACTCCTCTCGAAGGCTTCGTTCCCGTCTTCTTGTGCAGACACTTCGTGGCATAGTGTCCTAGTTCGCGACAGTGAAAGAACTTGATTTTGGACAAGTCCTTTTGTCTTGCCCCGTTGACTGGAATCTCCTTTGGATTGGGATTTCTTCCCTTTCCATTCTTTTTCCTTTCCATCCAAGTCACAATTATCCTCATCCTCAACCTTGAATGAGGTATCATCTCTGTTTCTCTGTTTTATTTCTTCTTACACTATATCAGACCCTAACCACTCCCACTGTCGTATTTTCCCTCTACCATTTTCAGAATCTTGATAACTGTGCTAGCTCTTGGGAAGACCCAACGGAGCTAGAGATACCAAATATTCTTCAGGAATAGTAACACAAACCCCTCCAATTTCATCGCGACATTGTGAAAACCTACTCAGGTACTATTGAATTGGTTCATTCTTTTTCATATTTATGTTTCGAATCTTTTCCTTGAGTGCCATCTTCCTATGGTCGCTACTATTCTCAAAAAAATCTGTCAGTGCTTGCCACATTGCATACAGAGTCTCTTTCCCATGGACATTAGAGACAATATGGTCTCGTACTCCCTCCAATATGATTCTCCTTACCATAGCAACACACTTCTTCCATTCTGCTAGATTCTAAGCATCAACTACTGCTTGTTTCAGAACACCATTATCAATGTAGTCCTTCAACCCATTATCCTCCAGTTCTGCCTCCATCTGGTCCCTCCATGCAACATAATTCGAGCTTCCCTCAAGGGCATACTCGAGCCTTAGTCCTTTGAAAGTCATCTTCTCAGTCCCGAAGAAATCCTGCAACTTGATTTGCAACTTTGAACCTCCTGCAATTACAACTTCGAATTATCTTCTCTATTGTGAATCTAGCTCTGATACCATGTAGAATTTCAATGTAGATTAAAAAATGCTTATGTAATGTACTAAAACATAAGACTCAAATATACTCTACCAATCCGCGAAAGTAAATTCATGATTGAGAAAAAAAATCAATTAAATGGATCAGGATACAACACACATACACAGAGATATATCTAGGGGAAAGTAACTACTCAAAACCCCTTACTATCTATATTGCAATAAACAAATAATCCAGATGAATACAATATGCTCTGCTCAACCTTGAACTCAATCGACATAAGTATTTTCTATCCTCTGAGTGACTGATTGACCTTAGCCAATACTTAGCCAATTTTCCAAGCCTCAAGCTCATATTTCCTTACGTTATTCCTTGAGGAATTAGGCTCCTATTAATTATGAAATTACTCAATGAGAATTGCACAATTCCTTTAGGCCTTTCTTTGACTGCGTGCATGACATGTACAACTTGGAATATTCTACAATTGATATTACATTTCCTTTTAACTCCAATCTCAACTGGGTAACTCGAATTGCATGCATGCATGAGTTAATTTAGGTTGATTGATAAGTTAATTGGTTAAACATTGAAGATACACCCCACTACTAGACCTCCCACTAGTTCCTCCAATAGTTGGAACTAGTCTAACTGACCTTAACTCAATTTAATTGAACGAAATTGTTACAACATAAATTAACTCAACCTAGGCTCCTAAATTTTAGGAATCACTGTACACAACTCAAGTTCACCCTCCAACTCGAATTAACTAAGCTAGCTGAGTGATAATAACTCAATTAAATCATTCAAGTTTCTTTCTGATGCGGAATTTCAATTTTATCTTAATTTAATCAAAGGAAAAATTAAATAAGGAATTTCTTGCTGCATTTTCAACAAATTGATGAGTACTCAATTTAGGATGTAGTTTTCTAGCAGTCTGACGCACGACAGATCATGGTTGTAAATAACAACATGCAGAAACATTCCCAGCCCTTGCAGGCTCAATTAATGGGTTTGCACCCCACTACTAGACCTCCCACTAGTTCCTCCAATAGTTGGAACTAGTCTTACTGACCTTAACTCAATTTAACTGAACTAAATTGTTACAACTGAAATTAACTCAACCTAGGCTCCTAAATTTTAGGAATCACTGTACACAACTCAAGTTCACCGTCCAACTCGAATTAACTAAGCTAGCTGAGTGATAATAACTCAGTTAAATAATTCAATTTTCTTGTTGATGCGGAATTTCGATTTTATCTTAATTTAATCAAAGGAAAAATTAAATAAGGAATTTCTTGCTACATTTTCAACAATTGATGAGTACTCAATTTAGGATGTAGTTTTCTAGCAGTCTGATGCACGACAGATCATGGTTGTAAATAACAACATGCAGAAACATTCCCAGCCCCTGCAGGCTCAATTAATGGGTTACTATACTCTCCAATTTCCTCAATACTGAGCTTGAAATGGAGATGTGGGCTTAGAGCCATGAGTGAAATCCTTCCCCGTAATGAAAACAAACGAGTGGGAGCCCAATTGACTAATAGAATGTATGGTATACAACTCATGTCCAAATACATAACTTCCACAATGTGGCTAGTTGGATTGACGGTTCACATGCCAAATATCAAAGCCATTAATTTATCACAGGGGTGTGTTGCCACATCCCCTAGTCCTTTGGACAAGTGGGATGACGAGAACCCACCCCCCTTTTGTCTCGATAGTCACCCATGTCCATTTTAAGTGCTAAAAGTAAAAAATAAATAAAAATAAATTATTATTGCATCAAGAGGTGCTCTCAAGCTTAGTATGGAAGATATATTGTAATGTTATGCAATCATTTTGACTCGGTCAAATTTAAAAATAAAAATAAAAAATAAAAAAAATTGGAGAGGTCAAATTATTTAAAATAAAATAAAATAAAAAAATTATAACAAACTAATGCTTATTTGAAGACTCCTTTGTAATTTGCCTTTGGCTCATGATATATATATATATATATATATAACCAACCTAGATCTATCTTAACTCAGAATCTATCAAGCACAGAGGGATCAAATCTCTCGAGGTGCAAACTTTTCCTCAAATTTTACACTAAAAAAAAATGTTTGCACCTTAAGCCTTTTAAATGTTTGATACATTTAAAATTAAGATAAATCCGGTAGTTTATAAATAAATATTGTTTAAATTTCAATATAAAAATAATATCAATACTTAACATGGATTTGATATATAACATTTAAAATAATATTATTAAATAAAAATATTAATATATAATAAAATAATTCAAAATTAAGAATTAAAAAATATTTAAAAAAAATATTAATCAAAATAATTATTAATTATAAATATAATAATTAACTGTCCTCAAACTTTGTAAATATAAAACAATTCGAAGCTAAAAATAATCATTTATATTTTAATAATTTGCTATTATATATTTTAGGAATTTTGCTTCTGTGATCCATAGATTGTGACTAAAATCTTTCCAAGAAAATCAGATCAAAATAGATATCAAAATAGATTAGGTCGACGCCTTTCGAACTAGCCAGTGTGGTTCATCATGAGGACAAGATGGAAAATCTGATCAAAAAACCCTTTTAAATAGAAGTAAAGTTCTTACTAGCCGTTTGTAAAATAACGGCTAGTTTGACTCAAATAATGAAAATTAATTTATTTTAAAATAATTAAGGTTTATAAATAGAATTTTAATTATATAATTTTTTTTTTTTTAATAATTAAAGTTTATAATTAGAATTTTTAATTATTTATAATTATTTTAAAGAAAAATAAAAAAATGTTTTCTATTTATATATTTTTAGAATAATACTAAATCATTTGATTTTTATTATTATCGAATAAATTATATGTTAAAAATAAATAAATAATATTTATAGTTAGAATTTATATATTTTTATTTTATTTTAATAATAAAAGACTATAAGATTCAAAAAATTCTATCAAACAGTAAACTTTAAATAATAAATAAAATAAAATAACATGTAATATAAATAAATAAATAAACAAATAAAATAATAAATAAAAATAGGGTAAAATTAATTTTTTTTTTAAATAAAAATAAATTGGAAAAATAAATTTTAATTAAAAATAAAAATAAATAAATAGAATTAAATAAAGATAAAATGAATTAGATAAATAAATAGAATTAAATAAAGATAAAATAAAGTAGATGAATAAAAAAAATTAAAAAATAAAATATATATATAATAAAAAATAAATTTAAAAATAAATAAATAAATAAATAAATTTTAATAAAAGGAAAATTAGGAATGAAGGGCAGGAATCCAGCATCTGCTAATCACCCAACCATCATTTTTGTTGAGGTTAACTGGCCTCTTTTCAATTTCCATGGCTTCTCTCAATTTACGATGGAAAAAATGGTCAATCCTCGTAATAACCTTAGCATCTTCAATGCAAATATGATGGTTTGTCTTCTCAACATGCTCGGTAAGCGCAGAGGAGCGAGATCTACTATGCTTCAGGTCAGCTACATGTTCATGAATTCTCTGACTAATTGATCGACCAATTTCACCAATGTAAGGGGTTCCACATGAACATGGAATCAAGTAAACTCCCTTACCATCCTTCGGGCAAATCGGGTCCTTAACAGATCTAAGCGAACTCCGAATGGTGCGAGAGGGCTTAAAGGTTGAGGAAACATTATGTTTCTTAAGAATCCTAGCGATTTTATCTGTAGTACCTTGGATAAATGGAAGGTGAACTCCAGATAACCGATCACAGGGATCTTTCTTACCTTTAGGACCTTTTTCCGCTTTTCGAAAAGCATTAAGACCTTGACTCATGGTGAAACCATTTTTCTTAAAAACTTTAAGAAGATGATCCTTTTCACCTTCAAGATGGTGTTCATCAGAGATTCTAAAGGCTCTAGTAGCTAGAGTGCTGAGAACACCAAGTTTCTGGGCAGGGAAATGGTGAGAACTAGCATGTAAATATTGCTCAGTGTGTGTCTTCTTTCTAAAGACCTGAAGATGCTAAGGTTATTGTGAGGATTGACCATTTTTTCCATCGTAAATTGAGAGAAGCCATGGAAATTGAAAAGAGGTCGGTTAACCTCAACAGAGATGATGGTTGGGTGATTAGTAAATGTTGGATTCCTGCCCTTCATTCCTAATTTTCCTTTTATTAAAATTTATTTATTTATTTTTATTTTTATTTATTTATTTTACTTTTTCTTTTATTTTATTTTATTTTTTTTAATTTTTTTTTAAATTATATATATATATATATATATATATATATATATATATATATATATATATATATATATTATTTATTTATTTTTATTTTTTTATTCATCTACTTTATTTTATCTTTATTTAATTCTATTTATTTATTTTTATTTTTAATTAAAATTTATTTTTCCAATTTATTTTTATTTTAAAAAAAAAAGAGTTTAATTTTATCTCTATTTTTATTTATTTATTTATATTACATGTTATTTTATTTTATTTATTATTTATTTATTTATTATTTAAAGTTTACTGTTTGATAGAATTTTTTGAATCTTATAATATTTTATTATATCAAATGATTTAGTATTATTTTAAAAATATATAAATAGAAAACAAATAATTATAAATTCTAATTATAAACTTTAATTATTAAAATAAATAAATTTATATAATTAAAATTCTATTTATAAACCTTAATTATTTTTAAATAAATTAATTTTCATTATTTGAGTCAAACTAGCCGTTATTTTACAAATGGCTAGTAAGAACTTTACTTCTATTTAAAAGGATTTTTTGATCAGATTTTCCATCTTGTCTTGATGATGAACCATACTGGCTGATTCGAAACGCATCAACCTAATCTATTTTTATGTGATTTTCTCCAAAAAAAATTAGTCACAATATATATTTTATTTTTACTAATTAAAAAATTAATAAAAATTTTCAAAAATCAATAATATATAAACCAAAAAAAGTAAAATGAAAAATATAATTAGATTATTTTAGTAATATGTGGATGAGAGAAATGTGTAATTCGTTTGTGATCACTATCAAAATTTAGAAATGGCACAACCACTTATATTAAATTCTCAAAGTACAAATTTCTTTGATACCTCCTTACTAAATACCAAAAAGACATCAAAATTGACTTTTGAATTAAGATACATCCCTAGTAAATAACAAAGAGACATCAAAATTGTAACTTTCAAATTTTCTTCCAGCCTACTCTTATTGAAAAATTGAATAAAATATGAGAATTAGTTGAGAATTTGTGTAATATGGTTGAGATTTTCGTACATTGAAAAGCTAAATAGAATATGAGAACTGGCTGAGAATTTGTGTGATATAGTTGAGAATTTTACACTTGATAAGCATAAATGATTTCATGATCTGTTTACAGGCTTATTGAAAAATTGAATAAAATATGAGAATTAGCTGAGAATTTGTGTGATATTTTTGAGAATTTTACACTTGATAAGCATAATTGATTTCATGATCTCTTTACAGGCTTTCAGGAGTGTTGAAAATCAACATTTCACATCATTGTTTCCAAGATTCATTATCTCTTTACAGGCTTTCGGGAGTGTTGAAAATCAACATTTCACCTCATTATTCCAATGATTCAAATGACTCAGTTGGTTTGCTGCGTTTTATGAAGTAATGCCAAAGCCTCCTCACCGTACCCATGCCCAGCACACGCTGTAATCATCAATCTCCATGAAATAATATTCAACTGTAGCATATTATTGAAACATCATCAACGCCTCATCCGCCCTGCAATCACAATATTCTAAGAGATAATATTCAATGCAGACATTTTATCAAACGGTTTCCCGACCTCTTTGACAAACCCTTTATGTGCATAACAGACAGTAATATAATTCAAATATGGACATGTGCCGCTTAAGCATTTTATCAAACAGTTCGTGTGCATCCTCCAAAAGCCCTCATTTACATACATATTAACCAGGGTATTTCCACAGACAAATTAGACTGAAATCCTCTCGGGATCGTCTGTAGATCCAATCTCTTGGCGTTTCCTTCTTACTGTATTGTCATCTACAGTGTACACTATGCAACCAGCCCACCATCTATACTATGCAAACATGTTAATCTAACATCTTTATATTCATTAGCACAAAAACACAACAAACCCACCATCTAAACTATGCAAACATGTGAATCTAACATCTTTATATTCATTAGCACAGATCCATGTCATTCCAAATTCCTATAAACTAAGCTATATTGACATTTCCATGATAAGCTGAGAGTACATTACTTTGAATCTGCTACTGGGAGGTCCAATAAAGGTGGTGTATATGGAAGGGAAAGGTGTGAGCATAAGTAGTTTCACATGCACTGTTACCCAGCCGGGATAATCATTTGTATTGTACTCCAAAGAGGAGACTGGTTCTGGTTTGACTTTGGAACCAAACAAAAGTCAACAAAAAGACAAACAAATATATGGGTTTCAACCAATCAAAAGTCAACAAAAAGACAAGCAAATACATGGGATTCAGGGCTTGGACCAAAAGATATTGTACTCCAAAGAGGAACAGGTACTGGTTTGAATTTGGAAGCAATTACAAGTCAGAAAAAAAACATTTATGGCTGCTACAGTAGTTCATCATTTTTTTAAAACATGACATTTATCATAACAGCTGTGAGCATAGACATTTTTAGTTGTTATCTATAATGCAAGCTGATTCATCACTTTTATTTAAGGAAAACCATGTCACCACCTGGAATGACCAGTTAGTGGTCTGTAAAGGGTAGGTTTTCACTCTTTCCATATGCCTTTGAGTTTTGGGCCATTTGCTTATCCCTAGGAAACAAGCTCTTACTTAAGTATAAACAGTTTTAAGGCATACTCCAGCCTAAGTAGTCCACCCAAATAATCTAGGTAAACAATAATTATGATTAAATTTATCTACATTAATGTTTTTTTTTAATACAAACTTATATGAAATGTTGATAGTAGGTTGGGGAGTGCATTTTGCATTTATATGACATAACATTTTTGAAAATAGAAATGAGTATATTTTGTCTTAAAAAGTGGCTATGGCTAAATCATTCTATAGATAATACAAGAGAAAACGAAGCTGTGGAACATTAGTACTTCAAAATCCCCTTAAGAATTCAAAATTGTTTGCTAGTTACTAGACAACTTTATTGTCCTAACCATAAAAATGTAAACATTATTAGCATACCACCTAATAAATCACTTTAGTGAAAATACTGCTTCATAAAACATCACATAGACCCAGTTTTATAGCTAATCATGATCACTGTGAGCTTCTTGCTAGATATTAATTTGAGGAATTACTATTTGATGTCCACAAGGGATTTCTTGCTCGGTACTAACATGTGGAATATCAATTTGATTAGTTGAGCTCATCTCCGTGTCAGTGTCTAAGTCTCATCCTCATTGCACAACCACCTCTTCTTTTACCCTCATTGCTTCATACTTGATTGATCCAATAGAAAGATTGGGGCGTGGGAACTAAGGACTATGAAGTCCCTTCAACAGCCCCCAACCATTTCCCATTTTAATGACCATGTCTTGCAACATGTCAACTTCTGCTTCCAAATCTTCATAGCTTTCACTTTGATTTTCCATGAAAGTTATAAATTCTATTGTCTTCTTTTTGTGTGCTTCCAACGAAAAGTTTATATCAAGTACATGTCTATTAGACTTGAGTTTCCACAATGAATTATATACCTGGTCTTCCTTCCACCCTTCCCAATTTTGAATGAAAAGAGACATCATCCTAAACTTCAACCATTTGTTGTTGACACCTACCCAACTTTATATTCTTACATAACGAATACTAGTCAAAATTATTATGAGAGCTAGTCATACTCTTAACACAAAGCAACGTGAGATTGGTATCCTTGAGGTGAATAAAATATGAAATGACACCTCCAAACCTCCAAGGATTTAAAGTCCCCCACGTCCCATCTCTATTGGAATCTAACATCGAGCATCATACAAAAAACAAAATATATAATTCCAACAAATAAAACCACATTCGATCCCCCATCTCGTCAACACTAGATTAATAGAAATCATCATAGGCTTGAGTGAATGTGATCTTACAATAGCCTATGAGGCCTTTAATACCGATTGCTTCTCCTTAAGCTTGCCATGTCTTACTTTCCCATCTTTATACCAAGATTTCCTAGCATAGTAAATTTTTGAGACCTAGAAGAACTCAATGGCTTCACAACTCTCTGGCAAGGCTTAGGTGATAATATTTTTTATTTATTTTCTAAATATTTAGTTAAATCTCCTCTTATGCATCCTTTAGGAAATTTACACAAATACTTATGTTGCAAATTTAAACGACACCATGGCACTTTGAAAAACCAGAACAAGATAAATGCAGACAATATTGATCAACCTTATTCTATTAACTGGAATATGATAGTGCATGCCAAATATGGTTCAAAGAACTTGTAGAAACACTAGAAAAATAACTGGATGGTTGCTAATAACTAGAAATGAAATCCAAATTGGAGATGTAGATGATCCCTACTCCAATCCACAAACTTGCTCTAGATTTGCTCACCAACTAATGCCGATGAAACCCAATGATATTTCTGAACGAAATCTCCACAATAGTGAGTCGGGGTTTTGTCCAACACACCAAGAAACCTATGGGTTTTTTCCCTAGGGCTCTCCGAACCTGTAACCCAATTTCTCAAAACTCTCCTAAGATAAAATATTCCAAAATCTAGATGTTCCCAATGACTTTCTATACCCTCTTTTAAAGACATTATGTTTAAAATGTAAGGAAAAAATAAACAGAAATAAAAGCAATCATACACATTAGAACACTAAGAATTACCCTAAGAAAACCCCAACTCCGGGGAAAAACCCAGCCTAACAAAATTCCATTAGCTTTTAACCCAAACCCACACCAAGTCTATAGGGGAGCCCTGCTCAACCCTTGGTCCCATACACTGACTGGGGAGACCCTACTCAACCCTTGGCCTCTCACACTAGTTGGGGAGACCCTGCTCAATTCTTGGCACCTTGTTGCTTGGCACACTTGCAATGGAGACAAATAAGCCTATTTATAGGATTCATTCCAACCAAATGCAACTCACATAAAACCACGAGTCACAAAACCATGTGCCCAAAACCATTAGCTATAGACTCTCATTCCCGAGTCAAGGTTAATCCTAACAATCCCACCCTTAAGCTTGACTATGGTATTGTTATGGATTTGACGCCCCTAAAGCCCTATGAACTAGAGAATTCCACATGCCTAATTATATCATCTCTGTTATAAGTAATATAATTCTTGGTTCATTTCTTCTTGCATTCTCTTGTCATGCCTTTCTCCATGGGTTTCACATTGACATTGATGTCCATATAAAAAAAACCCATCTACTAGATTACATGGTTCATCTGCCATTGTCACTGTCAATTTTCTTGGAGTTCTTTTCAGGTACATGGTTCATCAATTAATTAATCTACTGTGATCACTCAAGCTTCTTAAATAAATCTTCTCTTCATCGTCCAATAAAATAGCATAAAACTTTCTCAATGAAACATATGCATTTTATAATTCATGGCAAGGAGATGTTTTACATCGTACTATTGTGATTTCTAACCCTTTCAAACAAATTACAGAGCAGGAACAACACCTCATGAGCATGCACCTATTACCTCATATGAGAAGAGGTACATCATAATTGTAAGCCTTTTAACCCAAAAATAGATCATGATGCTTACAAGCTTACAACCTATGATACATTTCCATTCACATGAGTGAAATTTTAATGTCACACATTTTTGCAAGTGACCTGTGATGCTTTTGGACAACAAGGCTGAAGATGTATCCATAGCTCTCAATTCCCAACAGGCCTCCCTTCACAAGACCGTTTTTCCTCACCTTGGGTTTCAATGCTCGCCTTTACCATCTCCATCAATTCTGCATCCTAGATAGATTTGGGACTTTCATTCCTGGCACAATCCGTGGCCTCTTCACCCTTCAACTCCTCATGTTCAGAGTCGCTTGTGGCACCACTACTCGGTTTGAATTCACAACTTCCTCTTCCTTAACATTTCATTTGGTTCGTCCTTGTCTCAATTATCTTCATTCTCATTTTGATCCTTTGCATCTTTGGTTTCAAATTATTTCTCATCCTCAACCCTGGGTTTCCCATGGAGCATCATCTGAGGGTTTCTCGTTCAGTGCTCTGACGTCCACAGCAAAAAACTGTCATTCTGGTCATTTATGAGTGCGCTTCAAAATTGTCGTAATCACCTCTCCTTTTTTCTTCCATGAACCTCACCGTGCCAAGCCACCGATTGAGCCAATATTTTCTCCACGTTCCATCAATTTCAGGTTCCTTATTGACCATTTTGATGCAAAATCTCATCGCCCCATGGACACGCCCACAACGTCAATACACCTTAGGGAAATGTATCTAACCACAACTCTTCAAATGCACACAAGCAGTTCTCAACATAGTCCACACGAATCTATATCATCCACATGCACAACACAACAGACGCCTCAACAGATCTTGCATAATGATTCAGAGACATCCTTGTAGGCCTCAGATATTGATCCCCACAAAATCGATCTATGCATCCACAATAGGCTTTGTTTTTTAGATCCACACTAGATCCAACTAGATGTATCCTAATCTGGCTTTTTTACACGCATATTTGACACGATCAAACTTTGTCCAACAGATCCAACTTCTTCACAGGAAAATATCCTCTTCGTTTATGCAGATCTGTCCATAATTAAATTGTACACAACAACACCAAAATTATAGACACAACAAAAAAAATATTACAACCACTTTGCTACCACGGTTATGTATTAAAAGGCAAGGCCAAATAATAATATTACTCACGAACATGTATAGAAGCAATCATACACATTAGAACACTAAGAATTACTCTCAGAAAACCCCAACTCCAGGGAAAAACCAACCTAACAAAATTCTATTAGATTTTAGCCAAAACTTACACCAAGCCTACAGGGGAGCCTTGCTTAACCTTGGTCTCATACATTGGTCGAGGAGACCCTACCCAACCCTTGGCCTCTCACACTAGCCGGGGAGACCTTGCTCAACCCTTGGCACCTTGGCGCTTGGCACACTTACAATGGAGACAAATAAGCCTATTTATAGGCTTCATTCCAACCAAATACAACTCACATAAAACCATAGGTCACAAAACCATGTGCCCAAAACCATTAGCTATAGACTTTCATTCTCGAGTCAAGGTTAATCCTAAGAAAATACTTGATGAATTTCTCTCCAACCTTCTAGAACAACTTTTATTTTATTATTTTATTTTCATTATAAAAAACTTCTCCTTTTTATGTGATTTAAGTGGCTCTTTTTATTTTATTTTATTCAAGTCACTTTAATATTGGAAAATTGGTTAAACTACCTCCACATTTTTTTCAACCATTGAAAGTCACTTTTCATCATCTCATCCTATAAATCTCTTCATCTTGGTTCCAATGAGCTATTACACTAAGATGTGCTCCAAATAATATGATCCAAATAACACCTTTAGCGTATTTAATTAAAATATGCTAATAATAACCTCATTTTACTGAAATCACCAGAATGCAATGGAACCAAAAAAGAAAACTGCGTACCACTGACCCTGATGATAAAGTATATTGATTGAACCCCATTGAGCCCCATAAACCCTTCCAAAACCCTTGGGCCCACTAATTATGTAATCTCGCTTTTGTGACCTAATTGTCATCAACCCTGGAATTCCATCCTGACAGCATAATAAGGGAAACCAAAAATGGGAATATTACAGCTTGATCCTTGTGTACCCTATCTAGATGGATAACAATTGTCATATGATTGACCCCTTGGTTCTTTAGAAGAACTAACCTCTAAACAAATTTCAAAATCATTGAATAACAACTATCATATGCTTGATCCCTTGGTTCTTGATCTATAAACTACCCTAGATATTCCACTAGAATAGTTCATCATGATAGACCTGGTAATGTTAATTTAAATCCATACTTTAATAGTTAATTTTCCTTTATATCTCATATCTTTTAATAATTGATTTTCTACCTAAATGAATGAAATAGTTGAAATGCAAGAAATAGAGATAAGGAATAAATACACACACACACACAACACGCCATGTACAATAGAACAATTTTGACCATGGGAAACCCTTATGAGAGAAAACCAAGCTAGAAGGCGAGGTTTCTCTTCTCTCTTTTCTCTAGTAGGGAAATATGCAAGTACAAAAGAAGAGGTACTATCTATGGAGTAACTTGAGACAGTGGATTGTAAGGATGTTACATAACCATAATCCCCTCTTTTATTCTCTCTAAATTGCCACTTCCACTTGCTCTACTCAACTATAGAATACAATACAACAACATATAATGGAACCCCTACTTCTCCTAACAAGCTGCTATTTAACATAGGTTCTCGATAACCAACTAGGGGTAATATTTGACTCCCTCAACCCTCAACTAGAGTTAAAATTTGGACCTTTTAGAATCTTTTTGAAAGCCCATGTGTGGCTAGCCCCCATTTTCTTGAGAAATGGGTGTTGACATGGCATCCTCTCATAACATGGTGGTCAATATGGTAAGTAAACTTGTGGAAGGCATAAATTTTCCATATTAAATTTAATTGATGTGATTCTTGCATTGTTGGAAATATCTTCAAGTGTAAACTAATGTCTTGGGGTTCATGCTAAAACAAGAAAGTTGTGATCCAAAAAGAATGATGTTTCATCCCTCAAAATGGATTTGGAAGGTTTTAGACCCCAATTCTCCAAATTGGGACCCATTGTTAAAATTATCCTACAAGATTATTTCTCCAATTTTTTCCACTCTGAAGGCATCAAGATAGATGAAAAACAATATAATGATTTTGTCCTAATCATACCTCCCCATTTAGGGAGGATTTTGGTCCCCAAAATTTTCACTAAATGGCAAGGGAACTTTTCCTCTACATTCTCCCTGGAGCACCACTTTTCTTTTCTTAGATGTTTTCCTTTTAACCCAATCTACCAAATATCATGCTACCCACGTCTTTTAATGTTGGACCACTAGCAAACTTATGTCCTCTTCCAGCTATGCCCGAGCAGCTAGTGATAAGTCCTCTATGGAAGGTAAGACCTACTCCTCTTCCTGATCCAACATGGAAGGCTCAAGAGTTTGAGATTATCCACATTCTCTATTAATTAAATGCACATGTATGGGGTAGACCAAGTCTGTTAGTGTTATCTCCCACCTTTTCGAATATATCAAAAGGACCATATCGTAGAGTCTTAATCTTCTTACCAAGACACTCTAGTATTTCCTAGTTCAATTGTAACAAAACTCGCTCTCCCACTATAAATGACTTGTCTATGTTATGTTGATCATATATGGCCTTATATTTTTCTTGTGACTTCTTCAACATTTACTATACCTGTATATAGATCTGCCCAATCTTCTCACAAATTTTTTTTGCTCTCAATGCATCTCTTATGAGGTCCTCTCTCAATCCTCCTTGATGTCCATATACAACATCCAAGGGTGAAGGTGGGAGATATCCAAAACAAGTTTCAAAAGGTGACTTATTAGTAGAAGTTTGGACTACTCTATTACAAGAGTGTTGTATATAGATCAGATTTTCAACCCAAGTCTTCAGACGCTTATAACCCATACAAAGTTGCACCAAAGTCCTATTTACTACTTTTGTCTACCCATATATTTATGGATGGAATATTGTAGATCTCTTCAACTTCATGTCCATATTCTCTCACAACATAGTCCAAAATGCACTGAGAAAAATGGTGTCCATGTCTAAAATTATGTTCCTTCGTATCCCAAAGTGTACCCACACCTATCAAAAGAAAAATTATGTTGCGTCTTGTCTTTTCATGATATTTTTACAATGATAATGCACATCTTACTAACCTAGCAAGCACTGCAAATGAGTAGTCATGTCCCTTCTTGGTTGTTGGTAAACATCCCACAAAATTCATGGAAATTATTTCCCAAGGATAAGTGGGTACAAGTGAGAGATAATAGGCCTTACTTCTTGTTATTAGGCTTGCTAGTACAACAAAGCATACATCCTCTAATGTATTGTGCTACAAATTATTATAATTTGGTCCAGTACACAACTATCTTCCCAACACCAAAATGTTCCACAACCTTGGTGGTGTGAACCTCTTTAATAAGCTCATTCGGTCACCTTTAGGAACACAAAGCTTTTCCATCTTGTAGAGTAACTCATTTTGGAGTTGATAGTCATATTTTTTGTCACCGTGTTTTACATGACTTTGTAACAATGTAAACTTTGAAACGAGAACTATACTGAGTACATGTTTTTTTGAGGTAGCAAAAAATCATCTGATTTTGAAAAGTGTTGATTCATAATGTGTTCAAAAAACACATTTTTTAAGAATATTTTTTACACTTTAAATTTTCTTATGTATCAAGTATGAACATTTTTTTAAAAATGTTATTGATTTTCATGCTAATTTTGAAAAGTGTCGATGCAACATCAACCTCGTTTTTTAGAGGGCTTATTTTTGACATTTTAAATTTTCTGATGTATGAAGTGTGGATTTTTTTTTAAATGTTCATGATTTTCATGCAGATTTTGAAAAACATCAACATATTTTTTTTAAGCATATTTTGACACTTTAAATTTTCTTATGTCCTAAGTAAACAAATATATTTTTTTAATGTTGATTATTTCACCAGTTTTCAAGTTGTCATATTCATCTTCATTTGTCATATTCATCTTCATTTTTTTCATCCTAAGATATTTGGTTTTTAAGGGTTTTCCAAATTTTTGTTTTTTGTTTTCCTTTGCAATTTTTTTTTTAATGGAATTTTTAATTTATTTTCCAAAGTTTAAAAATAATAATAAAACTTTTCTTTTATATTAGGAATTTTGTTTCTGTGATCCATAAAATGTATAAAAAATATTTTGGTGATAATCACATCCAAGAATATTTTGTCGACGCGTTTCGAACTAGTTAGTGTAGTTCATCATCAGAACGAGATTTTTGTTATATATATATATATTCTTTTATATTTAAATATCATTAATTAATATATCAATACACAAAATAATTGTCATTACAAAATAATAATTTTAAAATCTTGATAAAAAAAATATACATTTTGCATATACATATAATTAAAAAAATATGTATTTGACGACATTTTCGCTAAAAATGACACGTTAAATAATTTAAAAAAAAAAGGAAAATTTGAATAAAAAAAATTGGAAAAATAACAAATATTATGAATTTTATATAAAAAATGATCACATTTGAAAACAAAAATTCCAAAACCACTAATTCACATAAAATTTGAAGTATATAAAAAAATACATACACTTAAAAAAAACAATGAAAATCATAAACATAGTAAATTTAAAAATAAAAAAATACAATTATGTTATAAAAAAACCATTAAAAATAAATAAAAAAACAAAAATATTTTTTTTTGTCTTTTTATATATTTTTATATATTTAAGTTTTTTTTTTGGTCATTTTTTAATTTTTAATTTTTAATTTTTTTATTTTTTTCTAATATATATTTATTTACTTTTAATTGTTATGTTTAATTTTGGTTTTGTTTTGTTTTGTTTTTTCATTGTTTTAATTTTTTATTTTATTTGTAAATTTTTGTTCTCATTTTTCTTTTGAAATTTTAAGGTTTTTCAGAGTCATTATGTTTTATCTTTTACATCATTATTCTAAAATGTTGTAAATATATCCTTGAAAACAAAAATGTTATTCCAACATCAACATTTTTTGTTTTTAAGGTGTTTTTTGCACAAAAAAAAATTGGTTTTCATTGCCATTTTTAAAACATGTTGAAAATTTACCCCATAAATAATAATAATAATAAATAAATAAATAAAATAAAATAAAATAAAAAATAAATTATTCTAGCATCAACACTTTCCGTTTTCAAGTTTTTTTTTCATGCTTTTTGGAGTTTTTTTTGCTAGAGTTCTTGGTTTGAGTTTAAAGTTCCCATTTCATAGCTTACATTGTTTTGTACTTATATTTTTTGAAGCACCATATTGAAGTCCTCATCTTTTATGTATGCATCATGGGTGAAAATATCCATGTGCATCAAAGTTTCCAAAATTGTAATTTTGAAAGTGGGTGGCCTTGAAAGCATGTCTTCCAACCTCTTTGTGCTACCATTTGTATACTTGATGACTACATGAAATTGTTGTAAGAACCCTTTTGTGGTTCCTAGAGACAACCTCCGGGTTGAGAAAGAGATCATTGCCTAGGCATCTTAATGTGTCTGGAGGATATATCAATAGTATTCAATATTTAAATACATGATGAGTTAAAACTGGTTCAAATATCTTACCCAACGGTGAATTGAATCGGCACACATATTGAGTGTTCTTTTATGGGATTTAACATTCAGATCTGGTGGCCTATCTGCAGAATGTGTAGCTATATTAGTTGTTGTAATATAGATGGAAAGAAGAACAATAAGGAAAGGAAGTCAATGCAGAGGGTTGATATCAAAATCCTATATAGTAAACTTTAGTAAAAATATGGAACAAATGATGTAAATGAAATTCAGAAAACATGGAGCGCATTTTAAGGACATTCTACCTCATACATCACATGCACCATTTATGAAAAAACATGACATAGATGAATCCAAAAATTTGAGATCATGTCCAATAGCTACAATTACACGTCTTCCAAGAGGAAAGAAACACATATGAAAAGATAAACAAAGAAAAAATTACATACTACATATTTTAGCATTTGGAATCACCAAAACTTTTTTATTAATCTTCAAAAAGAGCATACATCTTGTAGTTCTTCAAACACTTGAAACATTTTCCTAGGACCACTTACAAAATATTATCTCTTAAGAATCTCATAAATGCCTAACCACTCAACAACTCAAACATGCTACTTTCATAGCTATCCTAATTATAACATAACAGACTTGATTCCAATCTTGAAACACAATATTTTACAAAATTCCAAAATGACATTGATTGTCATGATTAGCATATTGAAACATCTTCATTTTCGGCCAACTAGTTCCATTGGGAGGGACCCCGACTCTATAATTCAGATTTGTGGAAAATTAATGAATTGGTCACATATTTTCCACACCGTTGGATTAGGTAAAGGAAAGTGGATGAAATTATGATATTTTATCTTCAAATTTGTGAGCTCAGTGTAATTTGGCATGTCAACAAACAATGTCTTTACCAACCAGAGTAGCAGGAAATTCCTCTGCAAAAAGTTAACTATGGTCTTTCCTATGAGGATGGACATCTTTTCATGAGAAAAATCAACCTTACTCTTTACTTCTACTAGAAGTTTTCTATATTTTTCCCATGAAAGTAGGTTCCCTTGTAAATCCCAGTAGTTGTGTAACCCTACTCTAATCCTCTGATCAAAACTTGAGTCAAATGCAGCTACAGATTTCAACAACTCACTTGAACACTCTTAAGATTTGGCTCTAGTTTTTTCTCTTTAAATCATCTTAGAGATTTAAACAATTGTCCCTTTCATGTTTAAGATGCCCACATCCCTCAACTCATTGGATGATTTATTGTTGAGATATCTGATGAATTTCTTTTTTTCCTCATCACTTTAATCATCTTCTTCTTTGGGCGAGAGGATAAAGAACTCAGTCTCCTTGATTATAATTTTTTGCTCTGCAACTAGGGTCATATGCTCCCAGATGTTATTTACTTCAGAAATAATTTCATCCAAATTATATGTCTGGCCTAGATAAGAGACATATTACCTTCCAAATTATTTTTCAGTTCTTTGATCTCCTCATTGGTAGTATCCAAGCTTTTGTTGATTTTATCCACATTTTTCCTTGTTGTCTCAAGTTGCTTCTCCTTTTGTACGAGTGCATGTTTAGAGTTCTAAAAATCAATTTTCTCCTTTTTTAGCTCACCTTATGACAACTAAAACTTAGTTAGAGCCTTGGTTAATTGTTTAGTGGGATTCTATGGGTTTTCTGGCACAATTACTTCACATATGTGGGAATCAATCCTCTATTGGAGTTCTTCCACCTATTGTTGGAGGACCACCACGTCATTGTTTCTATTGATAAGCTCCTTGGCCATGATTAATTTTTCACTGTCTACCTGGGCCAACTCTTTGGACTGTACATGTTCAGATGCAAACATTTTCAATTTTTGCATCAACTCTTGTATTTCAGATTGCGAGCCCTGAATGATGGCTTCCAAAACAACTTTATAACTTTGGGTTCACTCCTAATTTTACAATTAATTCTTTGAAGCTTTCATTCTGCAAGTGGAAGCCCTATAGTTGGCCTTTTTTTCTTTACCCTAGTGGAATATTTTTCTAATATTTTCTCAACCATACTGATAGTAAAGGCACTTTTACTCGGCTAATTATATAGCATTTCTCCAACTTGCATTTGCCTATTTATTTTATCCTCCAAGGGGATGCTAATCATATCTAGTGATAGATCTACAACCCTGAATTGTGATCCTAATGGGAGGGATTTTGTTATAGGATGATACAAAGATTTTCATATTATTTCTTTCTAGGTCCATGGCAGCTAGGAGCTTGGTTTGATAAGGAATAAAATGTGATGCCAACTGCTGCAACATTTTGTCTCTGACCCTTTTGTTCTTCTCCTTCATCGTTTGTCCTTCTTCCCCTTTAAGGCCTTCTATGGATGAAATTCCCAAGGAGCCCAATATCTCCACCTCTATGGAAGTGCATGTGGCAGTTTGCTGAGATTCTTCTAGGAATACCTGGAAGCCTAGCTAGTCCAAGTTCCTCTCGGTCAACCTCGTTTAAATTTATTCCTCGATCTATTCCCTAAACTTAGCATTATTGTTGGATGAAGCCTCCTCCATATCTATGTCTCCATATTTTTCTTCACTTCTAGTTAGAGTAATTTCCTTTGAAGTTAGTATTTCAATTTCTATTTCTGTATTATTGGGCAAAGAATCCAAATTAGCCTTCCATTCAAGTTCAGGTCTATACTCATGCTCATAAGTAGAAGAATTAATATATCTTCTCCTCTTTGATATGATACCATGGAGATCATAGTGCCACACCTCTCCCATTTCAAAATTAGGTTCCTTCAACATGTCCTCAACCTACTGAAATTCTTGTCTAGTATTAACAATGAAAGGACCTACTACCCTACCTGGATTAAACATGTAGCCCTTCTTAGTAGGGAAAAAGTGAATTTTATTAACATTCAAGCTTTGTGTAATATCCCCAAAAGGGAAATAACCAGTAATAAATAGAAATGCACTAATACAGATATAAACTGAACCAGATCACTGAATCATGACACATGTAACACCAAAATCTGAGCCATTTTATTAATCAGAAAGTTCGTAGAGAGGAGTACAATAAATCAGAGTAAGTGCACCTATCCTTGCCCTAGGCAAGTGGAGACCCTCTCAACAGAAGAATGGCTGCAACAAGGACAGCGTCCTGGCTGCTCTGCAAGCTGAAGATGAACTGCGCTGGGGCTGAAGACTGCAAACCCTCTCAAATGGAAAAACGCTGTCTCTGCCAGTGACAGCGCAGAAACAGATACAGCACCAAGCCCTCAACTCTCCAGACAGATGAACTGCTACAGGATCCTGGAAAACGCTGTTAAGCACTCCTCACAATGATCTGCTCCTCAGATCTGCGTCCCACCTGATGAATCTGAAGCCTCCTATCACAACTGCGTCCTCCCTTTGCTGATCTGCGTCCTCCAAAACCCAATCTGCTGCCAAACCCTCAGATCTATGCTAGATCTGGAACTATCTCCTCAGATCTACAGCCTCTAGGGCTAGATCTGTTGTTTCCCCTTCAGATCTGGACTAGATCTGTCAATATCTCCTCAGATCTGTCACTCCTCAAGCTGGATCTACTGCAAAACCCTCAGATCTGCAACATACAAGGCTAGATCTGTAACATACAGGACTAGATCTGCAAGATCTATCCTTCACAAAGCTGGATCTGACAAGGAACCTTCAGATCTGCAACCCCCACCTCCAAGAATGGACAGCGTCCTCACTCTAGGCTTGATCAGCGTCCTTCTGCCCCTCAAACAGCGTTTTCTCTGCCAGTCTGGAACTGCGTTCTCCTTGGACAGCGTTCTACCTCTCCTGCAAGGAACAGCGTCCTCTCTTCAGATGAGACAGCGTCCTTCTCCTCTAAGAATCAGCGTCCTCCCTTCTCTTGCTCTGCGCAGCCACAAGAGGGCTTTCTCCTCCTCAGATATGCTTCAGAACTGCTGCTACTTTGCTACTGAAAGACCTTACTAGGGCGGGCACTCGAAGTCCCCCGAAGCTAAGGGTGAAACCAGAAAAACCTTACCAGGGCAGGCACTCGAAGTCCCCCGAGGCTAAGGGTGAGATCTCCGACCGGAGACACTCGTGCACTAAGCAGTGCTGCAGACCGACTAAACAACCGGCGTGCTAAAGCAGACAAAGTCTAGCTATCAATAAGAATATCAAATCATGGATGATCAAATGAGGTGAGAGCCTCTCCTTTTATAACACCAATCTCCCTCCAAAACTCAACTCACCCTGGATCTGCGCAGTTTACCTTGGGTTAACTTTATGTCTCCTCCATCACCCACGTGGACCCCCAAGGCCCCCTCTCTAAGTTACAACGTCAAGCTACTAGGAAAAAGAACACTTTATTATAAAGTGAGGTGGCTAAAGTGAGGTGACCCCTCTTATTTCTCACTTTATTTATTATTCCTATCTAAAGCAGCAAAATAACACAAAAATGCAATATTCAAATTAGCAAAGCTAATTGGGAATATTACAGTCTCCCCCGGCAAAACGTTGCTTGTCCTCAAGCAACTGAAGTGAGGGATGCTGCAAGATCTTCTCATCCTCCCAAGTGGCATCCTCATCTGGCAGATTCTTCCACCTCACCAGGAACTCTCTGATCTTCCTGCTACGCAGTTGTCTCTCCCTGGTGTCAATAATGGCCTCTGGCTGTAATACCAAGTGCCCCTCATCATCTGTCGGAGGTAGCTCCCCGGTGACTGTCACATGCTGGCCCAGTGCCTTCTTCAGGCATGATACATTGAAAATGTTATGAATCCGGCTGCCTTGGGGCAACTCCAACTCATATGCAACCTGTCCGATCCTCCGAATCACCCTGTATGGTCCATAAAAACGAGGCTTAAGCTTTTCTGCCCCCTTCTGTTTGAGTGAAGACTGGCGGTATGGCTGTAACCGCAAGTAGACCAAATCCCCTACCTCAAAGTGTCTCTCCACTCGTCCCCTGTCTGCATATAACTTCTGCTGATTTTGGGCGGTGGCTATGTTGTCCTTGAGAGTCCGAAGGATGTCTTGGCTCTCTTGGATCCATAGTTTGGCTCGTGGAGCCCTGCTAACCCCAAACATCACATCCACAAAAGACAAGGAATGATATCCATATAACGCATAAAACGGTGTCGTGCCGATAGACATATGATGGGTGGTGTTGTAGCAGTACTCGCCCAGATGTAGCCATTTCAGCCACGCTCGCTGCTGCCCACTGACGTAGTTACGCAAGTAGCCCTCCAGCCACTTGTTAACTATCTCTGTCTGCCCGTCCGTCTGGGGATGATAGCTGGTGCTCGGTGTCAACTCAGTTCCTACTAGTCGAAAGAGCTCCTGCCAAAATCCACCCATAAAGCGGCTGTCCCTGTCACTAACAATGGTCTTGGGTAGACCATGCAATCTGAAAACCTCCCGGAAAAACAACTCTGCCACCTGTGCTGCTGTGTAGTGTGCCGAAATGGCAAAGAAGTGAGCATACTTCGTTAGCCGGTCAACGACTACGAAGATGCAGTCCTTGCCCTGCACTGTGGGCAAACCCGTGATGAAGTCCATCGAGACACTCTCCCACTTCCCCTCAGGAATGGGAAGCGGCTGTAACAACCCTGCGGGATGGTTCATCTCCCCTTTGTTCCGCTGGCAAACCTCGCACTCCCTGACATGCGGGAGTACGTCCTCCTTGAGGCCCTTCCATGCAAATCTCTCCCGGATGGCCCTGTACATCTTGGTGAACCCCTGATGGCCCGCCAATGGTGAATCATGAGAGGCATGGAGTATCTTCTCCTTGAGCTGAGATCCCTCAGTCAAGAAGATCCGATCCCTGTAATAGATGACCTCATCTGCCACGCTGTATCTGCTATCAGCTACCTGTCCATCCAACACCTCGCATGCAAATCTATCCTTGGAATACTCAACCAGTAGTCGAGCCTTCCAATCAGCGTCCAAGCTCATGAGGGATAGTGTGGCTGGTCGCCGGGAAAGGGCATCTGCTACCACATTGTTCTTCCCTTTGACATACTCTATGTCAAAATCGTAAGCCTGGATCTTGCTGATCCACTTCTGCTGCCTCTCCTGTAACTGCTTCTGCTCCAGAAAGTACTTCAGGCTCTTATGATCTGTCCTGACTCTGAATCTGCCGCCTACCAAGTACTGCCGGAATTTGGCCAATGCATGCATGATGGCCAACATCTCCTTATCATAGATAGGCTAAAGTCTCTCGTGTGGAAGGAGCTTCCGGCTCTCGAATGCAATCGGATGACCCTCCTGCATCAAAACTGCTCCAATCCCTTCTCCTGAGGCATCACACTCCAGGACAAAGGGCTGAGTAAAATCGGGCAATGCCAGCACCGGACAACTACTCATCACCTCCTTGAGCTTATCAAAAGCTCGCTGGGCGGTATCCGTCCAACTGAATGCCCCCTTCCTCGTCAGCTCTGTGAGGGGTGCAACAAGCTGTGAGAAGCCCTTGACGAACTTCCTGTAGTAAGTATAGATACCAATGAACCCTCTACACTCTGTCACATTCCGTGGCTCTGGCCAGTCCCTGATAGCCCGGATCTTCTCGTCATGGACTCGCACTCCGTCCACTCCTATGATGTGTCCCAAATACAACATCTCTGTTAATCCAAACTCACACTTGGAGAGTTTGGCAAAGAACTGCTGCTCCTCCAGAATGCGCAAGACTGTCTCAATATGCTGGAGGTGCTCCTCCCAGGTCCTGCTGTATATGAGAATATCATCAAAGAAAACCAGCACGAACTTCCTCGGATGATCCCTGAAGATATGGTTCATGCAAGACTGAAAAGTGGCAGGTGCATTGGTCAGCCCAAATGGCATGACCAGAAACTCAAAGTGCCCATAATGACACCTGAAAGCAGTCTTGGGAATGTCCTGTTCCCTCATGCGTATCTGATGGTACCCGGACCTCAAATCAATCTTTGAGAAGAAGCGTGCTCCTCTCAACTCGTCCATCAACTCATCGATCCTGGGAATGGGGTACCGGTTCTTCAAAGTCTTCTTGTTTAGTGCACGGTAATCAATGCACATGCGTAATGTGCCGTCCTTCTTCTTCACCAGCACTACTGAAGAAGCGAAAGGACTGGTACTGGGCCGAATGTGCCCAAGGGCTAACAGCTCCTGAATGGCCCGCTCTATCTCATCCCTGTAAGCCTTAGGATGCCTATAAGGGGTGGTGATCACTGCCTGTATCCCCTGCTCCAACTCTATCGTGTGCTCAAACCCCCGATCTGGTGGCTGACCTGGCGGAATGTCCCCAAACACTACTGCATATCTGTCGAGAAGAGTCTGTAGATCAGGGTGCACTTCCCTGCCCGTATCTACTATCTCTGAAGCCCGTAGCTCAACTGCCCACTCTATATCTCCCCTGCGGAATGTCGCATCCATGCTGTGTGCCGACACTGTCTGGGGCGGATATGTGTTCTGACCTCGGATCTTCTCATGCCTCCCCGTCTTGGGATCATCCCACTCCATTTCCAAGGCCTTCCAATCTGTGGTGACCTTCCCCAGAGTGATAAGCCACTGTACTCCCAATATCACATTGGTGTCCGGAATGTCCACCACAAAGAAGTGATCAGTCAACGTATAGGTGCCCATTGTCACTGATAACTCAGGTACATATCGCGCGCAGGCCATGGTCTGATCTCCTGGAACCAAAACTGAAAACCCATCAAAGCTCTCCGTGGGTATGCCTCTCCGTGCTACCATCTGGGCATCGATGAAATTGTGGGTGGCCCCACTGTCAACTAGAACTGAAACACGCTGACCCCGTACTGTCCCACGTACGCGCAATGTCAGATACTTGGGGACTCCCCGTAATGCTGCTAGAGCTCCCCCAGTAGGTGCAAATGATGCCTCTCCCGCATCTGGTGGTGGAGGTGGTAAAGCACTCTGCGCTGCATAACACTCTCCTGCCTCCTCATCCTCCAACTCATCCTCTTCTCCGCTGCCCTCGGAGAAGACCTCTATGAAGTGTGCCTTCCCTGCGGTGCACTTGTGTCCCGGTGCCCACGGCTCCTGGCAGGTGAAGCACAATCGCTTCCGTCTCAGCTCTCTCCTAGCCTCATCATCATACTGTCCCCGTCCGGGATTCGCCTTGGGAGGCGGAACCCTCATGTCCTTCCCCTTAGGCTGGAAAGCCTGTCTCTGGGGATAAGGTGGCCGAGTCCTGGGCAACACATCCTGTAGGTCACGGGCCTTGCTGATAGCATCCTGAAGTGTAGCCGGTTTGTTTGACCGGACTAGACCACGAAGGGGTTCTGACAGCCCGTCCAAAAACATCGTGACCAACCGAGCTGCTGATATGTCAGGTACCATCACTGAAACCCTCAAAAAGTCTGAGATGTATGCTTCTGCACTACCTGTCTGTTTGAGCTTGGTCAGCTCGAGGAAAGGCTGATCCGGGTCCTCCTGATCAAAACGTTTCACCACCCTCCTGGTGAACTCAGCATATGTAGTCACTGTGGAATGCCCCAGTGTTGTCAATCCATGAAACCACCAGTTCTGGGCCTCACCCTCTAGATGTAATGCAGCCATCTTAATGGCCTCCTTCTCCGGCATCTGGTTAAGCTGAAAATAGAGGTCTAGTTTTTCCACCCAAGACCTGGCTGTGGTCTTTGGAGACCCATCAAACATTGGCAAATGGAATTTGCTGGCTGCACGGTTACTGTCACGGTGGGAACCCCGTCCCTTATGTCGATCATGAGGCTTACTGCCGCATCGGTACTGCAGATATTGATTGAAAGGGAGAGCCTCCATGAATTCCGGCCCCAAACTTCGCCAATCTGCAAACCAAACTGCATGAAGATCGGGACCCTCATCTCTTGATGCCGTTTGCTCTACTTCCTCTACCGGGAAAGTAGGCATGGTAGGTCGCGTGTCCATGGAATCGGCCTTCTGCGCTGTCACAATGGGTATAGCATCTGGTATGCAACTAGATGTTCCCGATCCTTCCCCTACCTGAGAGACCCTAGGGGGTTCTTTCTGCGTTCCCCCTGCAACCTTCCTGGTTACCTCCTGCATGAATGCATCCATCTTTGCATCCATCTTCTCACTCAACTTCTTAGCCAATCTTGCCAACATAGCCTCCATTGGATTCCTTCGTTCGTCTTCTGAATCAGAATCACCTCCCCCAAGGAGAGTGGGGTGACCCCTAGGTGCCATAGCGTGCTAGCACCACAGGCTGAGCCAGATCTAAGCTCTGATACCACTGTAATATCCCCAAAAGGGAAATAACCAGTAATAAATAGAAATGCACTAATATAGATATAAACTGAACCAGATCACTGAATCATGACACATGTAACACCAAAATCTGAGCCATTTTATTAATCAGAAAGTTCGTAGAGAGGAGTACAATAAATCAGAGTAAGTGCACCTATCCTTGCCCTAGGCAAGTGGAGACCCTCTCAACAGAAGAATGGCTGCAACAAGGACAGCGTCCTGGCTGCTCTGCAAGCTGAAGATGAACTGCGCTGGGGCTGAAGACTGCAAACCCTCTCACATGGAAAAACGCTGTCTCTGCCAGTGACAGCGCAGAAACAGATAAAGCACCAAGCCCTCAACTCTCCAGACAGATGAAGCTGCTACAGGATCCTGGAAAACGCTGTTAAGCACTCCTCACAATGATCTGCTCCTCAGATCTGCGTCCCACCTGATGAATCTGAAGCCTCCTATCACAACTGCGTCCTCCCTTTGCTGATCTGCGTCCTCCAGGACCCAATCTGCTGCCAAACCCTCAGATCTATGCTAGATCTGGAACTATCTCCTCAGATCTGTCACTCCTCAAGCTGGATCTACTGCAAAACCCTCAGATCTGCAACATACAAGGCTAGATCTGCAACAAACAGGACTAGATCTGCAAGATCTATCCTTCACAAAGCTGGATCTGACAAGAAACCTTCAGATCTGCAACCCTCACCTCCAAGAATGGACAGCGTCCTCACTCTAGGCTTGATCAGCGTCCTTCTGCCCCTCAAACAGCGTTTTCTCTGCCAGTTTGGAACAGCGTCCTCCTTGGGCAGCGTCCTACCTCTCCTGCAAGGAACAGCGTCCTCTCTTCAGATGAGACAGCGTCCTTCTCCTCTAAGAATCAGCGTCCTCCCTTCTCTTGCTCTGCGCAGCCACAAGAGGGCTTTCTCCTCCTCAGATATGCTTCAGAACTGCTGCTACTTTGCTACTGAAAGACCTTGCTAGGGCGGGCACTCGAAGTCCCCCGAAGCTAAGGGTGAAACCAGAAAAACCTTACCAGGGCAGGCACTCGAAGTCCCCCGAGGTTAAGGGTGAGATCTCCGACCGGAGACACTCGTGCACTAAGCAGTGCTGCAGACCGACTAAACAACCGGCGTGCTGAAGCAGACAAAGTCTAGCTATCAATAAGAATATCAAATCATGGATGATCAAATGGGGTGAGAGCCTCTCCTTTTATAGCACCAATCTCCCTCCAAACTCACTCACCCTGGATCTGCGCATTTTACCTTGGGTTAACTTTATGTCTCCTCCATCCCCCACGTGGACCCCCAAGGCCCCCTCTCTAAGTTACAACGTCAAGCTACTAGGAAAAAGAACACTTTATTATAAAGTGAGGTGGCTAAAGTGAGGTGACCCCTCTTATTTCTCACTTTATTTATTATTCCTATCTAAAGCAGCAAAATAACACAAAAATGCAATATTCCAATTAGCAAAGCTAATTGGGAATATTACACTTTGTTTGATAATTTATAAAGTGAATATTTTCATAAGAATAAAAACATGCAAACAATATGGGGGAAGCTTTGACCCATATATCTTAATCACAGTGTAGTCTTCAAAAAAGTACCAATCACCCACCCTGGTATCTTTACTGAGTTGAAGGATTTCCTTTTGCTCAGGTAGGATTCTAGGAGGGTAAATATTGTTTACAATTTTGTAGGAAGTGGACATATAAGTGGAAATGAAATGGGAAAAACCCTCACTTTCTACCTTTTTCCTTAGGGCACTATCCCAATCAAACACAAAATTTCTCTACTTGTGAGAATTTATAATGCTAAGGCCCAAGTATTCAAATTTTTCTACACGAGTATACAAAAATATATATACCAATATGGAATAATGTATGAAATAAGAATTATTGGGAAAATGGTTAAACTGGAATTTTATGGATTCTGCAAGGAACGAAGGTATGTCAAAGATGATGCCAGGTTGCATTAATGTGTGCATGAATCCTATAGCGTCTTTGTTAACATTAGCAGTTTCTTCTTCCCCAAAAAACAAGGAAATAGTAGTAAAAATGGGTTGTACAATTTCCGATATCATGGAAATAGGGAATCTGTTTGCAATGGGGAGGATTTGATTACTAGATGCTAAAATCAGTTGGAGGAAATCTTACTGTTCTCTGGCTGAGAGCCCATTATAAGTATAAAAAGGGTAGCTTTCGTAAACCTCTTAGGATTGGGAGATTTTAGCTACATGAGAGCATTTTGAATTAATTATGGCATGATTTCCATAATATTCTCTCCAGGGTAGGATATGAAACAATTCCTTGCTTTAACATAGGAAGCTGTGATCCAAGATACAAATTTTGGAAAATGGTACATTGTGGGAGCGATTTGGTGATACAACACTAACTCTACGACCTGAAATAGGTATTATCTTTTTCAGTGACACTCATACAGGTCGAAACGAATATCCGACAGGTGGTAAGAGCGGGACGGGTCATGGATTTTGGCTTTTGTGTTCATGAGAGGCTCGATATGTCTAAAGGGTTTCGCCACTTGGGATTTTGGGGTTTTAGGCATTGGATTATTCATTTTTAGCATAAAGGAAAATGATTGAATGAAAGAGAATTACAGGTTTCTTGGTGCCCTGAAGCAATTGGACATAGTGGCGCTAGAAGGGATCTGCACTAACTGACTGATGAACGGGGTTGTGAATAGAAGCGATGAGGGACTGTTGTTGGAAAAAAAAAAAATTGAACTCCAACGACTAATGTGTCATAGATTTATAGCATGGAACACAGAGGAGTGAAATATGGGGAGAGACACAGGAAGACACGTGGGAGGGACATGTGGTGCCACCAGGATGGACGAGAAATGGTGGGGGGGGGGGCACTGGCCCTGCAAATATCGTGCTCGTCTGCTGATGTCAATGATGCGTTGGATTTCTTGGTGGAAGGTATGGTCCCCACTCTCTGAAAGAGTGATTGAATGGGGCTGAGAGTGCAGTTCGCCCCCCGGAGCTGATCTTGGCTGTTGATCGATCGCACCCACCTGGATGACTTACACAATTCTGAGGGCTAGCGTCGGCTTATCTTCCGTGCTAATTACCCTAGAAAAATGCTTCCAGGACAAGGAAAATTTAGGACAGATAACGATCTGCCTAATAGCTGCTCGTTGGTTAACTATTACGCGCATGATGTGGATGTGGATCCCCTTGCATTTTTCTTTTACCTCTTTCTCTTTTTCCTATGTCCTTTACATTTCTCCAATGGTCTGCGTTCAATTTTTTTTTTTTTTCCCTTTTGGCTTGTAGACCAAAATCCTTTGCAAATCAACCATGTTAAGAGAACATATAGAGCACAACAAACCCAATCCACTTGTAATATTTAGAGTGTTATTGGTGATTTTTGTAGTTGATGGTATCCTTTACCATCAAATGATTTTTACAGTTTTTAACAAACTGTACTAGGGAGAAATACTTCAAAATGAATGCGTACAGGACTTCCTCCTTGCATTAATACTGCTCCCATGATATATTTCTTGCATCCATCTCCACTTCAAAGGGATTCCACAAATACGGTAACATGGGAATTGGTGTTTTAATGGTTTTTCTTTTTAGCTCATCAAAAGCCTTTTGCTAATTGTTTCCCCAGTGGAAACTCTTTCTACTCACTTTTATGGTGTTTATTGGTGTAGTTATTATTGAAAATGAAGCTATGAACTTTCACAAGTACTATGTTATTCCAAAAAAATCATAACTTAAAGGACATTTGTAGGAATTGGCCACTTCATGATGGCCTCCATCTTAATGGGAACTATCTTAAGGTCCCTCCAACAATCACATACCCCGAATATATTGATGATTTTTTGGTAAACTAATATTTCTTGAAGTTAACCAATAGTTGTTGGTTCTTAAAAGTCTCTAACACTTGTATAAGATGTGACATATGCTCCTCCCAGGTAGCATTATAGAGAAATATATCATCCAAATATATTATAAAAATGAATTTGGATATAAGCATAATACATCATTCATCAATATCATAAAGGTAGTATATGCATTACATAAATAAAATGGCGTGGCAAACAATTCATAAAAACTTTGCCTTGATTTAAAGGTAGCTTTCTAGGTGTCTTCTTCTTTAATGTGTACCTACCAGTACCCCAATTTAAGGTCCAACGCGGTGAAGTATTTTTCATGTTGCAAATGATCTAACATATCATTGACCCTAGGTAAATGGTATCAATTCTTGAGTGTAATATTGTTTTCACCATGTCCCATCCTTCTTTGGTAGGGTGACCCACAAGGTGAGGTGCTTGATCGAGTCACAACCTACTCCAACAATTGCTTCTTCACTTCATTGGCTTCCAAAATGTAGTTTTTATACATCCCAATATTCAACAATGGAGAGCCTATAAATAATTGTATTCTATGCACCACTTCCCTCATGGGTGGTATCCCTTTAGGATCCTTTAACACTCTTTGTATCCCTGTAGCAACTCCTCCAACTAATACTTATGTTCTTTATTACATCCCTCAAAGGATTCCTTTTCTCTTATTGGCTCATCATAAAACTAATTTTCTCTTAAGTAAAACATATTTTTTATTATAATTAATAAGCTTCTTGGCTTGGTTGAAACTTACTAGTGAAATCTTTGAATTTCCTTTTATGTGTCTTGATGATGAAGGATTTCCCATCCTTGATGAAGTGGTGTTGGTTGGCTCTTCACCTGAATATTACATCATATATATCTAGGGAATTCCAAACACTATTCCACATATGTCAAGTGGTATTATGTCTAATTCCACTTCATTAATAAAATCAACACTTACAACAAATTTAATATTGCAATATTTCATTACCTTGATCTTAGGATCCTTGTTTACTCATCCCATGATATATGGGATCATATGATTGTGAACCCCTTATCAAATTTTGTTGAACAAATCCACTACTATGAGATTATCCTATGAATTTGATTCAAATAAAGCATCTATCTTGTTATTCATGACCTAGATTTTGATGTGGAAGAGTTTATGCATCTCATTCTCTTCCCGGTGATGAAGGCTACTCATGTTCACCTCCTTTTACACTAATGTGCAAACAATTTTCTCATCCACATTAAAGTTGCTTCAACCGAATTTTTTGAATATGTTGCTAGAATATTATTTTTCTTTCAATTCTTCATGTGGTTCTTGAGGTTCAAATTTGGATGTAGTTTCCAACATTTTTCCTTAGTGTCAACCATCAATGTTCCAATGGTTACAATGGTTATCAAGACCCTTGCATTAATATGTAGTGGTTATTTTATTCTTATCCTTTCCCCTTTTCATTACTTGTCCTCCTCCTTGGAAGCTTTCTAGTGCTTTTTTTTCTTGGAACCACTTGGAACCCTTTCTTGTGGCCTATTATTTCCATATAATATGCTTGTACAAATGCCTCATCCACTATCCTTGCCTTGAAAATAACGTATTTGTTTTGTATATTTCTATGTATACCCCTTAGATATTTGAGGAGTACATTTAGGTTATTGGGAGAGAGGTATGGAGCATAATGGTAATATTTTTGAACTTAGTGGTGTACTCTTGTACACTCTTCCCTTGCCTTTGCTTGAAGTAGTGCCTGTTGGCAATATGATGCAGAATGTTGTCCTTGATGGCAACCTACTAGATAAAGTTGATGACAACCTATTTGATGAAGTTGTCCTTAATGGAAATGATGCAAATCTGATGTATCTACAGATCCGTTCAGAAGTAGCAGAAGAAAAGAATTCAGAAAGTGCCAGAATAATGTTGAACAAGGTATGTCACAAGGCATACGTGGTTTTATTAAGGAGAAGTCGCGTATATACGCGTAAATGAACATGCCAAGTAGTGTATGCCAATTTGCGCTCTAATTTTATAAAACCAGGGGGCATTACCATGGTATTGGCCCAAAGTATTGAGTGCTTGATTATTTATTTGATCCTGTCCAGGAATACCATCGGAAGTGGTGTGGTTTTGGCTCATGGTATTGACAAAGGCTAAATCTATTTAAGGAGAAGAAAATCATAGTGCAAGGTAAGGAGCAAGTGTCTGGGCTTTATTGAATACTTCACTCTGAAGTATATCTGCATGGTTGAACTCTGTTCTTAATTGATAGATCTAAATATATGATGCACCTATGAATATGATGAAGGTTCGAGATCTCTAGATCTAGAAATGATGAATCTCTAGGATGATCTGAAAAGAAGTGACGAAGACCTGGGACAAATCTGATGAAGAAAATGAAAAATCTGGGTAAGTTCATAGATCTGATATTTTCTGCAAAGTTTATCTTTTGTAGATCTATACATAGGTTCGCTTCATGAAAAGTGTGTGTATACGCGAATCTGATGAAATAAAAGCGTGTATGGGCAGTTAGGGTTTTTTGAGAAATACATAGATCTATACGCAGGTTCGTTTCATGAAAAGCGCGTGTATACGCGGGTCTGATTAAATAAAAGCGCGTATGATATCTAAACTAATGATTGCTCAAGGTTGAATGTGTTTCTGCATATCTATTTTGAAGTCTGGGTTATCTCTGATATTCTGGTTACAGTGGTTTCACTGTTCTGTTTGAAGCATTGGGCGAAGTATATTTGTTGATAAGTGAAGAATTGAGTTGAAGCTGTTTGATCCAGTTTGAAAATTGATGAAACGTGGTCTGCAGTGGTGCTGAGGATTGAAGCCTTCAGTGAGGGGGTAGTAGCTCCCTTCCAGTGGTAGCTGGTAAACGAGAGCATGGGGTTGTAGCTCCCTTCCAGGAGAGACTAGTAAACGAGAGCAGGGGGTTGTAGCTCCCTTCTAGGAGAGGCTGGTAAGCGAGAGAAGGTTGTAGCCTTCTGCAAGTAGGTGCCTGCGTGCTGGTATGAGTCTGCGCCAGTACATGGTTGTAAGAAGTTTTCTTTATAATAAATATTGAAGGCTGAGACGATGACAGCGGTGGTTTTCTCCCGACTTGGGTTTCCACCTTAAATCTTGGTGTTCATGTGTGTTACTTATGTGTGATGGTTTATTCTGTCTTTACTGCACATGCTTACTGCTTAACATCTGATGAATAAATGATGCAATGATTTAAGAATCAAATTCATAATAAAAGCTCTGAGCATACGCAAGTTTCCTTAAGGATATCCGCGTATATATGCTAGTTTTGTTCTGTAAAGTAGCGTATGGGTTTTGAGAAAATAAAAGTAAAAAGTTTATCAGTTAGCTCTAAAAATATTGATTTACCCCCCCTCTCAGTGTTTTTCCCAACAATTGGTATCAGAGGAGGTCCTTCTGAAAAAGCTTAGCCGCTAGAAGGAAGATCATGCAAGATGAGAAATCAAGATGGAACAACATCTATCAAGCCTCCGCTCTTTAATGGAAGCAATTTAATCTTCTGGAAAACAAGGATGAGATCCTATCTTCAGTCTATGGGAACAGATATATGGGCCATTGTTGAACAAGGATATAAATATCCAGCTACAATACCAACAGATCTGACTGAAAAGAAGAATTATGAATCAAATGCAAAGGCGGTCAGTGCTATAACATGAAGTCTGACTGAATCTGAATTTGTCAAAGTCATGCAGCTAAATACAGCAAAGGAAATGTGGGACAAAATCATTCTAAGTTATGAAGGTGATGCAAAGGTAAAAAGTGCAAAACTCCAAACTCTCAGAATTGAATATGAAAATTTGAAGATGCATGGTGATGAGAGTATTGCCAGTTTATTTTTACGTGTTGATGATGTTGTAAATCGTATGAGAAATCTGGGAGAAACAATAATCGAATCCACTTTGGTTGAGAAAATTTTAAGATCACTAATAGCAAAATTTGAGTCAAAAGTTTCTGCTCTTGAAGAAAAATAGGATCTTCAAAATCTTACTGTGGTACAACTTCATGGCATACTAACCGCATATGAAATGAGAAGAGGAGGAACATCTGAAGTCAAAGAGGCTGTCTTCAGAGCTTCTACAAAAGGGAAAGAAGCACAAGAAGCAGAAGGATCAAGATATATCTTAGAAGAAGATGGGGCAAATTTTGTAAAGAAACTCCAACTTGGCACATGACGGTTCAGAGGTAAGCTTCCTTTCACAATTTTTGAGTGTGGAAGAATTGGGCATTATGCTGCTAAGTGTCCTCATAAAGAAACACTTGCAAAAGGGAAGGAAGTAGAAAGAAGGAATAAGAATCGGTTTAACACTAGAAAAAGTTACTATACTCATGAAGACAGTGATGGGTTATCTGATAGTGAGGAAGAATGTGAAAAAGATCTTAGACTTCTCATGGAATTTGAATCTAGAGAAGAAAATGATACTTTTGTGGATGCTCTAGAGGACAATGACTTTCTTGAAGAAAACAATCAACTCAAAATACGCTTAGAAGAAAGTGAAAAACTCTTAGAAGAAAGGAAAATAACCATAGAGACTCTGGAAAAGCAAGTTGAAGAAGCAAAGAAACACATTGAGAAATTAGAATTTGAAGTGGTAAGTCTAAGAAAATATTTTGAGAAAGTAAAGACTCTGAATCTTAGATTTGCTAAAGGATCTGAAACCTTAGATGAGATTATCAAGGTACAAAATTCTCCTCTTATAAAGACAGGTCTTGGATATACTGAAGAATCTTCTCAGGCTTCAGCACCAAATTATCTAAAAGCAGCTACAGCTGATTTACAAAATTCTGCCACTCAGCAAGGGAATAAAGAATCATTACAGGTAAAGCATGATCATCTCAATTCAAAGAACACTAACAGGAATATCTCTCAAAGAAACACTAATCAACAGGTAAATCCAAGTAGAAGATTTCATGATCGCAGAAATTTCTTCTTCAATGGACAATGTTTCTCATGTCACAATTTTGGTCATAAAGTTGTTCAATGTGTTGCATATAAAACTATCATGACTAGAGAAGCAAGAAAGAAAAGGATTGAATTTGAGAAGAATACCTATAACAAATTTTCTCCTCTTCTAAATGAAGTTGAATGTGCTTATTGCAATAACTTTGGGCATGAAGAATCTGAATGCAGGAGCAAAATTCAGCCAAAAGAGCATTATCCTTCAAATTCCAAAGTATGGAAAAAGAAGGAATTACAGGTTGAAAATTGTGGCATAGCGTTATTTGTAGAAGGTGAAGAAAATCAATGGTACATTGATAGTGGATGCTCAAGACACATGATAGGTGACAAAAACAAACTTCTTGCATATAATGCTCTAGAAAAGGAAAAGAAAGTTACATTTGGAAATGATACTCCTGCTGTAATTAAAGGAAAAGGGTCCGTGTTTCTAAAAGAAAAAGTGAAGGCTAATGATGTCATGTATGTGGATGGATTAAGGCATAACCTGTTAAGTGTAAGTCAAATGTGTGATCAAGGAACTGAAGTTGTCTTTAGTTCAAAAGAATGTGTGGTTCGTGATCTTGATACAAGTAAAACAATTATAAAAGGAAAAAGAACTCCAAGAAACCTATATGTATTGAAGAACTGCAAAGAAAAATGTTACTTGAGTAAATATTTAGAAAACTGGCTATGGCATAGAAGGTTGGGGCATCTAAGCTTCTCTCAAATCAAAAAATCAAGCAGACTTAATGCTGTTCGTGGTCTTCCCAATATTACTCTACTTGAAAGTATCATATGCAAATCTTGCCAATTCGGCAAGCAGACCAGAGTGCAATTTAATGCCAAGGAAGGATCATCAAGTAGGCCTCTTGAACTCATTCATACTGACATATGTGGACCTATGAGGAAAAAATCACCTCGTGGTGAACAATACTATATCTTATTTATTGATGATTTCTCTAGAATGTGTTGGATTGGGTTGCTTAAACACAAAGATGAAGCATTTGAGAAATTTCAGATCTTCAAGGCTCTGGTTGAAAATGAATTAGATATAAAACTCAAATGTCTTAGATCTGATCGAGGAGGAGAATATACTTACAACGAATTCCTTGAATTTTGTGAACAACATGGCATAAAAAGACAGTTCGTTGTAGCTGGCACTCCACAACAAAATGGCGTAGTAGAAAGAATGAATAGAACAATTCAACAAATGGCTAGATCTATGCTTGGTGATTCTGGAACACCTGACACATTTTGGGGAGAAGCAGCACATACAGCCGTAAACATTCTCAACAAGGCACATGTTCGTGTAAATAGTGACAAAACTCTATATGAACTCTGGTATGGTAATTCTCCCTCTGTGAAGCATTTTAGAGTTTTTGGAAGTAAATGCTTTATCAAAAATAATGATGAAAAACTTGGCAAGTTTGAACCTAGAGCGGATGAAGGAATACTTCTTGGTTACTCCTCCATGAGTAGAGCTTATAAATGTTACAATAAAAGACTTCGGAAAATTGTTGAATGTATTGATGTTGTTATTGATGAGTCTCCTGCAGCCCAAAAAGAAGAAAAACAGATAACAAATGAAGACGATGGTGACTTGTGTCCTTTACATCAAATAGCAATGATATGTAATAAAGGAACTCCAATAAAGAAACCTGAAGATGATTTATCTGAAAAAGCTCCATCCAGATATGTTCAAAAGAATCATCCAGAATCTCAAATTTTGGGAGATAAGGGATCAGGAGTACAAACAAGAAGGACTCTTGTGGGATCTTCTAGCTATCTGGCATTTCTATCCACTATTGAACCACACAATGTCAAACAAGCTAGCAAAGATGAATGTTGGATTCAAGCCATGAATGAAGAGCTTTATCAAATTGAAAAGAATCACACTTGGGAATTAGTACCAAGACCTCATAACAAAAATGTCATTGGAACTAAATGGATATTCAAAAACAAGTTAAATGAAAATGGGGATGTTGTAAGAAACAAAGCTAGACTTGTTTGCAAGGGGTATGCTCAACAAGAAGGTATAGACTTTGAAGAAAATTTTGCTCCGGTAGCTAGAATTGAAGCCATAAGAATGTTTCTTGCTTTTTCAAGCATCCAACAAATCAAAGTTTATCAAACGGATGTTAAATCCGCTTTTCTCAATGGTGATCTAGAAGAAGAAGTTTATATAGAACAACCAGAAGGATTCATATTGGGAAATGATAAAAATATTGTTTGTAGACTTAAAAAGGCTCTATATGGTCTCAAACAAGCTCCAAGGGCATGGTATTATCGTCTTGACAAATATCTTCATCAACAAGGATTTTCAAAGGGGTCTGCTGATAGCAACTTATACACAAAAACTAAAAATGACAAACTATTGATTGTGGTTGTATATGTTGATGATATCATTTGTGGAAGCAATGAAGAATCTATGAGTCAGAAATTTGCTTCAGCTATGCAGAAAGAATTTGAAATGTCTTTACTTGGGGAACTAACATTCTTTCTTGGCTTGCAAGTGCATCAAACTACAGATGGTATATTCTTATCACAAGCAAAATACCTTAAGCAAATTCTGAAGAAGTATGGCATGGAAGAGTGCAAACCTATAAGTACACCAATGATAACCGGATGTAATCTCAGTTCTCATGATGATTCTCCCACAGTGAATCAACCAGAATACAGATCTATGATAGGAAGTCTACTTTATCTCACTGGGACTAGACCAGACATTATGCATGCAATTGGGATTGTTGGACGATTCCAAGCTAATCCAAAAGAGTCTCACCTTCAGGCTATCAAAAGAATATTCAAATATCTACAAGGAACTCAAGACTTTGGACTATGGTATCCAAAGAATGCTGATCTTACTCTTCATGCTTACACTGATGCAGATTGGGCTGGAAATGTTGATGATCAGAAAAGCACTAGTGGTGGTGCATTCTATATGGGGCCCCGGTTAGTTTCTTGGTTCAGCAAGAAGGAAAACTCTATTGCTTTATCTACAGCAGAAGCAGAATATGTGGCTACCGCATCATGTTGCACTCAACTTCTTTGGATGATGCAAACCTTACAAGACTTTCAAATCAAATGTTCACCTCCTATCTCCATCATGTGTGATAATAAAAGTGCCATCATCATCTCAAAGAATCCTGTTATGCATTCCAAGACCAAACACATTCCCATCAAGTATCACTTTTTACGTGAACAAGTTCTTGAACAAAAGGTGAAGTTGGAGTATGTTCCCTCCAAAGAACAAGTTGCTGATATACTGAGCAAACCTCTGCCTAGGGAAGCGTTCGAATATCTCAGACAGAAGCTGGGAGTAGTCTCTGCCACGCAGAAAATCAGAACTGCTTAAATTCAGAAGATTAAATTGGATACACGGGTTTCCTGAAAGACAGTCACGTATATACACGAGTTTATAGAAAGAAAATTGCGTATGGTTAGTTGCTGACAAATTTTACTTGGGGTCAGCATTCTTCAGCATAGCTGCAGTGCTGTTTGGTATCTCTGATGCTGTATGGTATCTCTGGTGATGTTTCAGCTCTTACATTTTTGTTTCATTCTCTGATATTGGGTGAAGATGCCTTGATGATTTGCTATTGAAAGTGTTCAGGATGCACAAGCTAAGGGGGAGATGAAGGAGTGAAATGGCTCAAGAACAGGTGCACAGTTTCAGGGGGAGCATTAGCCTTGCTAAATGTAATGCATTGTTGGCATTATGATGATTCTGAAATATGATCTCTCTTGAGGTCTTTTTGATATTGGTTATAAAAAGTCATATGTGTAATTTGATGAAAAGGCTATGACCTATGATGTAAATTGTAATATTCAGTCATGTAAAGGGCTTGTTCAAGTTTGTAAACCCACTTAGTTGGGTAGTTGAGTCAAAATGTGTAAACCCACTTGATTGGGTACCTGAGTCATATCTGTAAATCCACTTGGTTGGATCTTTGATGTAAAGTATGAGTCCTTGGTTATAGAGTCATGTACTTCATTGAAAAATATGTTTGACGTTTCAGCATGAACTCAGGGGGATCATGGTAACTTTAGTGCACATCAGATCTACAGAGCTCTTCTTTTTTCTTGTTTTTGCTTTGCGCTGCCCTTTGCCCTTGATGTCAAAGGGGGAGAGTAGTATCGAATATCATGGTGCTTGCATAATGATTATAATCAATGTATCTATCTGTTGCGATGATCAAACACCATCATGGTTTCCATCAAGTCCAAAGGGGGAGATTATTGGCAATATGATGCAGAATGTTGTTCTTGATGGCAACCTACTTGATAAAGTTGATGACAACCTATTTGATGAAGTTGTCCTTAATGGAAATGATGCAAATCTGATGTATCTATAGATCCGTTCAAAAGTAGCAGAAGAAAGGAATTTAGAAAGTGCCAGAATAATGTTGAACAAGGTATGTCACAAGGCATACGCGGTTTTATTAAGGAGAAGTCGCTTATATACGCGTAAATGAACGTGCCAAGAAGCGTATGCCAATTTGCGCTCTAATTTTATAAAACCAGGGGGAATTACCATGGTATTGGCCCAAAGTATTGAGCGCTTGATTATTTATTTGATCCCATCCAGGAATACCATCGGAAGTGGTGTGGTTTTGGCTCATGGTATTGACAAAGGCTAAATCTATTTAAGGAGAAGAAAATCATAGTGCAAGGTAAGGAGCAAGTGTCTGGGCTTTAATGAATACTTCACTCTGAAGTATATCTGCATGGTTGAACTCTGTTCTTAATTGATAGATTTGAATCTATGATGCACCTATGAATATGATGAAGGTTCGAGATCTCTAGATCTAGAAATGATGAATCTCTAGGATGATCTGAAAAGAAGTGATCATGAAGACCTGGCGCAAATCTGATGAAGAAACTGAAAAATCTGGGTAAGTTCATAGATCTGATCTGTTCTGCAAATTTTATCTTTTATAGATCTATACGCAGGTTGGCTTCATGAAAAGCGTGTGTATACGTGGATCTGATGAAATAAAAGGTCGTATGGGCAGTTAGGGTTTTTTGAGAAATGCATAGATCTATACACGGGTTTGATTAAATAAAAGCGTGTATGGTATCTGAACTAAAGATTGCTCAAGGTTGAATGTGTTTCTGCATATCTATTCTAAAGTCTGGGTTATCTCTGATATTCTGGTTACAGTGGTTTCACTGTTCTATTTGAAGCATTGGGCGAAGTATATTTGTTGATAAGTGAAGAGTTGAGTTGAAGCTGTTTGATCCAGTTTGAAAATTGATGAAACGTGATCTGCAGTGGTGTTGAGGGTCGAAGCCTTCAGTGAGGGGGTAGTAGCTCCCTTCCAGTGGTAGCTGGTAAATGAGAGCAGGGGGTTGTAGCTTCCTTCCAGGAGAGACTGGTAGACGTGAGCAGGGGGTTGTAGCTCCCTTCCAGGAGAGGCTGGTAAACGAGAGAAGGTTGTAGCCTTCTGCAGGTAGGTGCCTGCGTGCTGGTATGAGTCTGCGCCAGTACATGGTTGTAAGAATTTTTCTTTATAATAAATATTGAAGGCTGAGACGACGACAGCGGTGGTTTTCTCCCGACTTGGGTTTCCACCTTAAATCCTGGTGTTCATGTGTGTTCAAAAGCGCGTGTATACGCGGGTCTGATTAAATAAAAGCACGTATGGTATATGAACTAATGATTGCTCAAGGTTGAATGTGTTTCTGCATATCTATTCTGAAGTCTGGGTTATCTCTGATATTCTGGTTACAGTGGTTTCACTGTTCTGTTTGAAGCATTGGGCGAAGTATATTTGTTGATAAGTGAAGAGTTGAGTTGAAGTTGTTTGATCCAGTTTGAAAATTGATGAAATGTGGTCTGCAGTGGTGCTGAGGGTCAAAGCCTTTAGTGATGGGGTAGTAGATCCCTTCCAGTGGTAGCTGGTAAACGAGAGCAGGGGGTTGTATCTCCCTTCCAGGAGAGACTGGTAAACGAGAGCAGGGGGTTGTAGCTCCCTTCCAAGAGAGGCTGGTAAACGAGAGAAGGTTGTAGCCTTCTGCAGGTAGTTGCCTCCGTGCTGGTATGAGTCTGCGCCAGTACATGGTTGTAAGAATTTTTCTTTATAATAAATATTGAAGGTTGAGACGACGACAGCGGTGGTTTTCTCCCGAATTGGGTTTCCACCTTAAATCCTGGTGTTCATGTGTGTTGCTTATGTGTGATGGTTTATTGTGTCTTTACTGCACATGCTTACTGCTTAACATATGATGAATAAATGATGCAATGACTTAAGAATCAAATTCATAATAAAAGCTCTGAGCATACGCAAGTTTCCTTAAGGATATCCGCGTATATACGCTAGTTTTGTTCTGTAAAGTAGCGTATGGGTTTTGAGAAAAGAAAAGTAAAAAGTTTATGAGTTATCTCTAAAAATACTGATTCACCCCCCCTCTCAGTATTTTTCCCAACAATTGGTATCAGAGGAGGTCCTTCTGAAAAAGCTTAGCCGCTAGAAGGAAGATCAAGCAAGATGAGCAATCAAGATGGAACAACATCTATCAAGCCTCCGCTCTTTAATGGAAGCAATTTAATCTTCTGTAAAACAAGGATGAGATCCTATCTTCAGTCTATGGGAACAGATGTATGGGCCATTGTTGAACAAGGATATAAATATCCAGCTACAATACCAAAAGATCCGACTAAAAAGAAGAATTATGAATCAAATGCAAAGGCGGTCAATGCTATAACGGGAAGTCTGACTGAATCTGAATTTGTCAAAGTCATGCAGCTAAATACAACAAAGGAAATGTGGGACAAAATGATTCTAAGTTATGAAGGTGATGCAAAGGTAAAAAGTGCAAAACTCCAAACTCTCAGAATTGAATATGAAAATTTGAAGATGCATGGTGATGAGAGTATTGCCAGTTTCTTTTTACGTGTTGATGATGTTGTAAATCGTATGAGAAATCTGGGAGAAAAAATAACTGAATCCAATTTGGTTGAGAAAATTTTAAGATCACTAACAGCAAAATTTGAGTCAAAAGTTTCTGCTCTTGAAGAAAAACAGGATCTTCAAAATCTTACTATGGTACAACTTCATGGCATACTAACCGCATATGAAATGAGAAGAGGAGGACCATCTGAAGTCAAAGAGGTTATCTTCAAAGCTTCTACAAAAGGGAAAGAAGTACAAGAACCAGAAGGATCAGGATATATCTCAGAAGAAGATGAGGCAAATTTTGTAAAGAAACTCCAACTTGGCACAGGACGATTCAGAGGTAAGCTTCCTTTCAAATGTTTTGAGTGTGGAAGAATTGGTCATTATGCTACTAAGTGTCCTCATAAAGAAACACCTGCAAAAGGGAAGGAAGTAGCAAGAAGGAATAAGAATCGGTTTAACACTAGAAAAAGTTACTATACTCATGAAGACAGTGATGGGTTATCTGATAGTGAGGAAGAATGTGAACAAGATCTTAGACTTCTCATGGCATTTGAATCTAAAGAAGAAAAGGATACTTTTGTGGATGCTCTAGAGGACAATGATTTTATTGAAAAAAAAATCAACTCAAAATACGCTTAGAAGAAAGTAAAATACTCTTAGAAGAAAGGAAAATAACCATAGAGACTCTGGAAAAGCAGGTTGAAGAAGCAAAGAAACACATTGAGAAATTAGAATGTGAAGTGGTAAGTCTAAGAAAATATTTTGAGAAAGTAAAGACTTTGAATCTTAGATTTGCTAAAGGATCTGAAACCTTAGATGAGATTATCAAGGTACAACGTTCTCCTCTTATAAAGACAGGTCTTGGATATACCGGAGAATCTTCTCAAGCTTCAGCACCAAATTATCTAAAAGCAGCTACAGCTGGTTTACAAAATTCTGCCACTCAACAAGGGAATAAAGAATCATTACAGGTAAAGCATGATCATCTCAATTCAAAGAACACTAACAGGAATATCTCTCAAAGAAACATTAATCAACAGGTAAATCCAAGTAGAATATTTCATGATCGCAGAAATTTCTTCTTCAATGGACAATGTTTCTCATGTCACAATTTTGGTCATAAAGCTGTTCAATGTGTTGCATAGAAAACCATCATGACTAGGGAAGCAAGAAAGAAAAGGATTGAATTTGAGAAGAATACCTATAAAAACTTTTCTCCTCTTCTAAATGAAGTTGAATGTGCTTATTGCAATAACTTTGGGCATGAAGAATATGAATGCAGGAGCAAAATTCAGCCAAAAGAGCATTATCCTTCAAATTCCAAAGTATGGAAAAAGAAGGAATTACAGGTTGAAAATTGTGGCATATCGTTATTTGCAGAAGGTGAAGAAAATCAATGGTACATTGATAGTGGATGCTCAAGACACATGACAAGTGACAAAAACAAACTTCTTGCATATAGTTCTCTAGAAAAGGAAAAGAAAGTTACATTTGGAAATGATACTCCTGCTGTAATTAAAGGAAAAGGGTCTATGTTTCTAAAAGAAAAGGTGAAGGCTAATGATGTCATGTATGTGGATGGTTTAAGGCATAACCTGTTAAGTGTAAGTCAAATGTGTGATCAAGGAACTGAAGTTGTCTTTAGTTCAAAAGAATGTGTGGTTCGTGATCTTGATACAGGTAAAACAATTGTAAAAGGAAAAAGAACTCCAAGCAACCTGTATGTATTGAAGAACTGCAAAGAACAATGTTACTTGAGTCAATCTTTAGAAAACTGGCTATGGCATAGAAGGTTGGGGCATCTAAGCTTCTCTCAAATCAACAATTCAAGCAGACTTAATGCTGTTCGTGGTCTTCCCAATATTACTCTACCTAAAAGTATCATATGCAAATCTTGCCAATTCGGAAAGCAGACCAGAGTGAAATTTAATGCCAAGGAAGGATCGTCAAGTAGGCCTCTTGAACTCATTCATACTGACATATGTGTACCTATGAGGAAAAAGTCACCTCATGGTGAACAATACTATATCTTATTTATTGATGATTTCTCTAGAATGTGTTGGATTGGGTTGCTTAAACACAAAGATGAAGCATTTGAAAAATTTCAGATCTTCAAAGCTCTGGTTGAAAATGAATTAGATCTAAAACTCAAATGTCTTATATCTGATCGAGGAGGAGAATATACTTCAAATGAATTCCTTGAATTTTGTGAACAACATGGCGTAAAAAGACAGTTCACTGTAGCTGGCACTCCACAACAAAATGGCGTAGCAGAAAGAATGAATAGAACAGTTCAACAAATGGCTAGAGCTATGCTTGATGATTCTGGAACACCTGACACATTTTGGGGAGAAGCAGCACATACAGCTGTAAACATTCTCAACAAGGCACATGTTCGTGTAAATAGTGACAAAAATCCATATGAACTCTGGTATGGTAATTCTCCCTCTGTGAAGCATTTTAGAGTTTTTGGAAGTAAATGCTTTATCAAAAATAATGATAAAAAACTTGGCAAGTTTGAACCTAGAGCAGATGAAGGAATATTTCTTGGTTACTCCTCTAGGAGTAGGGCATATAAATGTTACAATAAAAGACTTCGGAAGATTGTTGAATGTATTGATGTTGTTATTAATGAGTCTCCTGCAGCTCCAAAAGAGGAAAAACAAACAACAAATGAAGACGATGGTGACTTATGTCCTTTTACATCAAATAGCAATGATATAGACAGTGAACCCAATGAAGAACCTGAAGATGATTTATTTGAAAAAGCTCCATCCAGATATGTTCAAAAGAATCATCCAGAATCTCAATTTTTGGGAGATAAGGGATCAGGTGTACAAACAAGAAGGACTCTTGTGGGATCTTCTAGCTATCTGGAATTTCTATCCACTATTGAACCACATAATGTCAATCAAGCTAGCAAAGATGAATGTTGGATTCAAGCCATGAATGAATATCTTGATCAAATTGAAAAGAATCACACTTGGGAATTAGTACCAAGACCTCATAACAAAAATGTCATTGGAACTAAATGGATATTCAAAAACAAGTTAAATGAAAATGGGGATGTTGTAAGAAACAAAGCTAGACTTGTTTGCAAGGGGTATGCTCAACAAGAAGGTATAGAATTTGAAGAAACTTTTGCTCCAGTAGCTAGACTTGAAGCCATAAGAATGTTTCTTTCTTTTTCAAGCTTCCAACAAATCAAAGTTTATCAAATGGATGTTAAATCCGCTTTTCTCAATGGTGATCTAGAAGAAGAAGTTTATATAGAACAACCAGAAGGATTCATTTTGGGAAATGATAAAAATCTTGTTTGTAGACTTAAAAAGGATCTATATGGTCTCAAACAAGCTCCAAGGGCATGGTATTATCGTCTTGACAAATATCTTCATCAACAGGGATTTTCAAAGGGGTCTACTGATAGCAACTTATACACAAAAACTGAAAATGACAAACTATTGATTGTGGTTGTATATGTTGATGATATCATTTTTGGAAGCAATGAAGAATCTATGAGTCAGAAATTTGCTTCAGCTATGCAGAAAGAATTTGAAATGTCTTTACTTGGGGAACTAACATTCTTTCTTGGCTTGCAAGTGCATCAAACTACATATGGTATGTTGGAAAAATACTGAGAGGGGGGGTGAATCAGTGTTTAGTGCAGACAATAAAACTTTGATATTTCCTTCTAAAAACCCATACGCTACTTTCCTGAATTCAACTCGCGTATATACGCGGATATCCTTTACAGAACTCACGTATATCTAGTGAATTAATTATGCATTTAATTCATGACTTAGATCATTGCATTACTCATTTATCAGATGTTCAGAAAACAGTAAACTGGTGTAGAAAGAACAGAGTAATCATCACACACAATCAATCACACATGAACACCAGGATTGTTAGGTGGAAACCCAATTTGGGAGAAAACCACCGCTGCCGTTGTCTCAGTCTTCAATCTTTATTATTAAGAAAACTTCTTACAACATGTACTGGCGCAGACTCATACCAGCACGCAGGCACCCACCTGCAGGAGGCTACAACCTTCTCTCATTTACCAGCCTTTCCTGGAAGGGAGCAACAACCCCCTGCTCTTGTTTTCCAGCCTCTTCTGGAAGGGAGCTACTACCGCTTGATATTAACACCAGCCTCTCCTGGCAGAAAGCTTCTACTTTCAGACTGAAGGCTTCAACCCTTAGATCCACTGCAGACCACGTTTTTCAAACTGGATCAAAACAGCTTCAACACAATCGTTCACTTATCAGCAAACGTCCTTTTCCCAGAGCATCAAACAGAACAGTGAAACCACTGTAACCAGAATATCAGAGATAACCCAGACTTCATAATAGATATGCAGAATCTCAATCAGCTTTGAGCAACCATCAGTTCAAATTGCATACGCACTTTACTTCAAACAGACTCGCGTATATACACGCTTTTAATAAAGGCAACCCGCGTATACATCTGTGCACTTTTCAGAAAAACCATAACAATCCATACGCTCCTTTGTTTAAACAGATCCACGTATATACGCGCTTTTCATGAAACGAACATACGTATAGATTTATAAAAGACAAACTTTGCAGAACAAATCAGATCTATGGACTTACCCAAATTTCTTCAATATCTTCAATAGATTTGCGCCAGGTCTTCAATACTTATTTTCAGATCATCCTAGAGATTCATCATTTCCAGATCTAGAGATTTTGAACCTTCATCATATTCATGGGTGCATCATAGATTCAGATCTATTGATTAAGAACAGAGTTCAACCATACAAATAAACTTCAGAGTGAAGTATTCATTTAAAGCCCAGACACCTGCACACGTTTTGCACAAATATTTTCTTCTCCTTATATAGGTTTACCCTTTATCAATACCATGAGCCAAAACCACAACTCTTCCGATGGTATTCCTGGACGGGGTCAAATAGACAACCCATCGCTCAATACAATGGGTCAATACCATGGTAGTAACCCCTGGTTTACACATTTAGAGCGCAATTGAGCATACGCGACTTGGCACGTACTTTCCCGCGTGCATACGCTACTTCTCCTAGACAAACCCGCGTATGCCTTGAGACACACACTTTTCATCATTGGTCTAGCACATACTAGAATTCCTTTCATCATTACATCTGAGCTGCTCTGTAGACACATCAGACTTACATCATTAATTAGTATATCAAGTCAGATTCCATTAAGTACAAATTTCATCAAGTAGGTTGCCATCATCTTTATCAAGTGGGTTGCCATCAAGGACAACACTTTGCATCATATTCCCAACAATCTCCCCCTTTGGACTTGATGGCAACCATGATGGTGTTTGATCACAACAGGTAGATACATTAAGCATAATGATAGTCTCCCCCTATTCAAACACCATGTCACTCTCCCCCTTTGACATCAAGGGCAAAGGGCGGATCAACACCAACACAAGGTTTTTCTCCTCATGTCGAAAGAAGGGCGTTGTAGATCTGATGTGCACTGAAGTTACCATGCTCCCCCTGAGTTCATGCCGGATCTTCAAACATGTTTTTCAATGAATTACATGACTCTATGACCTTCCTATTACCAAGGACTCATACTTACATCAAAGATCCAACCAAGTGGTTTTACAGATGAGACTCAAGTACCCAACCAAGTGGGTTTACACATTTTGACTCAGCTACCCAACCAAGTGGGTTTACACATTGAACAAGTCCTTACATGACTGAATATTACAATTTACATCATAGGTCTCAACATGACCTTTTCATCAAATTACAAATATGACCCTTCATACCCAAGACAAAAGGATATCAAGAGAGAGATCATAATTCAAAATCATCATAATGCCAACAATGCATTATTCTCAACAAGGCTAATGCTCCACCTGAATATGTGCATCCTGAACACTTTCAATAGCAAATCATCAAGGCATCTTCACCCAAAATCAGAGAATGAAATAGAAGTATAAGAGCCGAAATACCACCAGAGACTCCAAATAGCATCAGAGATACCGAACAGCACCATAGCTTGTGCTGAATAAATGCTGACCCAGACAAATTGTCAGCAACCAGACATACGCGGTTTTCTGTGTGTGAACTCGTGTATATACGCGACTATCTTTCAGGAAACCCGCGTATCCAAATTAATCTTTAGAATTTTAATCAGATCTGATCGTCTGCATGGTAAAGACTACTCCTAGATTTTGTCTGAGATATTCGAACGCTTCCCTGGGCAGAGGTTTGGTAAATATATCAGCAACTTGTTCTTTGGAGGGAACATACTCCAACTTCACCTTTTGTTCAAGCACTTGTTCACGTAAGAAATGATACTTGATGGGAATGTGCTTGGTCTTAGAATGCATAACAGGATTCTTTGAGATACTGATGGCACTTGTATTATCACACATAATGGAAATAGGAGGTGAACATTTGATTTGGAAATCTTGTAAGGTTTGCATCATCCAAAGAAGTTGAGTGCAACATGATGCTGCAGCCACATACTTTGCTTCTGCTGTAGATAAGGCAATAGAGCTTTGCTTCTTGCTGAACCAAGATACTAACCGGGGCCCCATATAGAATGCACCACCACTAGTGCTTTCCCGATCATCAACATTTCCAGCCCAATCTGCATCAGTGTAAGCATGAAGAGTAAGATCAGCATTCTTTGGATACCATAGTCCAAAGTCTTGAGTTCCTTGCAGATATTTGAATATTCTTTTGACAGCCTGAAGGTGAGATTCTTTTGGATTAGCTTGGAATCGTCCAACAATCCCAACTGCATGCACAATGTCTGGTCTAGTCCCAGTGAGATAAAGTAGACTTCCTATCATAGATCTGTAATCTGGTTGGTTCACCATGGGAGAATCATCATGAGAACTGAGATTACATCCGGTTATCATAGGTGTACTTACAGGTTTGCACTCTTCCATGCCATACTTCTTCAGAATTTTCTTAAGGTATTTTTCTTGTGATAAGAATATATCATCTGCAGTTTGATGCACTTGCAAGCCAAGAAAGAATGATAGTTCCCCAAGTAAAGACATTTCAAATTCTTGCTGCATGACAGAAGCAAATTTCTGACTCATAGATTCTTCATTACTTCCAAAAATGATATCATCAACATATACAACCACAATCAATAGTTTATCATTTTCAATTTTTTTGTATAAGTTACTATCAGCAGACCCCTTTGAAAATCCTTGTTGATGAAGATATTTGTCAAGACGATAATACCATGCCCTTGGAGCTTGTTTGAGACCATATAACGCCTTTTTAAGTCTAAAAACAAGATTTTCATCATTTCCCAAAATGAATCCTTCTGGTTGTTCTATATAAACTTCTTCTTCTAGATCACCATTGAGAAATGCAGATTTAACATCCATTTGATAAACTTTGATTTGTTGAAAACTTGAAAAAGAAAGAAAAATTCTTATGGCTTCAAGTCTAGCTACAGGAGCAAAAGTTTCTTCAAAGTCTATACCTTCTTGTTGAGTCTACCCCTTGCAAACAAGTCTAGCTTTATTTCTTACGACATCCCCATTTTCATTTAACTTTTTTTTGACTATCCATTTAGTTCCAATGACATTTTTATTATGAGGTCTTGGTACTAATTCCCAAGTGTCATTTTTTTCAATTTGATCAAGCTCTTCATTCATGGCTTGAACCCAACATTCATCTTTGCTAGCTTGATTGACATTGTGTGGTTCAATAGTGGATAGAAATGCCAGATAGCTAGAGGATCCTACAAGAGTCCTTCTTGTTTGTACACCTGATGCCTTATCTCCCAAAATCTGAGATTCTGGATGATTCTTTTGAACATATTTGGAAGGAGCCTTTCAGATAAATCATCTTCAGGTTCTTCATTGGATCCACTGTCTGTATCATTCCTATTTGATGTAGAAGGACAATAGTCACCATCATCTTCTTTTGTCATTTGTTTTTCTTCTTTAGGGGCTGCAGGAGACTCATCAATGACAACATCAATACATTCAACAATCTTTTGAAGCCTCTTATTGTAACATTTGTATGCTCTGCTTGTAGATGAGTAAACAAGAAGTATCCCTTCATCTGATCTAGGTTCAAACTTGCCAAGCTTTTCATCATTATTTTTGATAAAGCATTTACTTCCAAAAACTCTAAAATGCTTCACAGAGGGAGAATTACCATACCAGAGTTCATATGGAGTTTTGTCACTATTTACCCGAACATGTGCCTTGTTGAGAATGTTTGCTGTTGTATGTGCTGCTTCTCCCCAGAACATGTCAGGAGTTCCAGAATCATCAAGCATAGCTCTAGCCATTTGTTGAATTGTTCTATTCATTCTTTCTGCCACGCCATTTTGTTGTGGAGTACCTGCTACAGAGAATTGTCTTTTTATGCCATGTTGTTCACAAAATTCAAAGAATTCATTTGATGTATATTCTCCTCCTTGATCAGATCTAAGACACTTGATTTTTAGATCTAATTCATTTTCAACTAAAGCTTTGAAGATCTGAAATTTTTCAAATGCTTCATCTTTGTGTTTATTGAGCCCGATCCAACACATTCTAGAATAATCATCAATAAATAAGATATAGTATTCTTCCCCACGTGGTGAATTTTTCCTCATAGGTCCACATATGTCAGTATGAATGAGTTCAAGAGGCTTACTTGATGATCCTTCTTTGGCATTAAATTGAACTCTGGTCTGCTTACCGAATTGGCAATATTTGCATATGATACTCTCTGGTAGAGTAATATTGGGAAGACCACGAACAGCTTGAAGTCTGCTTGCTTTGTTGATTTGAGAGAAGCTCAGATGCCCCAGCCTTCTATGCCATAGCCAATTTTCTGAAGATTTGCTCAAGTAACATTGATCTTTGTAGTTCTTCAATACATACAGGTTGCTTGGAGTTCTTTTCCCTTTTATAATAGTTTTACCTGTATCAAGATCACGAACCACACATTCTTTTGAACTAAAGACAACTTATGTTCCTTGATCACACATTTGACTTACACTTAACAGGTTATGCCTTAATCCATCCACATACATGACATCATTAGACTTCACCTTTTCTTTTAGAAACACTGACCCTTTTCCTTTAATTACAGTAGGAGTATCATTTCCAAATGTAACTTTCTTTTCTTTTTCTAGAGCATTATATGCAAGAAGTTTGCTTTTGTCACCTGTCTTGTGTCTTGAGCATCCACTATCAATGTACCATTGATTTTCTTCACCTTCTGCAAATAACGCTATCCCACAATTTTCAACCTGTAATTCCTTCTTTTTCCATACTTTGGAACTTGAAGGAAAATCCTATTTTGGCTGGATTTTTCTCCTGCATTCAAATTATAAATGGCCAAAGTTATTGCAATAAGTACATTCAACTTCATTTTGAAGAGGAGAGAAGTTGTTATAGGTGTTCTTCTTTGGTTCAATATCAATCCTTTTCTTTCTTGCTTCTCTTGTCATGATGGTTTTATAGGCAACACATTGAACAGCTTTATGACCAAAATTGTGACATGAGAAACATTGTCCATTGAAGTAGAAATTTTTGCGATCATGAAATCTTCTATTTGAATTTACCTGTTGGTTGTAGCTTCTTTGAAAGACATTCCTGTTAGTGTTCCTTAAATTGTGATGATCATGCTTTACCTGTAAAGATTCTTTATTCCCTTGCTGAGTGGCTGAATGTAGTAAACCAGCTGTAGCTGCCTTTAGATAATTTGGTGCTAAAGCCTGAGAGGATTCTCCGGTATATCCAAGACCTGTCTTTATAAGAGGAGAACGTTGTACCTTGATAATCTCATCTAAGGTTTCAGATCCTTTAGCAAATCTAAGATTCAAAGTCTTTTCTTTCTCAAGTTCTTTTCTTAGACTTACTACTTCACATTCTAGATTCTCATTGTGTTTCTTTGCTTCTTCATTATGCTTTTTTAGAGTCTCTATGGTAATTTTCCTTTCTTCTGAGAGAATTTTACATTCTTCTAAGCGAATTTTGAGTTGATTGTTTTCTTCAAGAAAATCATTGTCCTCTAGAGCATCCACAAAAGTATCCTTTTCATCTTTAGATTCAAATGCCATGAGAAGTCTAAGATCTTGTTCACATTCTTCCTCACCATCAGAGAACCCATCACTGTCTTCATGAGTGTAGTAACTTTTCCTAGTGCTAGACCGGTGCTTATTCCTTCTTGCTACTTCCTTCCCTTTTGCAGATGTTTCTTTATAAGGACACTTAGCAGCATAATGACCAACTCTTCCACAATCAAAACATTTGAAAGGAAGCTTACCTCTGAACCATCTTGTGCCAAGTTGAAGTTTCTTTACAAAATTTACCTCATCTTCTTCTGAGATATATCCTGATCCTTCTGCTTCTTGTATTTCCTTCCCTTTTGTAGAAGCTCTAAAGATGGCTTCTTTAACTTCAGATGGTACTCCTCTTCTCATTTCATAAGAAGTTAGTATGCCATGGAGTTGTACGACAGTAAGATTTTGAAGATCCTGTTTTTCTTCAAGAGCAGAAACTTTTGACTCAAATTTTGCCGTTAGTGATCTTAAGATTTTCTCAACCAAAGTATATTATGCTATTTTTTCTCCCATGTTTCTCATACGATTTACAATATCATCAAGACGTAAGAAGAAACTAGCAACACTCTCATCATTATGCATCTTCAAATTTTCATATTCAATTCTGAGAGTTTGGAGTTTTGCACTTTTTACCTTTGCATCTCCTTCATAACTTAGAATGATTTTGTCCCATATTTCCTTTGCTGTATTCAGCTGCATAACCTTGACAAATTCTGATTCAGTTAGACTTCCCAATAGTGCATTGACCGCCTTTGCATTTGTTTCAAAATTCTTCTTTTCCGTCGGATCCGTTGGTACTGCGGCTGGATATTGATATCCTTGTTCAACAATGGCCCATACATCTGCTCCCATAGACTGAAGATAGGATCTCATCCTTATTTTCCAGAAGATTAAATTGCTTCCATTAAAGAGTGGAGGCTTGATAGATGTTGTTCCATCTTGACTGCTCATCTTGCTTAATCTTCCTTCTAGCGGCTATGCTTTTTCAGAAGGACCTGCTTTGATACCAATTGTTGGAAAAATACTGAGAGGGGGGGTGAATCAGTATTTAGTGCAGACAATAAAACTTTGATATTTCCTTCTAAAAATCCATACGCTACTTTCCTGAATTCAACTCACGTATATACGTGGATATCCGTTACAGAACTCGCGTATATCCAATGAATTAATTATGAATTTAATTCATGACTTAGATCATTGCATTACTAATTTATCAGTTGTTCAGAAAACAGTAAACTGGTGCAGAAAGAATAGAGTAATCATCACACATGAACACCAGGATTTTTAGGTGGAAACCCAATTTGGGAGAAAACCACCGCTGCCATTGTCTCAGTCTTCAATCTTTATTATTAAGAAAACTTCTTACAACATGTACTGGTGCAGACTCATACCAGCACGCAGGCACCCACCTGCAGGAGGCTACAACCTTCTCTCGTTTACCAGCCTTTCTTGGAAGGGAGCAACAACCCCCTGCTCTTGTTTACCAGCCTCTTCTAGAAGGGAGCTACTACCCCCTGATATTAACACCAGCCTCTCCTAGCAGAAAGCTTCTACTTTCAGACTGAAGGCTTCAACCCTCAGATCCACTGCAGACCACGTTTCATCAATTTTCAAACTGGATCAAAACAGCTTCAACACAATCCTTCACTTATCAGCAAACGTCCTTTTCCCAGAGCATCAAACAGAATAGTGAAACCACTGTAACCAAAATATCAGAGATAACCCAGACTTCAGAATAGATATGCAGAATCTCAATCAGCTTTGAGCAACCATCAGTTCAAATTGCATACGCGCTTTACTTCAAACAGACTCGCGTATATACGCGCTTTTAATAAAGGCAACCCGCGTATACATCTGTGCACTTTTCAGAAAAACCCTAACAATCCATACGCTCCTTTGTTTAAACAGATCCGCATATATACGCGTTTTTCATGAAACGAATATGCGTATAGATCTATAAAAGATAAACTTTGCAGAACAGATCAGATCTATGGACTTACCCAGATTTCTTCAATATCTTCAATAGATTTGCGCCAGGTCTTCAATACTTCTTTTCAGATCATCCTAGAGATTCATCATTTCCAGATCTAGAGATTTTGAACCTTCATCATATTCATGGGTGCATCATAGATTCAGATCTATCGATTAAGAACAGAGTTCAACCATACAAATAAACTTCAGAGTGAAGTATTCATCTAAATCCCAGACACTTGCACACGTTTTGCACAAAGATTTTATTCTCCTTATATAGGTTTACCCTTTATCAATACCATGAGCCAAAACCACAACTCTTCCGATGGTATTCCTGGACGGGGTCAAATAGACAACCCAGTGCTCAATACAATGGGTCAATACCATGGTAATAACCCCTGGTTTTACACATTTAGAGCGCAATTGAGCATACGCGACTTGGCACGTACTTTCCCCCGTGCATACGCTGCTTCTCCTAGACAAATCCGCGTATGCCTTGAGACACACACTTTTCATCATTGGTCTAGCACATACTCGAATTCCTTTCATCATTACATCTGAGCTGCTCTGTAGACACATCAGATTTACATCATTAATTAGTATATCAAGTCAGATTCCATTAAGTACAAATTTCATCAATTAGGTTTCCATCATCTTTATCAAGTGGGTTGCCATCAAGGACAACACTCTGCATAATATTGCCAACATGGTCTATTCTTATCACAAGCAAAATACCTTAAGCAAATTATGAAGAAGTATGGCATGGAAGGGTGCAAACCTGTAAGTACACCAATGATAACCGGATGTAACCTCAGTTCTCATGATGATTCTCCCACGGTGAATCAACCAGAATACAGATCTATGATAGGAAGTCTACTTTATCTCATTGGGACTAGACCGGACATTATGCATGCAGTTGGGATTGTTGGACGATTCCAAGCTAATCCAAAAGAGTCTCACCTTCAGGCTGTCAAAAGAATATTCAAATATCTACAAGGAACTCAAGACTTTGGACTATGGTATCCAAAGAATGCCGATCTTACTCTTCATGCTTACACTGATGCAGATTGGGCTGGAAATGTTGATGATCGGAAAAGCACTAGTGGTGGTGCATTCTATATGGGGCCCCGGTTAGTTTCTTGGTTTAGCAAGAAGCAAAACTCTATTGCCTTATCTACAACAGAAGCAGAATATGTGGCTGCCGCATCATGTTGCACTCAACTTCTTTGGATGATGCAAACCTTACAAGACTTTCAAATCAAATGTTCACCTCCTATCTCCATCATGTGTGATAATACAAGTGCCATCAGCATCTCAAAGAATCCTGTTATGCATTCCAAGACCAAACACATTCCCATCAAGTATCACTTTTTACGTGAACAAGTGCTTGAACAAAAGGTGAAGTTGGAGTATGTTCTCTCCAAAGAGAAAGTTGCTGATATACTGACCAAACCTCTGCCCAGGGAAGCATTTGAATATCTCAGACAGAAGCTAGGAGTAGTCTCTGCCACGCAGAAAATTAAAACTGCTTAAATTCAGAAGATTAAATTGGATACGCGGGTTTCCTGAAAGATAGTCGCGTATAAACGTGAGTTTATAGAAAGAAAACCGCGTATGGTTAGTTGCTGACAAATTTTACTTGGGGTCAACATTCTTCAGCACAGCTGCAGTGCTGTTTGGTATCTCTGATGCTGTATGGTATCTCTTGTGATGTTTCAGCTCTTATATTTTTGTTTCATTCTCTGATATTGGGTGAAGATGCCTTGATGATTTGCTGTTGAAAGTGTTCAGGATGCACAAGCTAAGGGGGAGATGAAGGAGTGAAATGGCTCAAGAACATGTGCACAGTTTCAGGGGGAGCATTAGCCTTGCTGAATGTAATGCATTGTTGGCATTATGATGATTCTGAAATATGATCTCTCTTGAGCTCTTTTTGATATTGGTTATAAAAATTCATATGTGTAATTTGATGAAAAGGCTATGACCTATGATGTAAATTGTAATATTCAGTCATGTAAAGGGCTTGTTCAAGTTTGTAAACCCACTTGGTTGGGTATTTGAGTCAAAATGTGTAAACCCACTTGATTGGGTACCTGAGTCATATCTGTAAATCCACTTGGTTGGATCTTTAATGTAAAGTATGAGTCCTTGGTTATAGAGTCATGTACTTCATTGAAAAATATGATTGAAGTTTCAGCATGAACTCAGGGGGAGCATGGTAACTTCAGTGCACATCGGATCTACAGATCTCTTCTTCTTCTTGTTTTTTCTTTGCGCTACCCTTTGCCCTTGATGTCAAAGGGGGAGAGTAGTATCGAATATCATATTGCTTGCATAATGATTATAATCAATGTATCTATCTGTTGCGATGATCAAACACCATCATGGTTGCCATCAAGTCCAAAGGAGGAGATTGTTGGCAATATGATGCAGAATGTTGTCCTTGATGGAAACCTACTTGATAAAGTTGATGACAACCTATTTGATGAAGTTGTCCTTAATGGAAATGATGCAAATCTGATGTATCTACAGATCCGTTCAGAAGTAGCAGAAGAAAGGAATTCAGAAAGTGCCAGAATAATGTTGAACAAGGTATGTCACAAGGCATACGCGGTTTTATTAAGGAGAAGTCGCGTATATACGCGTAAATGAACGTGCCAAGTAGCGCATGCCAATTTGCGCTCTAATTTTATAAAACCAGGGGGCATTACCATGGTATTGGCCCAAAGTATTGAGTGCTTGATTATTTATTTGATCCCATCCAGGAATACCATCAGAAGTGGTGTGGTTTTGGCTCATGGTATTGACAAAGACTAAATCTATTTAAGGAGAAGAAAATCATAGTGCAAGGTAAGGAGCAAGTGTCTGGGCTTTAAAGAATACTTCACTCTAAAGTATATCTGCATGGTTGAACTCTGTTCTTAATTGATAGATTTGAATCTATGATGCACCTATGAAAATGATGAAGGTTCGAGATCTCTAGATCTAGAAATGATGAATCTCTAGGATGATCTGAAAATAAGTGATGAAGACTTGGCGCAAATCTGATGAAGAAATTGAAAAATCTGGGTAAGTTCATAGATCTGATCTGTTCTGAAAAGTTTATCTTTTATAGATCTATACGCAGGTTCGCTTCATGAAAAGCGCGTGTATACGCTGATCTGATGAAATAAAAGCGCGTATGGGCAGTTAGGGTTTTCTGAGAAATGCATAGATCTATACACGGGTTCGTTTCATGAAAAGCGCGTGTATACGCGGGTCTGATTAAATAAAAGCGCGTATGGTATCTGAACTAATGATTGCTCAATGTTGAATGTGTTTCTGCATATCTATTCTGAAGTCTGGGTTATCTCTGATATTCTGGTTACACTGGTTTCACTGTTCTGTTTGAAGCATTGGGTGAAGTATATTTGTTGATAAGTGAAGAGTTGAGTTGAAGCTGTTTGATCCAGTTTGAAAATTGATGAAATGTGTGATGCAACGGTGGTCTTGAGGTCAAACCTTGATGAAGAGGGTAGTAGCTCCCTTCGATTGGTAGTGATAGCGCAGTAGGGGTTGTAGCTCCGAAGTATTAGCGAGGGTTGTAATGCGAGGAAAGTAAGCGAGGGAAGGTTTGTAGCCTTATACAGGGCAAGATGCACTGGCTCTTGGTATGAAGTCACGAACAAGTAGTTGTAAGAATTTTTCTTTATAATAAATATTGAAGGCTGAGACGATGACACCGGTGGTTTTCTCCCGACTTGGGTTTCCACCTTAAATCCTGGTGTTCATGTGTGTTGCTTATGTGTGATGGTTTATTGTGTCTTTACTGCACATGCTTACTGCTTAACATCTGATGAATAAATGATGCAATGATTTAAGAATCAAATTCATAATAAAAGCTCTGAGCATACGCAAGTTTCCTTAAGGATATCCGCGTATATACGCTAGTTTTGTTATTGGAAGAAGTAGCATTGTGGTTGCATAACCTCTGTATTTGGTGAAAAAGCTTAGCACAGCTAGAAATCAAGATGAGTAATCAAGATGGAACAACATCTATCAAGCCTCCGCTCTTTAATGGAAGAAATTTAATCTTCTGGAAAACAAGGATGAGATCCTATCTTCAGTCTATGGGAACAGATGTATGGGCCATTGTTGAACAAGGATATAAATATCCATCTACAATACTAACAGATCCGACTGAAAAGAAGAATTATGAATCAAATGCAAATGCGGTCAATGCTATAACGGGAAGTCTGACTGAATCTGAATTTTTCAAAGTCATGCAGCTAAATACAACAAAGGAAATGTGGGACAAAATGATTCTAAGTTATGAAGGTGATGCAAAGGTAAAAAGTGCAAAACTCCAAACTCTCAGAATCGAATATGAAAATTTGAAGATGCATGGTGATGAGAGTATTTCCAGTTTCTTTTTACATGTTGATGATGTTGTAAATCGTATGAGAAATCTGGGAGAAACAATAACCGAATCCACTTTGGTTGAGAAAATTTTAAGATCACTAACAACAAAATTTGAGTCAAAAGTTTCTGCTCTTGAAGAAAAACAGGATCTTCAAAATCTTACCATGGTACAACTTCATGGCATACTAACCGCATATGAAATGAGAAGAGGAGGACCATCTGAAGTCAAAGAGGCTGTCTTCAGAGCTTCTACAAAAGGGAAAGAAGAACAAGAAGCAGAAGGATCAGGATATATCTCAGAAGAAGATGGGGCAAATTTTGTAAAGAAACTCCAACTTGGCACAAGACGGTTCAGAGGTAAGCTTCCTTTCAAATGTTTTGAGTGTGGAAGAATTGGGCATTATGCTGCTAAGTGTCCTCATAAAGAAACACTTGCAAAAGGGAAGGAAGTAGCAAGAAGGAATAAGAACCAGTTTAACACTAGAAAAAGTTATTATACTCATGAAGACAGTGATGGGTTATCTGATAGTGAGGAAGAATGTGAACAAGATCTTAGACTTCTCATGGCATTTGAATCTAGAGAAGAAAAGGATACTTTTGTGGATGCTCTAGAGGACAATGACTTTCTTGAAGAAAACAATCAACTCAAAATACGCTTAGAAGAAAGTAAAATACTCTTAGAAGAAAGGAAAATAACCATAGAGACTCTGGAAAAGCAGGTTGAAGAAGCAAAGAAACACATTGAGAAATTAGAATGTGAAGTGGTAAGTCTAAGAAAATATTTCCAGAAAGTAAAGACTCTAAATCTTAGATTTGCTAAAGGATTTGAAACCTTAGATGAGATTATCAAGGTACAACGTTTTCCTCTTATAAAGAGAGGTCTTGGATATACTGGAAAATCTTCTCAGGCTTCAGCACCAAATTATCTAAAAGTAGCTACAGCTGGTTTACAAAATTCTACCACTCAGCAAGGGAATAAAGAATCATTACAGGTAAAGCATGATCATCTCAATTCAAAGAACACTAACATGAATATCTCTCAAAGAAACAATAATCAACAGGTAAATCCAAGTAGAAGATTTCATGATCGCAGAAATTTCTTCTTCAATGGACAATGTTTCTCATGTCACAATTTTGGTCATAAAGCTGTTCAATGTGTTGCATATAAAACCATCATGACTAGAGAAGCAAGAAAGAAAAGGATTGAATTTGAGAAGAATACCTATAACAACTTTTCTCCTCTTCTAAATGAAGTTGAATGTGCTTATTGCAATAACTTTGGGCATGAAGAATATGAATGCAGGAGCAAAATTCAGCCAATAGAGCATTATCCTTCAAATTCCAAAGTATGGAAAAAGAAGGAATTACAGGTTGAAAATTGTGGCATAGCGTTATTTGCAGAAGGTGAAGAAAATCAATGGTACATTGATAGTGGATGCTCAAGACACATGACAGGTGAAAAAAACAAACTTCTTGCATATAGTGCTCTAGAAAAGGAAAAGAAAGTTACATTTGGAAATGATACTCCTGCTGTAATTAAAGGAAAAGGGTCTATGTTTCTAAAAGAAAAGGTGAAGGCTAATGATGTCATGTATGTGGATGGTTTAAGGAATAACCTGTTAAGTGTAATTCAAATGTGTGATCAAGGAACTGAAGTTGTCTTTAGTTCAAAAGAATGTGTGGTTCGTGATCTTGATACAGGTAAAACAATTGTAAAAGGAAAAATAACCCCAAGCAACCTGTATGTATTGAGGAATTGCAAAGAACAATGTTACTTGAGTAAATATTCAGAAAACTGGCTATGGCATAGAAGGTTGGGGCATCTAAGCTTCTCTCAAATCAACAAATCAAGCAGACTTAATGCTGTTCGTGGTCTTCCCAATATTACTCTACCTGAAAGTATCATATACAAATCTTGCCAATTCGGCAAGCAAACCAGAGTGCAATTTAATGCCAAGGAAGGATCGTCAAGTAGGCCTCTTGAACTCATTCATACTGACATATGTGGACCTATGAGGAAAAATTCACGTCGTGGTGAACAATACTATATCTTATTTATTGATTATTTCTCTAGAATGTGTTGGATTGGGTTGATTAAACACAAAGATGAAGCATTTGAGAAATTTCAGATCTTCAAGGCTCTGGTTGAAAATGAATTGATCTAAAACTCAAATGTCTTAGATCTGATTGAGGAGGAGAATATACTTCAAATGAATTCCTTGAATTTTGTGACAACATGGCATAAAAAGACAGTTCGCTGTAGCTGGCACTCCACAACAAAATGGCGTAGCAGAAAGAATGAATAGAACAGTTCAAAAAATGGCTAGAGCTATTCTTGATGATTTTGGAACACCTGACACATTTTGGGGAGAAGCAACATATACAGCCGTAAACATTCTCAACAAGGCACATGTTCGTGTAAATAGTGACAAAACTCCATATGAACTCTGGTATGGTAATTCTCCCTCTGTGAAGCATTTTAGAGTTTTTGGAAGTAAATGCTTTATAAAAAATAATGATGAAAAACTTGGCAAGTTTGAACCTAGAGCGGATGAAGGAATACTTCTTGGTTACTCCTCTACGAGTAGAGCCTATAAATGTTACAATAAAAGACTTTGAAAGATTGTTGAATGTATTGATGTTGTTATTGATGAGTCTCCTGCAGCCCCAAAAGAAGAAAAACAAATAACAAATGAAGACGATGGTGACTTATGTCCTTTTACATCAAATAGCAATGATATAGACAGTGAACCCAATGAAGAACCTGAAGATGATTTATCTGAAAAAGCTCCATCCAGATATGTTCAAAAGAATCATCTAGAATCTCAAATTTTGGGAGATAAGGGATCGGGTGTACAAACAAGAAGGACTCTTGTGGGATCTTCTATCTATCTGGCATTTCTATCCACTATTGAACCACACAATGTCAATCAAGCTAGCAAAGATGAATGTTGGATTCAAGCCATGAATGAAGAGCTTGATCAAATTGAAAAGAATCACACTTGGGAATTAGTACCAAGACCTCATAACAAAAATGTCATTGGAACTAAATGGATATTCAAAAACAAGTTAAATGAAAATGGGGATGTTGTAAGAAATAAAGCTAGACTTGTTTGCAAGGGGTATACTCAACAAGAAGGTATAGACTTTGAAGAAACTTTTTCTCCTGTAGCTAGACTTGAAGCCATAAGAATGTTTCTTGCTTTCTCAAGCTATCAACGAATCAAAGTTTATCAAATGGATGTTAAGTCTGCTTTTCTTAATGGTGATCTAGAAGAAGAAGTATATATAGAACAACCGGAAGGATTCATTTTGGGAAATGATGAAAATCTTGTTTTTAGACTTAAAAAGGCTCTATATGGTCTCAAACAAGCTCCAAGGGCATGGTATTATCGTCTTGACAAATATCTTCATCAACAAGGATTTTCAAAGGGGTCTGCTGATAGCAACTTATACACAAAAATTGAAAATGACAAACTATTGATTGTGGTTGTATATGTTGATGATATCATTTTTGGAAGTAATGAAGAATCTATGAGTCAGAAATTTGCTTCTGTTATGCAGCAAGAATTTGAAATGTCTTTACTTGGGGAACTAACATTCTTTCTTGGCTTGCAAGTGCATCAAACTACAGATGGCATATTATTATCACAAGAAAAATACCTTAAGAAAATTCTGAAGAAGTATGGCATGGAAGAGTGCAAACCTGTAAGTACACCAATGATAACCGGATGTAATCTCAGTTCTCATGATGATTCTCCCACGATGAATCAACCAGAATACAGATCTATGATAGGAAGTCTACTTTATCTCACTGGGACTAGACCGGACATTATGCATGTAGTTGGGATTGTTGGACGATTCCAAGCTAATCCAAAAGAGTCTCACCTTCAGGCTGTCAAAAGAATATTCAAATATCTACAAGGAACTCAAGACTTTGGACTATGGTATCCAAAGAATGCTGATCTTACTCTTCATGCTTACACTGATGCAGATTGGGCTGGAAATGTTGATGATCGGAAAAGCACTATTGGTGGTGCATTCTATATGGGGCCCCGATTAGTTTCTTGGTTCAGCAAGAAGCAAAACTCTATTGCTTTATCTACAGCAGAATCAGAATATGTGGCTGCCACATCATGTTGCACTCAACTTATTTGGATGATGCAAACCTTACAATACTTTCAAATCAAATGTTCACCTCCTATCTCCATCATGTGTGATAATACAAGTGCCATTAGCATCTCAAAGAATCCTGTTATGCATTCCAAGACCAAGCACATTCCCATCAAGTATCACTTTTTACGTGAACAAGTGCTTGAACAAAAGGTAAAGTTGGAGTATGTTCTCTCCAAAGAACAAGTTGCTGATATACTGACCAAACCTCTGCCCAGGGAAGCGTTCGAATATCTCAGACAGAAGATGGGAGTAGTCTCTGCCATGCAAAAAATCAGAACTGCTTAAATTCAAAAGATTAAATTGGATACGCAGGTTTCCTGAAAGAAAGTCACGTATATACGCGAGTTTATAGAAAGAAAACTGCGTATGGTTAGTTGCTGACAAATTTTACTTGGGGTCAGCATTCTTCAGCACAACTGCAGTGCTGTTTGGTATCTCTGGTGATGTTTCAGCTCTCATATTTCTGTTTCATTCTCTGATATTGGGTGAAGATGCCTTGATGATTTGCTGTTGAAAGTGTTCAGGATGCACAAGCTAAGGGGGAGATGAAGGAGTGAAATGACTCAAGAACAGGTGCACAATTTCAGGGGGAGCATTAGCCTTGCTGAATGTAATGCATTGTTGGCATTATGATGATTCTGAAATATGATCTCTCTTGAGGACTTTTTGATATTGGTTATAAAAAGTAATATGTGTAATTTGATGAAAAGGCTATGACCTGTGATGTAAATTGTAATATTCAGTCATGTAAAGGGCTTGTTCAAGTTTGTAAACCCACTTGATTGGGTACATGAGTCATATATGTAAATCCACTTGGTTGGATCTTTGATGTAAGTATGAGTCCTTGGTTATAGACTCATGTACTTCATTGAAAAATATGTTTGAAGATTCAGCATGAACTCAGGGGGAGCATGGTAACTTCAGTGCACATTAGATCTACAAAGCTCTTCTTTCTACATGAGAAGAAAAACCTTGTTTTGGTTTTGATTTGCTCTTTGCCCTTGATGTCAAAGGGGGAGAGTAGTATCATGGTGTTTGAATAGGGGGAGAATATCATGGTGCTTGCATAATGATTATAATCAATGTATCTATCTATTGCGATGATCAAACACCATCATGGTTGCCATCAAGTCCAAAGGGGGAGATTGTTGGCAATATGATGCAGAGTGTTGTCCTTGATGGCAACCTACTTGATAAAGTTGATGGAAACCTATTTGATGAAGTTGTCCTTGATGTAAATGATTTAAATCTAATGTATCTACAGATCCGTTCAGAAGTAGCAGAAAAAAGGAATTCAGAAAGTGCCAGAATAATGTTGAACAAGGTATGTCACAAGGCATATGCGGTTTTATTAAGAGGAAGTCGTGTATGTATGCGGAAATGAATGTGCCAAGTCACGTATGCCAATTTGCGCTCTATTTTTATAAAACCAGGGGGCATTACCATGGTATTGGCCCAAAGTATTGAGCGCTTGATTATCTATTTGATCCCGTCCAGGAATACCATCAGTGGTTGAGTGGTTTTGACTCATGGTATTGATAAAGGCCAAATCTATTTAAGGAGAAGAAAATCATAGTGCAAGGAGGGGTGCAAGTGTATGGGCATTAATGAATACTTCACTCTGAAGTATATCTGCATGGTTGAACTCTATTCTTAATTGATATCTCTGAATCTATGATGCACCTATGAATATGATGAAGGTTCAAGATCTCTAGATCTAGAAATGATGAATCTCTAGGTTGATCTGAAAAGAAGTGATGAAGACCTGGCACAAATTTGATGAAGAAATTGAAGAAATCTGGGTAAGATCCTAGATCTGATATGTTCTGCAAATTTTATCTTTTATAGATCTATACGCAGGTTCGTTTCATGAAAAGCGCGTGTATACGCGGATCTGATTCAATAAAAGCGCGTATGGGCAGTTAGGGTTTTTTGAAAAATGCACAGATGTATACGCGGGTTCGTTTCATGAAAAGCGCGTGTATACGCGGGTCTGATTAAATAAAAGCGCGTATGGTATCTGAACTAATGATTGCTCAAGGTTGAATGTGTTTCTGCATATCTATTCTGAAGTCTGGGTTATCTCTGATATTCTGGTTACAGTGGTTTCACTGTTCTGTTTGAAGCATTGGGCGAAGTATATTTGTTGATAAGTGAAGAGTTGGAGTTGAAGTACATTTTGTTCCGAGTTTGAAAATTGATGAAACATGGTGCGGTGGTCTTGGGAGTCGAAGCCTTCGGTGAGGGGGTAGTAGCTCCCTTCCCGGTGGTAGACGTGGCAGGCATGGGGTTGTAGCTCCTTCCGGGGAGAGGGCGGTAAACGAGAGCGAGGGGTTGTAGCTCCCTTCCGGAGAGAAATTTGGTAAACGAGAGAAGGTTGTGGCCAGCACGAGGTAGGTGCACAACGTCTTGGTGTGAGGTACGCGCCGGTACATGGTTGTAAGTTTTATTTATAATAAATATTGAAGAGTGAACGGCAACTTGTTGGTTTTCTCCCGACTTGGGTTTCCACCTTAAATCATTGTTCATGTGTGTTGTAGCTGTGATGGTTTATTGTGTCTTTCTTACTGTACTTCTTGATTAACATATGATGAATAAATGATACGATGATTTAAGAATTAAATTCATAATAAAATCTCTAAGCATATGAAAGTTTCCTTAGGATATCCGCGTATATACGCTAGTTTGTTCTATAGTAGCGTATAGGTTTGAAAGAAAAGTAAAAATTTTATCGAGTTAGCTCTAAATGCGATTCACCCCCCTCTCGGTATTTTTCCCAACGATTGCCACCAAATACATTAGTCCTCTATGTAAGTGATAAGGTAAAGTTGAGAATTAATGAGGGTTATGAAGTCCACTCCTAGTTACTAGTGGATTTACCTATAGCCTAAGTGTTTTTTCTATGAATTTCCCACCATGTTAAAGCATGTCCCTCTAAATTTAGTTTGGAAAATGATATCTTTTGTTCCTCATATATATGGTGAATAATGAAACAAAATTATAGTTGTTGGAACCAATGATTCAACTTAAATGCATCAATATCACCTTGGTACGGATTTATGTTCACTTTTTATTCCATCTTTAATAGGGAATATGAAGGGTTAACAATACTCAAACTCATGTGTTCCTTCCTAGGTTCTTTATTGACTCCTTTTATAGGTCCTCATTACCTCTGTAACAACTACGGTGAAAAATCCATGTAATAAAGTTAAAAATAATAACCACGGTTGATGGGACACTTATTCCAAGGCTGAATATTGGGAAAAACATCCTAGTGGGTGTTCATGTCAGTTATTATGTATAAAGGAAATTGGCAAAGGCAATGGCTAAGGATTTGGAGAGTAAAACGTATTTTTGGTACATTTATTTATGAAAATAATGGAAATTAGGAGAAAGGGAGATGCGAGGTCACGAGGTTGCATGTGAGGAGGAAAATGAAGAAAAATAATGGAAAATGAAGTAAATAGAGGCCTCATTGATAGAAAGGCGTCTAAGGATCGAGTTGGAAATATTTTTCTCACATATGGATCTAATTGTATTCTAGTATCTCTCTCTCAATCTTGGACACTTAGAGTTTCTTGGAAATTTTGGCATTAGTGTTTTCTTGGAGCATTTTGGCATTGGACCAAGAAAAGGAAATAAAGCAAGAAGAAGGAGGAAGAAAACGAGGAGAATCAAGCAACTATAGCGAGGATCCTTGGCGGGCATTGATTTGCATGTGTATTTTCCTTGATAGATCTAGCATCATGGTATTGCATGTGGTTCTTTTATGCCTTGGCATGGGTTTTTCTAGGAGTGATAATGTTTCTAGCCTAGCCTTGCCATTTTAGGATAGCCATGGTGTTGTGGAGTTCTCATGTGTTGGTTTAGTTGGATTGTCGGATGGTTTCGAATTTGAGTGGGGTGAATCTACGAATTGATATAAAAAATGGCCTAGTAACCCTTGAACTAGGCTTGTGGGTTGTGGTAAAGTCGAATAGTGTGTTGCCTTGGTGGGCCTGGGAATTCTTGTAGAAGAATGACGAGATATATGGTAAATCCTAAAGGTGGTTTCCTCGGTTTAGGGCCTAGTGATCCGGGTTTGGATTGCGGTAAATCTTGAGAGGAGTTTCTCTCGTGGTCCCTGTGGTCCTAGGATAGGATGTACGGTAAATCTGGAGAGTATGTCTCGGTTTAAGTCCCGTGACCCACGATTCGAGATTGTGGGTTGTGGTAAAGCTTGAAATACTAGGAACGGGAAAATTCCTCATGGTGTAGGTGTAAGGTCCCCATATTACTAGTGCTAGTCCCTTCTTGTTATTAGTGTAGCCCCCTTATTGCTATTGTTGTACCCTTGTAACCCCCATATTTTTATTATTGTTTCCTTACATTATTATTGTTAGGTCGGCTAGGATTATATTGTGACCCCATGGACTCCTATATATTGAAGGAGGTTTTATCATTTGTATCATCAAATAATTGCTCATTTATGTAATGTATTGAAGGTTTCCCCCTCGGAAGTGTTTTATTTCTAAGGAGTTGATCTCTCTTTTCTATTATTTTTGGAGTTGGTTTCATAGCATTTTGTATCGAGCTTTGGATTCTAGGATTTATTTGTTCAAACAAGTCATCGTGGAATTTTCACTATAATTTTTTTTCTACAAAGGATAAGAAGATGAAATTTATATATAGCGAATCCGAAATCCTAATAAATTTCGTGTACAAATTTCAGATCTTATTTCGTAATATTTTCGGAGATATGATCTTTGGAAGTTGGGTTTTCGAGCTTCAAATTTCACCTAAACGAGGTCATCGTGGAATTTTTTGCTATAAGTTTTGTTCTACAAAGCTTCATACAACGATATTTCTACGAGTGAAGAAAAAAATCTCTAAAGAACTTCCTATAAGAAATTTAGATCTTGGTTCACAACATTTTTGGAGATATGATCTGTGGAAGTTAAGGTTTTTTTAGGATCCCGAATTTCTGTCTCAGAAAGGGTGACCTTGGGGAAAATCTTCATGGAAATCTCTCTGCGAGCATCGGATTAGAATTATGTAAAAAGTGGTTGCAAGTACCCACGGTGTAGTTTTCACTGTTTATCAATTCGAGCCGAAGGAGGAAATAGTGACATGTGGCATTCGGTACAAGTGCGCTCTCTTGAACCGATCCATAATTAGGTCATTGTGGGAGATTCAACATAACTTTGTCTTGATGTATCCAAATTTGGTCAAACACAGCATTAGAGAAAGAAGATTCATAGGGCTACTATAAGACTGAATTTCAGATATTGAAGATACGCAATTCTGAGAGATAATTTAGTTTCATGCTCGAGCTCCTCAAAATCAAGAAAAGACATTTTTTGTCAAATTGCATAAGTCTTGTTTGAAAAACCAGGTTTTAAGTGATTCCAAGGGAATATTGAGCATAGATATCGGTATTGGGTTCTAAAATGTTCCCTAAAATAATTCAACACCTATTAAGCCCTCATAATACTCTAATATGACTCATGAAGATGAAGAATTTCAACATGATATATCAAAATTACAAGAGCAAGTGCACCAAATTTTGCTCTTGGAAAGAGCAACAAAAATGAAATGGAGAAGTTTTGAAGAAAGGCGTTGAAGCGAAGATGGATGGTTTGAAGAATAATATGGATGGTTTGAATAAAGGCGTGGAAGCTAAGATGGATGGCATGGAAGCTAAGATGGATGATCTGGAAGAAAAAATGAAAGACAACACGGAAAACATGAAGAATGATCGAAAAGTAGACATGGAAGGTTTGACAAAGTTGATACGAAATGTTTCCTAATGGCGAAAAGATAGTAGAGAAAATTCATGATGAGAGCTCAAAAAATAAATGTTAATCGTGATTTCATAAACTCTAATTTTGGATGGAAGAACCACCATATTCCAAAGATGGATATGAGGAAGTTTATGGCAAAGATCCCGTAACATGGATAGTACAGATGGAGCAATATTTTGATCTGTGTGTGCAAAACACACAAAAGGTACGCATTGCAAATTTACATTTAGAAAAAATACATTTGTATGGTATCGATGGCTTTGCTCCCTTAAAAAATTGTCACTTGGTCGGTACACACGGAGGGAAGTATAGCACATTATGAGGATACAAAGAGCAACACCTTCTTTAGCCAATTGATAAATCTAAAAAAAAGAGGTTCGGTGGTGGAGCACATTGAGGACTTCCAAAAAATTGAATATAAGGGTAGTTGATATTCCATAGGAACACGGGATTGATGTCTTCATAGGTACTTTAAAGGATAAAATTCAACATGAAGTTTGTGTTTGGGAACACGATTCATTGGAGAAGGCATTCGAGGTTGAAGAAAAATTGAATGTAAAATTATGGCGACAAGGAAGCCTACCACTCACATCTATAAAGATGAAAGTGTTTTCTCTAGAGTTCCACAACCTACAAGGTTGACACCACAGATGGAAGGAAAAAAAAGAAAAAAGGGATTTTCTACAACTATGATAACCAAATACACTGAGTCCTAAGTGTGTTGAGAAGAAATTATTTTACACGGATTGTGAAGAGGAGGAAGTAAATGAACAAGAAACTTCAAAATAAGGATATACACTAGGAACCAACCCATAGAAGAAGAAGAAATGAGTCCAACCATATCGTGTAATGCATTGGAAGGAATTACCACTCCTAAAACTCTCAAGATATAAGGACATATCAAGAAGAAAAAAGGTAATAGTGTTGATTGATTCGGGTAATACCCATAATTTTATTCATTGTAAGGTAGCCAAGAATTGAATTGTTTCATATACCCAACACCAGAATGTCAAGTGATGGTTTCAAATGGAGAACTATAAATTTCTTTGAAAAATTCCATAATATCAAGCTAACCATGGGGGAATATATATTGAATAGTCTATGCTTTCATTCCAATGGGAGGTGTTGATGTTGTACTATGAGTGCAATGGTTTTGCAATCTTTTGAGGACAATAGCTTTTAATTTTCAAGAAATTTTCTTGAAATTTTTTTCAAAAGGAAATTAAGTCAAATTATGGGGTATTACGGGGAATATGGGAAGGATAATAATCTCTAATGTCATGACAAATTTTCGAAGAAAGAACAAGAGGCGGATTATAGGGAGCTCAATAAGCTCACTATTAAAGATAAATTTCCCATTCTTGTGATTAATGAATTATTGGATGAATTACATGGTGCAATTTATTTTACCAAGTTGGATCTTGGTTTAGGATATCATCAAATTAGAATGTTGAAGATATTTGAAACTCATGAGGGTCAATATGAATTTTTGGTTATGCCTTTTTGCCTTACCAATGCACCTTCTACATTTCAAGGGTTGATGAATTCCATTTTTCAAACCCTTCCTTAGAAATTTTGTGCTAGTATTTTTTGATGACATACTAATCTACAATAGGTCTTGGAAGGATCATGTTCAACATGTTGACGGGGCTGCTCAAACTATTGGAGGAGAAATAGTTATATGCAAAAACATCCAAATGTTTCTTTGGAGTACAAGATATGGAATATCTGGGTCCTTGTGTATCTCACGAGGGTGTTAAGGTAGACCCTAACAAAATTAAAGCCATTAAGGAATGGAAAGTCCCCACAACCATAAAGCGATTTGCGAGGATTTCTCGGAGTTAACGGGGTATTATCACAAGTTTGTTAATAATTATGGGAGAATAACAACACCTCTAACAACATTATTGAATAAATATGCATTTTCATGGAATCCTAAAGCAACTAAGGCCTTTGAACATATTAAAGAGGAAATGTGCCTAAAACTTTTGTCTTAGCTATGCCGGACTTCACAAAAACCTTTATTGTGGAATGTGATGGCTCGGGAAATGGAATTGGTATTGTTTTTAATGCAAGAAGGAAGATCCATTTCTTTTGAAAGTCATCCAATCAAAGGAAGGTATTCCTAGGAAAGCAATTTATGAGAAGGAAATGTTGGCAATACTACATGCACTAAATAAATGGGAACCTTTTACAATGGGAAGGCACTTCAAGGTAAAGCGATCATGATAGTCTTAAACACTTTTTTGAGAAAATAATATCTTGAGAAGAGCAACAAAAATGGGTCAAAAAGATGTTGGATTATGACTTTGAAATCATCTACAAAAAAGGGAAGCTAAATGTTGTTGGAGATGCACTCTTAAGTATGAAGAAATTGGAAGCATTTCTTTGTGCAATTTCTATTATCAACTAGATTGGATACTTGAAGCAAGGGATAGTGGAAGAAGGACGAAGAAGTGTGGACACTCATTCAAAAGTTGCGGCAGATATTAGTACATACGATACGTTTAGTTGGAAAAATGATTCCTTATGGTACGAAGATTGCTTATATCTTTGTAAAAATTCCCAACTAAAACAACATATTCTTTTGGAATTGAACACTTCTCCTTTAGAAGGACACTCATGCTTTTAAAAAAATTACCTCGGGGTGAAGAAAGAATTTTTTGGGATGGCTAATAAATATGATATTCAAAGGTTTGTGGCGGAATGTTTGGTTTTCAATAAAATAAGTGGAGACAATTAAGACCATAGGGTCTTCTACAACCCTTTATCCACATTTGATTTCAACGTTGGGAGGAGATTTCAATGGATTTTATCATAGGTTTACCTAAGTCGAAGGAGAAATATTGTCATCATGGTGGTAGTTGATAGAATTGCAAGTATGCACACTTTTTTACATTATCTCATCCATTTAAAGCAAGTACAACTCTTTGCATTTATGGAAACAATTCAAAAGCTACATGGAAACCCAAATATTATGGTAAGTGACGGAGATCTATTTTGCGGAAATATTTTGGATGGAATTATTTTCTTGTTTCGGTACTTAACTAGCTCATAGCTCATCTTATCATCCTCAATCCAATGGTCAAAGGCGAGATAGTGAACAAATGTTTGGATGGTTATCTTCATTTTGTATCTAATAAATAAACACAATGGTTCAAGTGGTTACCTACTGTTTGAATGGTGGTATAACACTTCCTTCCATGCTATGACAAAAATGAACCCATTTGTGGCACTTTATGGATATCATCCGTTGTCCATCACATCATATTTAAGAGAAAATTCTAAGGTGCAAGCGAGTGGAATATCACATCGAGCATCGACAAAAAGTTCTCCAACTCTTAAAGGAGAACCTAAATTTGGCACAAAATCGAATGAAACAACAATCGATCAACATCGCAGCGAGAGAAGTTTGATGTAGGAGACTAGGTATTTTTACGGCTACAGCCATACAAACAAATCTCCCTCAATAAAGCCAAGAAGGATAATAAATTATCGCGAAATATGGTCCTTACGGGGTGTTGCAAAATATTGGTACTATGGAATTCAAATTGGAGCTTCCGCTTCTTGGCGAGTGCATCCAATTTTCCATGTTTCATGCTTAAAGAAGGTTATAGGTGACAAAATTCCGGTTCAAACAATATTTCTAGAACTTGATGAGGAAGGAAAAATCATATTGGAAATGAAATAGTCATGGAAACAAGAACTCGAGAGCTACAAAATCAATCAATTTGAGAGTATCTCATCGGAAGTGGAAGAACTTTCCCCTTTGAAGATTCTACATGGGAGGATGATAATTTTATACGAAGCATCCCGAGCTACTCAAGTGTTGAGGACATAATTTTTTTTTGAAGGAGAGAGGGGCATGTTAGGTCCCCATATTACTAGTGTAGTCCCTTATTGTTATTAGTATATCCCCCTTATTGTTATTGTTGTACCCTTGTAACCCCCATATTGTTATTATTGTTCCCTTACATTATTATTGTTAGGTCGGCTAGGATTATATTGTGACCCCATGGAATCCTATATATAGAATGAGGTTTTGTCATTTGTCTCATCAAGGGCTCATTTATGTAATGTATTGGAGGTTTCCCCCTCGAAGTGGCTGAATTTCTAAGGCGTTGATCTCTATTTTCTTCTATTTTGGAGAGTTGGTTTCATAATAGCGAGTGGAGATAATATGGTGATATCCATGCTTGTGTTGGCCTAGTGATCGGTGTAGATCACGGTAAAGCCGATTATGACATGTTTATTGTGTTGGCCTAGTGATCAAGGATGGATCATTGTAAAGCACGATTTCTATTGATGAGTGTGAGGCGATTTAGCCTCGGGGATCCCTGGTTGGTTCTTTTGGTTTGAGTCCCACAGTCATGTTTGGAATATGGCACGGGGTGATTGGCTAAAGATAGATTGGCCTCAACCAATCTATGGTCGGGTGGAACATGGAAGTCCCATGTCCGGTTGGTTTTACACTCATTAATGAGAAGCTCATTCCTTTTATATTTGATACACAATTTCACTTGGTTATTATGTGGATTCTATTGCTATTGTATCCATGGAATTTATGTCGTTATTATCTTGGTTATAAGCATGTATTTTATCAATGATGATGTATGGACCTATTCTCATATTTTTGCCCAGCAAATGCATGCACAATGTATCTATGGTAAAATAGATTGTATTACAGTTTATGATGTAAAGGATCAAAACTAACCAAGCTGGGCCTTGGTTGCTACCTTATCTTATGCCTTCTTGTTAGTCATCAGTATTTTCACTATATTTAGATGACTATGGGATGTTTTTATAGATTTACGAAAACAATAATCCTTGAATATCGTGAGTTTCGAGAAATCTAACTTCATTAACTTATCCTTGTAATTTTTTTTTCACTATTCTATCACTTTTCCATTTCATGGTCACCTTGTTGCTCCTAAAGACTCATTATGGACTTATGCCTCCCATTTCATCCTCCTTCCCTGCCTAAACCTCATTGCCCCATTTTCCCCCTGTCGATAGACTCCATCCTCCACTTAGGGTTTCATAGTGATGACTCATTTCAATGTCCCTTTGGGCATAATAAGTTGTAACAATACTACATTTTCACTTGAAGATCTCCAAGCCAAATTTGAGTCAAAATCGGGTCAAAGAACACTCCCTTTAGGTCATTAGGGTTTTACATGTTTTAAGGTCATCATTAGATGTTTCGAGCCTTTTGCTTTTCCTTTGTTAGAATATGGCTCGGATGTAATAGAATGTCAAGACATGGTTATTCAATAAGGACCTAAAATCTCCAAATAAGTTTGTATAATCGGTTCAAAGTTCTGGAAATGAGAAAAAATGGAAATATTTTAACACTTAAATTATTGTTGAAAGATTTATCGATTAGAAATCTTGATGAGGTAGTATCTACTCCTGAATGAAGATAACTTACAACAAAGAAAAGGGAACACATTGGTCTTGTATAGAACTAGGGTTTGAACTTGATATGGTCCGATTGAGTGCCAAAACAATGATCACTTGCGAGAAAATGACATGGAGGAGGCAACGAAGGCCAAACATGAAGAAATTCTATCGAGAAAATATTGAAGAAATATGGGAAAAGGTGAGGTGAACTAGAAATAAATGAATGAACTTGAAGGGCTATAGATAACTTAGAAGACAACAACGATGATTGTTGTAAAGCTCCGAGACACCTAGGGTTTTGGAAAAGTGGCAGAGAAGGTGAAAATGTAAGTTGAACTCCATGGTGGAAGCAAAAGAGGATTTTGAAGATGCTACTATGTGGCTAAATCCCAAAGGTGTCAAAATGAGTTTTTCATGCCTAAATGATTAAATAAAATCCAACTCGGTGATGTCAACAAACCTACATGCAAAAAAGTGTAAAATGGTTAGTGAGAAAAGGAAAAAAAGACTTTAAAAATTAGAAAGTGGGTTTGCAAAGTTAAATTAAATCCATAAGTCTATAAAATCCTTAACACTTCAAATGAATCATTGTTACCTTGCAAAGAATTAGAAGCATTAAGGAGAGAAGAATTTGTGAGTTTTCTAAGTGAATTTGGGGGGAAACTTTTCTTATTTATTTAACGCAAGCGGGAGAAGAAGCATTTTGCGCCCTTCGAAAGACCTACTCCGTTCATTTTTTGAAGGCAACGTATGTGACCCATTCCAATTATAATCAAAATAATATTAGTGTGTATACGACATATGCATATGATAGCTACACATGCATATATCGCATACATCGCACTAGTATACATACCTACTAGTATAGAGACTACCATGGTAGAGTAATGAATTGAATATCACAAGGCAATTTGTCTCGCCAAGATATAATAAAATATCAACAAGATACCTAACACGTATACCGCTCTATATGCATATGCATGCAGGAGAGCATTATTCAAGAAAATAAAAATATAATTTAGTATAAATTATATGTGGGTGGTCAATAAAATAATAATATAATTTAATTAATTATAAAAAGTTAATTTAATTAAGTTATAAACAAAAATAATACGATTAATCTTAAAATAATTAATCAAAGTCAATATCTCCATAAATGCCTAGAAATATCTACATAAATGCCTATCATATCTAAATAAATGAATATAATATCTCCATAAATGCATATAATCGGGGATAATTTGAAGGATGGAAAATCATTTTGAAGTTTAAAACGTTGGCGAATTTCACTAGTCCCTAATATGTGAACTATAAAATTTTATTGATATGTTTTAAAAATTATACAAATTTATAATGATTTTATATATAGTTTATATAATGTTGGCTATTTTAAAGGTAAAATAATTTTATATTGTAAAATTTGGGCGAATCATTTTTACAAAAAATGGAAATTGGCGAATCTTTTATTTGGAAAAAACCATGGAAAATTAGCCCACCTACGAATATTAGCCCCTAAAATTTTCCATGTATATAATATCTCCATAAATGAGAAAATATCTCCATAAATGCCTATAATATCCACCTAAATCCCAAAAATATCTAAATGGATGTGAGGAGGTGGAGGAAAGTTATATAAGGAGTGGAATGTGAAGGGAGAGGAGGAGGCTTTACTTTGAAAAATTCTGCATTATTGTCAGAAGGAAATATTGAGGGAGATGAAGCATTAGAAGGGGAGACTCATTGTTCTTGGGATTTTGGGCACGGGGAAAAAGAGGCATCTTTTGGGTCTAGGATTGTTCCTAGATTGGTACGGGAGTAATCGATTATTTCGATGGCACATCCGTGCATTCACGGGGAGAACCACAACCCAAGAAATCATTAGTTTCATTCCGAGGTATTTTTATATGTATAAAATAGTTTCTTATGTAAGTTTAAATTCAGCATTCTTGGTCCCATTTATTTACATTTATCTTGAAATATATGTATAGAATAAATTCATGTTAAGCGGTAGTGGAGTCTTACACATGGTATCGAGCTGTTCAAACACTTTGGAACCTTAAAGGCTCACGTTTACTATCTCGGCCATCAAAAAATTTCCCCTCACATTCTCTTTTTGTCTAAGAGAAACAACACTCAATAATAGAAAAACATCAATGCTTATCGTTAAGGATGCCTACAAAAAGGATCTTTTTGACAAGTCGAGAAGGTGTTACGGATTTGCAAGCGGACAAAAAAAAAAATGGTCTTAAACACGTAACTAGAGTGAAGTAAAGATAGAAGTATATTATGGTTCTAATCCGTGTATACTAGGCTACTAACCTAGAATGGAAGATCTTATGTATTACGTTACGGGGTCCCTTGGAAAGGGTGTATCATAATGAATAGGCTCAAACTTTGCTGATGGCAATGAGAGCGCTTACATCGGGATGTGTCATAGCTTGCCGAAACTAGTAGTTATCTAAGAATCTATAGTTGTTTCATTACCCACGGGTTTATAAGATATCCCTCGAAGACTGTCATTGTCATCATCTTTGTTTCAGAAATTTTATTACTCATTTGTTAGGCATTTCTACCTCGGAGTTACTCTCGTCTTATTTTTTTTAAAGTTTGACCACCATCATTATACGCAAACTAATCTTGTCTACGAACTAGATCTTAGCCAATGGCCATTCTCAAGGCCCAGAATGTCTTATACCATGTTACCATCTTATCCAATGGCCATGTTCAATCCTGGAAGATGTCATGTACCATAGTTTTCCCTGCGAGCCCCTTAAATAGTATTAATGGAATTAGCGACAACAATGAAAAATAAAATTAATAGCAATGGTTGTTTTATCTGAGAACTATCTCTCCAAGTAAATTACATAAACTACTTTCTACTTATATATTAAATAGGAAAAGAAAGAAACTCATTCAAATTCATTTTGATTTATCTTACTTCGGAGTGGGACCAATTTCAACAAGTAGATTAGTTAACAAAAGATATTACACAAGTTTGGAACAATCCCGAGTGATAAAACGGTTAAAATTGGAGAACCCAAAATAGGATAAATTATTAAAATCAGATATAATTATCTTAATTGGTAAAATTTGGAAAAGAGGGCACAATAAAGATATGAAGTAGGAAAATGTATCTAAAAATACTTTTAGACTACTGGTCTTACTGTGGCCCCGAAAATTCATGCTTAGAAGGTTCTTTGTTGCACCAAGCTGCGTTATGACGGCGAGTTAGTGGCGGTGAACCGATTCTATATATATAATATATATATTACACATCGCGAGTGAATCTTGGTGAACCGATTTATATATATTAAAGGATTGGTTATTTATTTTATTAGTTACATTTTAGTATATATAGATGGATGGATGTACATGCCTTTTATTTATTTTGGGTAAAGTTATTATAATTTAAAAATTAATTTAAAAAAAATAAAGTAATAATAAATATATATATATATATATATATATATATATATATATATATATATATATATATATATATATATATATATATATATATATATATATAAAGGTATAGTGTTATAGGTTGTGAAAAGAATTAAAGTAGAGTAAGTATAATTATATAAATACTTAAAGTTATTTATGAACAAAAATGAAAGACGTGCACTAAATCTTATTATGACACTTGAACATTTGTTACTCAGAGATGTCATTCTAGGATTGAACATTCTAGACAAATTCTACGAAACGACACTATGATCTATGAAAACCCTTGCATTTCACTCTAGAATTAGTAAGCATAGAATATCCTACATAGGACAAGGAGGTCGCGTGGCCACCCTCATTGACCTTGGTACCAGTAAGACTTGCTTGCAGGTAAAATAGCAAAAGAAATATACCCGTATGCCAACTCAATTTGACGAAAACCATATTTAGTTAGTCTAAAAATTTGGAGATTCTAGCATTCTATGTATTCCGGAAAAGTCCATGATGATAAGAATGTACCAAAGGCGGCAATGCCCGGCAGTGCATCTCCATCTCTAACACCTCCATCATCGTCGTCGCTGACACCATCACCATCACCACCACCTAGATCGTCATCGGCGCAGTTGCGCCGACGGCCGATCTAAATGCGCCAATGCGCTCGTTAGAAGCCATTACGGAAACATTAAAAAGGTCGTAGCCGACCCGGTAGAAAAGGAAGAGAAAGCCTCCTTTAGAGGAAATACATTGAGAAAAGCCTAAAGATTATGATTATAATCTTCGGAAGATATTTCTTGGGAGCTATAAAATATTAAACTCCCAGAATTCTCGGGAGGAAAAGGTGGAGAACATATCGAAGCATGGTTAGAAGGGATGATAAGGCACTTCCTGCCCAAGAATATTCTTCTACCTCTAAAACAAATATCGCTATATTCCAACTCAGGGGGAATGCTCTGATTTGGTGGGAAAATCTAGAAAAACAACTACATATCACATCAAACATCGTTCCTTGGGAGTTGTTTGTAGACCGATTCCATGAAAAATACTTACCACCTTTCTTTCAAGAGTAGCAAGTAGGAAAATTCCGTACTCTAATCCAGGGTAGTAAGACCGTGGAAGAATACGAGAAAATTTTTATGGAACTTGTAAATTATGTTCCTTATCTAGACATGGATGAACGCCAAGCCGAGCGTTTCATATATGGGTTAAACCCTCGAATCAGGGCCATGGTAAGAATGTGGAAGCCATCAATGGTAGCAAAGGTGGTTGAATGTGCATGATATGTGAAAGAACATCTGGGGATTAAAAGGGATTTGGGGCCGGTGAACCATCACGGCGAAGTTTGGGAAAAGACTCCCCAAAATTTATTTCGAGAAATAGCTTGAGGCCACCTCCTTGTAGTATGCAGGTTTACTTTAAGGGGAGTAGGAGCGGGAGCTCCCATGACCATTAATACTATAGCTTACGAATCCTCGAGCATCGGTCCTTGGAAATCTTGAGAGTGGTAATTGGGGAAGGAATGGGAGAGGAAGAAGCACCGGGGGGACAAAGCTCATGGTTTAGAAATTCACGGTCGGACTCAAGGAGGCCAGCCCGAGGGTGGATTGTTGGGGGTGTGGAGGACCTCATTTCAAGCATGAGTTATGCGGAGAACTCCTGAGAGAGTAGGAAAAGGACCATCATAAGATACCCAAGGCAATCATAGAATCCATGCCATCGTCAACAATAACCAAGCAACACATCAATCCACTGTAGTGGAATCTTCAGGTACAATCAATGGGATAAAAATAAAAATCTTATTTGAAACTGGTGCTACTGATAGATTTATTTCATCATATATATTAAATAAATGTGGGTTGGCAGCTTGCAAGCAAAACGATTTCAGACAGGTAGAAATGGCTTCGGGAGAACTTCAACCAGTAGAATTAAGTGTTGAGGATTGCAAATTTGATCTAGGAGTCTGTTCTACCAAACTAAAAGCATATTTCATAGCCCTAGGAACTTATGATGTGGTGATAGGGATGGATTGGTTAGAGTCGCACCTTGCATGGGTAGACTGTTTCGGGAAAACAATACTTTGCACAAATGATGAGGGAGAGACAATACAAATCCAAGGTATTAAGAGGAAAGTATCCTTACACTTCATCTCAGCTATGCAAATGAAACAATGTTTAAGAAAAGGTTGCCATGTGTATGCAGTTCAAGAAGTAATAAAGGAGAAAGGACCATCCTTAGAACAGTATCCAATTATGTCGAGTGCCGGATATTTTAATTACCCGGGGCCTCTTAAAAGAGAGCTAGATCTCACAATAAATTGTAACACAGTACGGAACCAATACAAACACCTTACGAATGACCACTCACGAACTACAAGAATTACAAATACGGTGAAAGAACTGTTAGATAGAGGACACATTCGACCCAGTGTTTCACCTTAGGGCGCTCCTGTAATCTTTGTCAAGAAGAAATATGGTTCATTACGACTGTGTGTGGACTATCGAGATTTAAATCGATCCACGGTAAATAATAGGTATCCAATGCCTCGCATTGACGACATTTTTGATCAAATGCAAGGAGCTGCAGTGTTTTCAAATATCGATCTGCGATTAGGTTATCATCAACTAAGGATTAATGAAAGTGATGTTTCTAAGACTGCATTCTGAACTCGTTTCGGGAATTATGAATTCATTGTGGTACCATTTGGGTTGACCAATGCACTTGCAGTATTCATGAACCTTATGAATAGTGTTCTCCACAAATATCTCGATCAAATTGTGCAAGTCTTCCTGGACGACATTCTCATTTAATATAAGAATGAGGAGGAGCACGAAGAGCATCTTCGGATAGTATTATCTTGCCTCAAAGAACACAATTTATATGGAAAATTATCCAAATGCGCTTTCTTTCAAAAGGAAATCATTACTTAGGTCATATCATATGCGAGTGAAGGGATCTGCAGCAGATCTCGAAAGGTAAACACAATTGAAATTGATACCTAAGAATGCACATGAAGTGCGTAGTTTTATGGGCTTCGCGAGGTTACTATCGAAGGTTTGTGGAGGGATTCTCCAAAATTTCAAAGCCAATCACTACCCTCCCGGCCTGAAAAGGTGTTAGGTATGAATGGGCCGGGAATGTCGATAAAACATTTTTCCGAACTTAAAATATGATTGACTAGTGCACCCATTTTGCGAGATGCTGATATGGATAAGATTTTCTTGTGGTAATGTGACACATATAAACAGGGGTTAGGTGTAGTATTAATGCAAGAAGGAGGCGTAATAGCATATGCTTCAAGAAAATTAAAGCTCCATGAAGAAATTTATGCTACGCATGATTTAGAGTTAGCCACAATGGTTTTAGCTTTAAAGATATGGAGACACTACTTGGTTGGAAGAAACTTTGTGTTTAAAAGTGACCACCAAATTTTACAGTATTTGTTCACCCAGAGAGACTTAAATGCTAGACAAAGACGATGGAGTGAATTCTTAAGTGAATATGATTTTGTGATTTCATATATAAAAGGGAAGGAGAATGTAGTAGTAGATGCCTTAAGTAGAAGACCTCGAATATTTTCCCTCATACCTATCAAGTTGGACTTAAGAGATCAGGTACTTGAACATCTCATAAGAGATATTTGGTACTTAAAAGTAAGGTCGGGCTTGATAGCAACCATTCAAAGGAACCTAAGTTCGAAGGATATGATCTGGAAGAAGACGAAATTTTACGATTTCATGGAAGGATGTATATTCTAGATAGTGGAGATCTCCGAAACACCATCCTGAAGGAAGCCCACAGAGCAGTGTATTGTGCACATCCTTGTGTAAAGAATATGTATCGACCTTTAAGAGACTCTTCTTCGTTCGAGGCATGAAAAACGACATTTTCCAATTTGTCGCTAAGTGTCTTGAATGTCGGCGGGTAAAAGGCCGATCATTGTCACCCAACGGGTCTCCTACAACCTCACCATCCCTCTTATTCAAGTGGGAAATAATTTCTATGCTGGATTTTATCGTTGGGCTACCCCTTACACGGCAAAAGAATAATTCCATTTGATTTTGTGGTAGATAAATTAACAAAAAGCGCCCATTTTATCATTGAAGATACTTACGGGATTCTTTGATGTAGCCGGAGTATTCATAAATGAAATTATTAGATTTCATGGAGTACCTAAGAAAATCATATCAGATAGAGATCCTTGATTCACATCAAGATTTTGTACTTGTATGCAATCAGCCTTAGGGACTCAGTTAAATTTGAGTACAACTTATCATCCTAAGATTGACGGGCAAACAGAAAAGGGTAAATCAAGTATTAGAAGATATGCTAAGGATGTATGTTATGGACCAACAATCATGTTGGGAAAATTACTTACCCTTAGTATAATTTTCATACAACAATAGCTATCACAATTCAATCGGGATGCCTCCATTTGAAGAATTATATGGGAGACCTTCAGGACACCGTTGAGTTGGGACAGGTTAGAAGACTGGGTGATAGTAGGGCCATAATTGATCCAAGAGATGGAGGAACAGGTAAAGCTGATTAGGAAATGATTGAAAGAGGCACAAGATAGACATAAAAGTTATGCTGATGCTAATAGGACAAATAGAAACTATGTAGTAGGAGATCGGGTTTTCATCCGCATCAGGCCAAATAAGAGCACCATTCAGTTTGGGAAGGGGAAAAAATTATCACCCCAATTCATAGGTCCGTTTGAAGTCTTAGAAAAATTTGGACCTATCGCCTATCGTCTTGCACTGCCACCCCACTTGAAAAAAATTCATAATGTATTTCATGTATATACCTTATGACACTATGTTGCTGACAAATCTCATGATCTTCAATGGAACGAACTGTAGGTATCATACGAGGGAACCATTACGGTCAAACCATTATGTATTCTGGAACGTAGGGTTCGACAACTTAGGAATCGTCTGATAGACCAAGTAAAAGTGCAGTGGGACAACTATAGTCCTAGATCGGCGACTTGGGAAGATGCTGAGACCTTATGCAAAAATTACCCCAACTTATGCTAAATTTTGAGAAACTGGAAACTTTGTATGTATATGACTGCTCTATTTTGATACTTGAAACTTTATTTTGAAATATCACGTAAGGATGAGTTTTATTTTGCTGATACATGGATACCCATAAAGATAGAATGTTACTTCACTCTAGTGATACATGATATATGTTGTTTGTTTAACTTCACTAGTGCATGGATACTGATATGCAATATGTCATTTAAATTAACATTGCAAGAATATGAAATCATATATTATGTTATAGATGATCTACTATCTATCAATTCATTTCATTTTGCATCTTAATATGATTGAAGGAAAAGAAATAGAAGAGTAACTACATTTTAAATAGGAAAGCGAAACATATTAGTATATAGATTGAGAGTGACTAAATACAATGTATCATAGATGGAACATGTATGAACTATACAGGAGCTGTATCTAGCGAGAAATTGTATTAAATATATAGATGCATATGTGTAATGTGTGTACGAGTGTTTACATTGCAGAGTGCGTACAAAGTGATTACTTTGTAGAACACATCGTTACTGAAACAATCTACGTGATGATAGAATTCGAAGAATAGTTGAGCTTCCATGAGATTCCATGATAGGGTGTTGACCCTGGTCCTACTAGGAGGGGTGGAGGTGTTTCCCACCGTTTATCCTCCAAAACCTAGAGTCATGGGGCTTGTCACAGTCCGCTCCCCCTATACGTGTGATGATGATTGCCGGATGCCTACAAATCGTACGGGTCGACGTAATCGACCTTGCTACCCTTAAGGTCTATGAATGGATCGGTAAAGCGTGCCATGGCATATGCACAACGAGAGGATGGATAGGATGGGAGCGAAAGAGATTAGGAAGGATAGGATGATTCTAGAATAGCTTGGAGACTCGTTCAAGAGGGGAAGTAACAATTAAATTACTAATATATACTTATTCAAACATAAAGTCAATCTTAAATTACAAGCCTTATCTGATCCCCCTAATCTCTGAGAAACACAATTATTAATATGATTATATAAAACCCTAACTTCGGGACGAAGTTTTCCAAAAAGGAGGGAGTATGTAACGACACAGTTGCAAGTATAAGCAAAATAATATTAGCGTGTATACAACATACGCATATGAAGTAGCTACACATGCATATATCGCATACAGCACTAGTATACATACCTACTAGTATAGAGACTACCTAAGTTATAGTAATGAATTGAATATCACAATGAAATTTATCTCGCCGAATATAATAAAATATCAACAAGATACCTAACACGTATACCGCTCTATATGCATATGCATGGGAGAGCATTATTCAAGAAAATCAAAATATAATTTAGTATAAATTATATGTGAGTGGACCAATAAAATAATAATATAATTTAATTTAATTAAATTATAAACAAAAATAATACAATTAATCTTAAAGTAATTAATCAAAGTCAATATCTCCATAAATGCACAGAAATATCTATATAAATTCCTATCATATCTAAATAAATGAAGATAATGTATCCATAAATGCATATAATATCTCCATAAATGAGTAAAATATCTCCATAAATGCCTATAATATCCACATAAATGCCAAAAATATCTAAATGGATGTGAGGAGGTGGAAAAGGAAAGTTATATAAGGAGTGGAATGTGGAGGAGAGGAGGGAGGCTTTACTTTGCAAAATTTTGCATTATTGTCGAAGGAAATATTGAGGGAGATAAAGCGTATGAAGGGAGACTCATTGTTCTTGGGATTCTAGGCACGGGGGCGGAAGAGGCATCTTGCGGGTCTGAAGCTTTTTTTCCTAGATTGGCTGGGAGGAATTGATTGTTTCAGTAACCTTTCTGTTGCATTCACAAGGAGAACCACAACTCAAGAAATCATCAATTTCATTCCAGGTATTTTTCTATGTATAAAATAGTTTCTTATGTAAGTTTAAATTCACTGCTGGTCCCATTTATTTACATTTATGCTGAAATATATGTATAGAATAAATTCATTTTAAAATGATGGTCAAAGGGTCTCTACACACTGCACGCCTAGGAGGTGGCACTGTGGGTTGGGAGTGGCACTGCACTCTTGCTCGACAAGCCCTCTTTTCATTTTACTTGGCGCTGTGTGCTCAAAACTAGCACTGCTTGGCGTTGTGCCCTCAGCCTTGGCGTTGCGCTCTTGGATAGAAAGGGTTTCTAAACCCTCTAACCACTCAAATCACTCCAAATATCCTTCAAGTTTTTGCCAAAGGTTCTCCAAACACTGGTAAGAGGTAAGTACATGACATGAGCTCATCTTCAAGCTATTTTGGTTATCATTTAATGAATGGAATGAAACCCTAAATCAAACCCTAGGTTTTCAGCTTGAAATCACTGTTTTTCCTTTACTTCATCCTCCTTTTAGAAAATCAATGATAATACAGGGAAATTACATTGTTTGAGGGCTGCCATTTATCTTGCTTGACACAAAATCCATTCCCATCATTTTAAATCATTCCATTCATTTTCAAAACTGCCATTTCATACCCTCCCTTCATCTCATTTCACATCAGCCCAAGGGTTTCCAAAATAGATTTTTCAAAATGTCAAAGGAAGGAGACAGTGGCGTGGTGAGGCCCAAATTCCAAGGAGGCATGATTAGAAGGGAGGGAAGATAAACAAATTTTAACCCCTCAATACAAGAGAGCTCATGGCATCTCCTCTTACAGTTTCCTACTTCAAACATGTAGGTTGCTTTGATTTTTGTGAAAAGGTGCAACAAGTACAAAACTACCCTGAGCTAACAAGACTTTTCATTATCAATTTTCATGACAAAAAAGTTAATATTGCTGGGGTTACCTTTGAGTTGTCTATAGATGCCATTGTAAATGCTACAGGACTACCAAGTGTGGGGGAAAATGTAATATCCCCAAAAGGGAAAATGCAGCAATACTTCACACAATATAAGAAATTATAGCAAGATAAACAATAAATCTAAGTACAAATTAGAATATGGAGAAAGAGCTGAGCCATTTTATTGTATTGGAGATGATTCAGTTACACAAGTACAAGATATAGGTAGATCTAGCCAAGAAAATGAGCTAAGATCACCCTGGAAACATGTATGAAACAGGTACAATGTAACTATTGAGGCTCTGTAGAAAATACTGCATTGTCTCTTCAACAGAATATAAACATATGGATGTAGGCTGAAAAGATAAATGCAGATCTACTCAAAGCGGAGCCTACATTGATGCGAGATTCAAGATACGGCCAATGTGATGGATTCCCAAGATAACTACAGAAAGGATTTTCCAGGATACGCAACTTTGGAAAATCACCTCCCTAGGATTTGATCCTTGATATCTTCAGAAATACGATTTGAGGCTAGATCTGAAGAATATATGGCTGAAATGTGTGCTGAGATCATATCTATGCTTGAAGGGATGATCCCTTCATGGATCTGGGCGGGAGCTCTAGATCTACCTTCTCAATCCTCCATTGATGAATTCGATTCTTTGCAACACAATTGCGAACGAGGAAACTGCTTTGTGAGGGAAAGAGAGGCCTTATGTCTACTGAAAAATGTTGTAATAAGCTCCGGGCTAATGGTAAGGCCAGTGGCAATGTGGAGGAATGATCCTCCTTCAGATTATAGGACCCGAAGTACTAGCAACTTCCTTCCTCCCTTTCGGATACGCAATATGGACGGTGTTATTCTGAAGGGATTCTTGCTGCTAGGAGGTCAATAACTTTTGGCCTGATGAAAAATCTGCAATGTGGCTCTAGGAGTGCTGATCTATAAGCCCAAGTGATGGGAATAACCCCTCACCTTGTTCTCTAGTCGAAATGCGAAGACGGCTTCCACTTCCAAGGCGGTCTTGAGAAATACTGCCAGTTTCTAAATATGAATATTCTGCAGAGAAGTAGAAAAGGAAATGGCATAAAAGCCTGATGTATAATGAGTACAATCCTCTTACTTAGAGATCACTCGAAGAAGAGGTGGGATTCTCGCTCAAGAACACCTGTGCTAAACAACACTGCCAATCTCTCGCACAACATTTGAGAATGCGATGGAATGTCACTTGAAGATCATACATCAAATAATCCAAGATGCATTTCACCTTTGCCTTCATCTCCTTTATAATTATTGATCCATCCCAAGCCTTGGCCCTAATCTCAGCGTAGGTCTCATGTGGACAAAATCCTCCAAGTGGAATTCTGTATTTGTTTGACCAAATCAACCAAACAGTCTAGGTGCAATGTACACCTCCTCCATAATGTGTACTTCATTTTCACATGATTCTCCATCACTTGATCATTAATGCTCGATGACCCTTTGTTTGACATCTCCAAGATCTTAGTTGATGAATCAACTCTCCATGATCTTCTCATTAAATGAGATAGGATCTCGATCTCATTCACATTAGTAGTTTCTCAACTACCTCTTTTTGCAGATCTAGTCTAAATTAATCCACATTCACACACAAAAAGTGGATATTTATTCTTATTGAGGATTGTGGGTCCCTCCACCCTTTTATTTACTTCAAACCCAAGAAAATCAAGGACTCTAATATTCCAAATATGATATGAAATTTTGGGAATACTACAATCCCCCCTGGAAAAATGTTGCTTTCCTCAAGCAACTCCAAGTAGATGCAAGGCCATATATTTCCCTCCAAATAGCATCCATATAGGGAAGGATTCCTCCATTTTATGCGATAGGTTATGCATGTTTGGTTCCAAAAGATGTCTTCTAAAACATAAAGAATGACCTCCAGGCTTGTTTGGTTAGATGTCTTCCATCCATCATGGTAAGTGACAACCATATAATGTCCAACATCATCATCAATACATGAGGTGCATACAAGGTAGTTTCCCTTCACAAAGGAAAATCTCCATCACCTGATACATATCTTCATCCCATGTTTCATGAATTAGATTGAGCATTGAGATGCTCTCATGTATACTGTTGGCCTTGTTGGATCAAAATTCATCATTCCAAAGTTATGAAAAGAAGAAGGGAAAAGTAACATGGGTAGACAAATATTTCAAACCATATTCTCCTAACAATAACCACCGAGTAAGGCCCTTTGCGGCCATCCTCCATCTCCTCCATGCAAGATGGACAAGCCAAACTCCCCAAAAGCAACCCAAGCAACAAGAGATCTTGCTGCTTTCTCTCCTCCTCATGTGCATCATGAAGCAAAAGCATACTAATGGACATATGAGATGTCACATCAGTCCCATACAAAGAAACATCATCAATGCACATCATGAGATCATTATGCCAAGTTTTACACAATACAAAACACATAGACATAGGAGATGTCATGTGGTGGCAAACTCTCTCAAGTAAAACAAAAATGAACATGCCTTCCTTTGCTGCAATATTTCATTGAAACACGAGCATGATTCAAAAAATGATGAGCTATTAGGTGGTACCCATACTCACCCAAGAGCGACGGCGTAGCCATGCCTCCTTCTTCATTTCATAGGTGTTTTTCAAGGCATGGATTAGAAAAATAGGTGCCCCAGAGTGGCCAGAGAAATCTCCCAATGGGAAACCAACGCAACCAAGCATGCTAGCCCATACAAATATGCAAGTGATTTTGAAACCCCTTGCTTATCATCCTTATCCATTCACTCCCATGTGGATGATGAATGAGGTATTGCATAATCATGGCATCCTCCCTTTGTGAATTCCATCCTTCCCAAATTGTTGAAGAAATTTGCATTTCATGAAATTTTGAAATGCATCTCTAATGAGATCTCTTAATGATATTCTCTCTCCATCAAAGGCCCTCCAAAACGAAAAGAATTTTCGGATTTTATGCAAGTAGAAGTTTCTCTTTGAGCAATGAGAGCTCATTGAGAAAAGGGTCATCTAGAAGGGAGAAAAGGTTTCTCATTCAAAATGTATACTATTTGTCATCTTTACTTCCATTGCTTCATGAGTGAAGCTACCTACGAGTTCTCAGGGAATGATGAAGCCATTTATTTGTCGCGGTAGTAAGTGGCAGCGTTGTAGATACGGAGTAATACATATCTTGTCTCAAAGCAAAACTGTACTTGATCTCATAATCAACCATTGAACATAGGATAATGCTAATCCGATTTTACCGAAACTCTACATCTCGCTTCAGAGGTTGAATGTAGCTCAACCGATGAACGAGGGGATAGTTTTCGGTATCCTCCTTGATTAGATCAGGGTCTGTCACCTTGTGATATGTTTTTGCTTCAAATCATAATTTTTTTCTAATCCTTGGTCATGCATTGATCTTGAAACAATATGTGCTGAAATTTTATGAATACCTTGGATCAGAGGCGATATGTGGGAACCTCTTGACGGAGAAAACAAGAGTTACTCTCGCTGGGACAATAGTAAATCCAACCTGCGGTAAGAGTGATAGCTCTTTTCTTCAAGTGTACCAATATTGGTATCTTCCTCCTTTTCCTCATTCATCTCACGATCCATGCATGGGACTCCATGATCAAGAGCTTAAGGCTACTTTGCAAGATGCAAGTGTATCTGCTCCAAATACTAACGAGTAGCAAATTTTGGTGGTAAAGTAGTGACCTCTTTTCCGGAGTGACAAGATTGACATTCTCCTTGGTTTCCTTGGGAGATGCCCCTTTGTATGAGAACTACTTGTCTTCTCCACATCAAAATTCTTCCTCAACTTGTGAAAGAAATTTGAATGTGCCCAAACCACCAATCCTACGCATCATCTAAGAGATGAAGTCACGCAATTTAGACAACCTCCTCTTCGGCCACAAAATGTAGCTTGAAAAATGAATCTAACTCCCTCCTCCAAGCCTTGAAATTTCTTGAGGAAGATCCATCAAATGTAGGAAAATATAAATCTATTATGCCTCTTCCTTCTATTGCTACTATAGGATCCTCTTTCTTCTCCTAATGCGGAAGAATTTTTGGAGGATTAGCTTCTCCTTTAAAGCTCTAGGCAGCCTTTATACTCTTAAAGATATATAATAGAGTCTCATGAGTCTCGAGGTTCATTCCTTCACTTAACTTCTATACGTCTCACCTTCTTCAAAGAAAAGTGGGGGCATAGTGGATCTATGAGGAGATCTAGGATTCTCCGATCTTCTTTAGCTTCTAATAGGAAGTACTTTCCTCATCACATATTTTTTCTTGGATCTTCTCTCTTGTTCTTCCTCCTTAATTTGATTTATCTCCTTGGAGAGAACTTGCATGGATGCGAAGAAAGGTGACAAATATCACATCCTCCATGATAGATATCATCTATACGTTCTTCTTCCGTGTAAAAAGATGAAGTTTCCTAAAGGCGAGCCAAAGATCATGCTGCGATACCCTTCCTTAATATCCCAAAGGAAAATGCAGACGATACTTCACAAAATATAAGAACTTCTGACAAGATAAGCAGTAAATCTAAATAAAAATTAGAATGTCTGTGAGAAAGAAGCTAAGCCATTTTATTATATTGGAGATGATTCGGTTACACAAGTACAAGATATAGGTAGATATTGCCAAGAAAAATGAGCTAAGATCACCACAGGGAAACATGTATGAAACGGTACAACGTGGTAATGAGGCTGCGACAAATACTGTGCTATCTCTTCAACGAATATAAACATATGGATTCGGGATGAAAAGAGAAATGTATATCTACTCGAAAACTTGAGCTTTGATGATGCCAATATTCGAATCGGCCAATGTGATTCCCAAGATAACCCGGAAAAGGATTTTCCAAATGCGCAACTTTGGAAAATCACCTCCTAGGATTTGATCCTTGATCTGTTGGGAAATATAGATCTAAAGCTAGATACGAATAATAGATGGCTGAAATGTGTGCTTAGATTAGATCTATGCTTGAAGGCTGATCCCTTCATCGGTTATGAAATTTGGGAGCTCTAGATCTACCTTCTCAATCCTCCGATGATGAATTAGAATTTCTTTATGAAAGCAGGTTGCCAACAAAAAATACGGCTGTGAGGGGAAAGAGAGGCCTTATGCCTGTTGAAAAATGTTGCAATAAGCTCCGGGCTAATGGTAGGGCGGTGGAAATGTGGAGGAATGATCCTCCACTAGATTGCTAAATTTGAAGTACTAGCAACTTCCTTCCTCCTTCCGGATACGCAATATGGACAACGTCATTCTGAAGGAATACTGCTGCTAGGAGGTCAATAAATTTTGGCCTGATGCAGGGGATCTGCAATGTGGCTGCAGGGTCTTGATATATAAGCCTAAGTGATGGGAATAGCCCCTCACGTTGTTCTCCCATTGAAATCTTGAAGACAACTTCCACCTTCCAAGGCGATCTTCGAAAATCTAAATTTTTTTGAATATGAATGTTTTTTTCGAAAGTAGAAAAAGGAAATGGCACTTAAAGCACGATGTATAATGAAGTAAAATCTTCCTTAGATATCACTCAAATAAAGAGGTGGGATTCCCTCCCAAGAACACCCTGTGCTAAACAACACTGCAATTTACGCTAAACAACCAAGAATGTAGTGGAATGTCACTTGACAATTCCGGATATGAAGATCATACATGAAATAATCCAAGATTCCTTTCACCTTTGCCTTCATCTCCTTTATAATGATTGAGCCATCCCAAGCCTTGGCCCTAATATCAAGCTGCCGCGATCTCATGTGGACAAAATCCTCCAAGTGGAATTGTGACATTTCCCTGACAAATCAACCAAACGAGTCTAGGTGCAATGTTCACCTCCTCCATCATGTGTGCTTCATTTGCACGCAGTTCTCCATCACTTGATCGTTAATGCTCAATGACCCTTTGTTTGACATCTCCAAGATCTTAGTTGGTGAATCAACCCTCCATGATCTTCTCATTAAATGAGATAGGATCTCCAATCTCATTCACATTAGTAGTTTCTCAACTACCTCTTTTTACGGATCTAGTCTAAATTAATCCACATTCACACACACAAAGTGGATATTTATTCTTATTGAGGATTGTGGGTCCCTCCACCTTTTATTTACTTAATTCATTAAGAAAATCAAGGACTCTAATATTCCAAATATGATATGAAATTTTGGGAATATTACGAAAAAGTGGTTCAAGCAAGCAACCTAGACATGAGTTACATTGAGCCATATCTAAAACCTAGGTATAAGATCACCACAAGTCCATCTTTCCTTTTTCACATGTTGCTTGATAAATATGCACCCATGATGAGGATAATAATGAAGTATTTCACATGTGAGGGAAGGTTTTCCCACCTCTTCTCTTACCACATCTAGCTAATGCATTTTACTAGAATGAGGATGTTGCATATACCATATTACCTTTTCGAGAAGCATTGAAAAAATGGCCTACATAGAGAAAAAGAGAGATTATCCTCGGCCAAATGCAAAGCCTATTCCATCACTCACTTATCAAGATGGTGGTTATGCAACTACAGCAGAAAGGAATTCCATGGGGAGACCTTCATTTACAATGAGGTTTTTACTACTCCACCATCATCATTAGCAAGATATCCTTCCTCATCTCATCCTCGCATTCCTACTTCTCCATCACTTCTGTTGTTCCTACATCTCCACTCACTCTCATTCCTTCACCCCATGATGAGCCTTCCACACCACCATCCACTCACATTCCTTCACCTGATGATGATCCTCCTTCATCACCTTCCTACAGCCTTCATCCTCATCTCATGACACCGAGCATCCAACGGTGAAAGAGACGATGAGATACATGGCAACGAGATGATTGATATTGAACCTTTTCCTTTGACATATCGGAAGGGGCTACGGAGCATGTGTTTGCGGAAATTGGACTGAGGGCCATGCCTTCTACATCAATAAAACATCTTGACTAGGGTAAGGAAAGGTCATGGAACCTATCTGCTAAAAGAGGAGGATAAACATGAAATTGAACAAGAGTTTCAACTTATTGACCTTGAGGATGAGGATGAGGAGAGGATTACAAACATCTTCTCCAAAACCAAGGATGCCAAGATTAGTGACTTCAATCTAATCTTGGTAGAGACTAGAGAATAGCAGTCAACTATCTTGGAAGCTAGATGTTACACCATTTTTTGGTCATCTAACCTGTTACTATTAGATGGACCAGTACACCATGTAAGACCAATTTTACCTTAAGTAAAATTTCTTTCACTACGAAAAATAACTTAGTAAACCACATTTATTAAGTTGTTTATGGTCTAAACAGGAAACCCCATGAGGAAATATTGAAAAAATCCATATTTGTTTGATTTCTTCAAGGAATAGTTAGTTAAACAACAGTTTAATTAATATTTTACGGTCATATTTAACCCAAAACGGAAAATTAATGAGATAAATCATTACTTATCTTATTATTTTTAAAGATAATTATTTAAACCTTATTTAAATAATATTCCTTGTTAAATTTGACTAAATCATTTATAAATAATTGAATAAATCATTATTTATTTAATTATTACTCAACCACATCCTTAAAATAATAAATAAATCATTCATTTATTTATTATTTACAAATAAAGGGATTTGACCAAAGTCAAATTATTTTTCCCTCCAACAAATATCATAAAATATTCCATAAAAGTTGGATCTTGATTTGGTTAATAATATTTTTAATTATGCACCAATATCTAGACTAACTCAATATTTTGTTATAAATAGAAGGGTTTTTCCATTCACTCACTACCTTTTGTTGCCTAAAGATCACTATGGATGTATACTTTTTCTTTGACTTTTATCCTCCATCATTGTCATATTTTGCTACCATTTTCTTGTGAGCTCTCTTTGAGTTCCATTTTTTATGCAGGTTTTCTACACCATCAAGAGAGAGAGATCTTAGATCCAAAGTGTTGAGGACTTACAAGAACCCATCCCATTGAGGAAATTTGGTAACATATTTCTATGTTCCCTTCCCCGAGGTGTAAAAAAAAATACAAAAATTCCTTAAAATATTATTGTCTTGTCTATTGGATGCATGGAGCAACTCTTGCTTTTATTTAATGCTTAGTGTCTTTTTATGCATAGATCTAGATTTTACGACATTTCTCTTGGTCGAATAATTGCGGATCTAAAGAAATTAGCAACCATATTTGATGTTAGGGTTGTTTGTTATGCCTGACGAAAAGTGAGCTTTTTTCATACGCTTGTGATTAAGATTCATACTAACAACTAGAGACTCCACGAAGTTACGATTACGACCTATGTCATTTTTTAGATCACCATGACGGTACTTTAAACCTAGGATTTCTCTTCATCTTCTTGTTTTTCTTTTCTTGATGTTGTTTTTAACCTATAAAACCCTAAAACATTAAAAATTCTAACTTTTGTGTGTTTTCGGACCTATTGCACGAGTGACAAGCATCAACCGCAGTGAAGAGGATGACAAACTTTTCTAAAACCTACTCCTGAGAGTGCTAGAAGTGCGGAGTCGCACTTTTTGGGCCAAAACTGTGACACGAACCTCGGGGATGCGGAAACGAGGAGCCAAAACTGTGACCTCTACGAAAACAAGTTAGAAGCTGTGACTTGAACTTTTTGTAGAATTTTTCTTTGTTTCGTCTGTTCGGGAGTTGTTTGGCCTCGTCTCACTTAGTTTTGGACCTATACTTGTTCTATTTTACTCTCCTTGATGGGAACTTAGCCCCCTAGGTCTTCGGTATCCTCCACCTTTTGTGGAAGAGCTTTTGTTGGCAGGTTGTCGAAATTTCGGTGTGTTCAACCATTTTCGGATACGATCCCTCACCTTCGGATCCACTTCATATTGATTTATTCATCCATCTAAAACACCTCCTTTTAGTTTTTTTTTGGGTCTTCCTCTAGGGTCCCCTCTTTGTTTCCCCTCCAGGTTGTAGCCTTTCGCCACCTCATTTACAACAATTTTCCCTCGATTTTTTGCTATTTTTACGCACCTATTTCTAGCGGATACGACCTTTACAGATCATTGTCCCTCTGAATTTAGATCTATTGGATATTTTGGTGTGTTTTGACTAGATTTTTACCCACCTACGGACTAGTTGTTGAGAGACGCCTCCTTGGGTTTATATTAATGCATAATTAGATATTTATTTTACGTTATTTCGGTTTCTTATCTTGTTATTTGCGAGTTTATTTATAGTTTTACAATGTACTTTTTCTTTTTTTCTACAAATGTACGGGTTTAAAAATCAAAATTTACACATAACACACACACCACAAGTGAAGAAGAGCGCACAGTTCGCCTGCACCGGAAAAGACTATAACATTGTAATCAATTGATCTTGCACCTCTCTTGCCCTTGTTTCGACATTATAATCGGTTAATCTTGCCTCCTTTCCCTTGTTGGTCTCTCTTCCCTTTGTGCCATGTTTGTGCTTTCATCATAGCGCTCCCAGAAGTTTATCTTGGAGACATCTTGGCCTTCATCCTCAGTTTACAGTGGAAGACTTACTCCTTCGTGTAGGATTCGAGTTAGTCCTCAACGGAGTCCACATTCCAAATCTATTACGGATTTCATTGGGTTCCCCTTTTGGTTCTGTCTGGTTCTCCCTTGTCTCCCCTTCACGTATGCAGTTCGGGACCTAATGCGGTGGTAACCACAGCCCCAATGCGGGAATACCACTAGTGGGACCGCAATAGGAACTATCCCGGCTGCTCCCTTGCTCCCCTATATGGTAGGCCTCGGTCTTCCCAATTTTAACCGGTTGATAAATGAACCTATACGCCATGGCCATTTGGATTTGACTGCTATGCCAACCAAGCTCCCCTTGACATCCCCAAGTTTGAAGGTCTTGTTGGAGAAAGATCCTACAAACCATGTTCGATATTTCCACATGTGGGTGTTCGTCTAACTCCATTACCAATGAATATGTCATCTTGAGTTCTTCCAACGTATGCTCTTGACGAAGCTTCTAAGTAGGTGTCTGTTGATCGAGCTCACTCCCCTCTCCTTACCTTTGTGACTCTTGCCCGAGCTTTTAATGCTTATTTCTAGCTTCCCCTTCGTTATGAATCTCGTCACAGAACTTTTGACTTATTTTCGTTAATTGTCCGCCGACCCGCCTATGTGATCATGTCCAAGAATGTCGGAGAGAAAGAGCCTATGTCGAACCCCTACATTCGAAGACCATGTCTACATGGAACGTTCCTTAGATCCATTTTGATTGCTATAGGCAAAGATGTCGCATCAAATTTCCCTCCGTGAAGAAGGAAATTTGTCTCCGGATTGCATTAAAATATGACTTGATCTACACTTAGTATCGTTATGTTTATACCATCCTACACGATCTCCCTAGACCCAGGTGGTTCCAACGCAGGGGCATCCCCATGCTGTAGATAGTATCGTTGGAGCTCTTTCTTGTATCGCTCGGCCTCCATGGAGCTGTGTTCCCTTAGGAGGTCTAGCACCTCCGGCCACTTTTCCCCCTCCCCGGTAGCATGTATCTAGGATACGGCATGCCTCCCTCTGTTTTCCCCAGTGTTTACCACAATGTTACCCAAACTCCTTCTTATCGTCGCTCACAACGACACAGTGCTCCAACTCCTCCATTAGCACCCCCACCTCCCTTGCCTTCTCAACCCCACAACAACAACCACTACTCCTCGAGGTGTGAGTGTATGCATAGCGAGGGCGTGACTAATCCTCCTAATTCCAAAAAGAAGAGAGGAAAGACACTCAAAATAAATCTACCCTGGTAATCACAAGGACCCACATCCCCAAGGTAATGCACTGCCTGGCAATGACGGGCACTCATCCCAAAGCGGACAAGTTTGTTCACAGATAAGCCTTGTTCATGTTGCGGTGTCTATGGTCATTACACCCGCGGTGTCCTCTTTTGCCACGGATGCGGCGGATGTGGGAGACTCAAGTAGCATCGTGAGGACATCAAACCTCCCTAAATCCCTCCCAATGTTACTTACCTAAGTGGGATGTATTTATATTCCTTTCCCTCGGCGGATTTGTGGCTACCCAACCACTTGAAGGTTGGGTGGCCACTCATCCTCCTCCATCTGTTACCTCATTACCAAATTATCATGATGAACTCCCAGAGCCAACCCATTATCCTTGACCTCAACCTTCGAGTCTTGGTCCCAGATTAGTACAACAAGCCTCCCACTACGTCTGCCCCCAAGCCCTCTTCTTCGAGGTTCTACGAGCCTCTTTCGACAACCAATGGTCCTTTGTATATCCCTTAGCCTAAGGCAAAGTTTCATACCAATATCCCTAAGGGACCATTACACCGAAATTATACTTCTAGAAAAGCTTCCCATTTGTACAATATAGTAGATGATTTGGTAGCAATATCCTGTTGCCATCTCAACGCTGGAACTCCTCGAGTCATGCCCTTCACAAAGAAAATCTCTACTATACGCCGCGGGCATTGTAGATCATGGACGATGATCATTTAATTGTCTTCGATGTTGGTGGTTAGAACATCCTCCTTCACAACCCGTCGCCTTCCAAATCCTTGTCGAATCCGGAAAGCGCCAACGTTTCCCCCTTCTTCCATCATTAATGAGGGGCATCCACCTATGTGATGTACGCTTTGGTTTAGAGCTTAACTCGGATCACTGAGGTTGGACCCTTCCACTATCACCCTCGGCGATGGGGCCAGCCATTCCTCCAAACCCATTGGCAACGTGCCGCAATTGTCCTATTACTCTTGCGGGCAAGGCCCCATTTGCGTTGATGTAGAATTCATTGATGCCCCCTTAGATTACAACATTCTATTGGGTTGTAGCTACACTATGCGATGTCTACAATCCCATCTGTGGTTCACATGTGTTCCTTCCTTCATAATGGAAAGATATTCACCATTGACCCGGTTAGGCATATTACGAACCGAAGTCTTGAACCTCCCCTTTGAGTCCATCATATCTTCGGTGGCCAATAGCGAAGTAGTCGAACCCTTGACTAGTGTCTCACCGAGGTCTACAAAGACTCCTCTTTTCTTGGTTCGATCCCTTGGTCTTCCTCCTCCTATCTCTGATCCCAACTCATCGAATGTTTGCATGATGCAATCATCTCGGGCTTCCCCTCGGCGGCCCGCTTCGGCTAGTCAACAATCTCGCCCTCGCAACTTGCTCTAGCACTTCGACTCAGCCTTCACGGACCCCCTCCTCCTGGCCCTTTACACGTAGTTGGTATCCATGAGACTCTTTACCCTCTGGAGCAGTTCCTCACGGCTTTAACCATCTCGGGGTAGGTTGCTTTGGCCATTACCCCTACGGTCATATCTTAGTTCCTCACTTCCCCTCTTGGAGTGTTCTCGGTACTGTCATGGATACCTTATCCCTCCCTAACCTGACCCTGGGGATTCCATTGCGGTACATCGATCCCCATGCGCTGCCCCCGCCTAGTCGACCCAAACCTTGTCTTTCTTTGAACCCGGTTCAGCGGAATCTCCCCATGACCCCCTCCGTTTGTAGCATGCCTCAATCACCTCAAAGGAACCTTCTCTTGTTGCGACCGCTTTGGGTAAAGGGAAAAAGCTTGCAAGAAAGGCACAAAGACAAGGCTACCTCAGCCTAATACTATCTCCTCGACCTCCAAAGCCTTATGCTTTGTGTGATGTTTTCGGTATTACCACCCATCGTTGTCTTGAATTGTCTCGTATCAAGCCCATGGTTAATGTTCATTCCCTAAGTCTACGATCCCTGACCTGTTTCTTCCTCGAAGTGCGACCAATAACCCTAAGACTATTCGCACCAACCAACCTTGTGCTTTGTGTGATCTCCATGGCCATTATACCCACTTTGTTGTCCACCTCCACGCATTACCGCGCCTCTTCGGAGGTAGTTCGGGAGAAACGAGATTGAACAAAACTAGTACGCACTCTCTCATCCTTGAGAAATATGCTTTGGGCTAACCGAGTTTACCCTCTCCCATTGAAATTCTCCCCTCCTGATGTCGAGATGATGGAACTGCGGCCACCATCCTCTACCTATCATCATTCATGAGATCCACGGTGGAAGCTCCCTGCGAGTCTTCCCCTTGTTCTCGCTCGACTTCCCTTCAGCGATCACCACAGGCTCAACATCGGTTGATCCCTTATCTTCTTGTTCTTCTGTCACCCCGTGGCCGATGCACATGTGAACCTTTCTTCTTATGATGACGAGTCGGGTAGCTTCGTCGCGTCATATGGTCTCTCTTCCTCTAGTCACCCCATATGTTGTTGTGATGAGGACATCATGGAAGCCTTTTCCACCGCTGAATTCATCTTCCCCCCATAAGTGGAATGGCACCATCCATGTCTATGGTGACTTTCATGACATGAGCATAAGATGCTCCCAAGGTAGCTCCCCACACCACCTTCCGTCGGTATGTGGGTGGTAGACATCCTACCCGAGCACTCCCTCTCGTAGTGTTTGTTCGATTTCTACCTTGCGCTCGGAGTTGCGGCCATTGTTCATCATCCTCTCATTTGTTGTCTTGTGGCACCTTTCGGATGGACCCCCCGTCCACACCTTATATCATTTATGCTGATCGTGCAAGTCGCTACTCCTTGAATCTCACCTCGGCATGTTGGGCCATTTTGCCATTCGCTTGTTCTCTTGAAAAGTGTATGCATTGGTACTACTACCAATTATCGAGTGAATATGATGCGGTGCGAGTTTTATTAGCCGATGTCCTTTCCCATACGCATCCTCCACCTTCATGTTTGTTTAGATTCCATGCTTCTTGTCATGTGATTGAATGGTGTCTATCATGTGCATAATCCTATCTTTTAGAAGGGTATTTACAAGTGAAGCTTTTGATGTGTGAATTTGAAATAATTAAATTTAGTCATGTACCTAGAGCACAAAGTTTTTATGTAGATAGAATTTCAAATAATATTCTAGATTGGCACTTAACACACACATTTGTACAGACAATAACATAAAAAAATTATCAAAACGATGCATTTCCATAATATGTGTCGTATAACATGTTTTAGAGTCCATTAACTACGATACATTTGACATGCCCATGGATTGTTACAAAAACTCAAAATCGGGGGCACCACATTGCCCCTACACCTAATCGATATGCGGGATCCCGAACGTGGATCTTCTCCTACGGCCTGCGTAGATCATGCATCCCACAATAGGCCATCGCCATGTGCCGCATGACCCCTTGCCACTCAGGGTAGACCAATACATGACTCTATGTCTTGGTCATCCAAGTATTGCTGACCGCTCTACGAAACAGCGATCGAAGCCTCTCACATATATGACCAATGTCCTCGAGGAGAGTCACTACATCCTCATTTGTGGTGCTCTTGATCCACTAGGTCATCCCATGTGTGCCGGCCCGGTTTCACGCACGGTCTTTAAATACGCATACCAAAGTGAAAGAATTAATACCATATAAAAATATTATGAAACTTTACAATGCACATAAAATATTAACAACTTGTCACTTACCATCGGGCCCCCATACTCGACCGGGCGACGGTGGCAAGTTCGGGTCCCCACGATAAATCATCCCACTATAGGGATAGTCGTCTATGTACGGTGGCATACGATCCCAATGAGCAAAGAACTCGGTCGAAATACCCATTCGGCGCCCCACCTCCTCCTTTACACGGTAGTCACCCCCAGGGCATCCTAGGCTCCCTCGGGCCCCCATCCTGGAGGCGTATGTGAGGTCGAAGTATAGGATCTTCTCAAAGAAGAGCGAGCACAACAGCGTGCCATATGCACGGTCATGGTTCACTTGCCGCTTGCATAGAGACAAGCATCATTTCAACGATGAAAACATCATCTAGGCCCACGCATAAGTAGGTCCCACTCAACATACTCTCAACAAGCATCATCTTGCCCTCTAGTGATGTGGTGGAGTGCTTGGTTGCCCGAATCGCGGCATCGTTGCGGCCACAACACGGGTCTCTAACCTCTTTAGATCCCCGATCGGTATTTGTGTCCAGATTGAAATGGAGACTGGTTGAAAATGGCGCTCTAAAGTCCATGATGTTCTTCCCCTAGCGGTAACATTGGATAAGTATTCCCCACCATCCCACAGTGGTGGGAGACTAATCCGAAAAATATATATCCTAGACGAGTCAACTCGATCTGGTGCCTGCACTATACGGACCTCATGGTTCGGATCCCAATAGCCGACAATCCGGTAATTAAGGGCTCTCCGGCTCTCATCAAAGGAGTTCTCCACAAACTTCAAAACCCCAAACCTGGCCAATGCCTTGTAGACACCATGATCTTCTTGGATCTGCGTAGTAATGTATCCAAGTCTCTCTCTCTCCGATTGATGTAATTTTTCCATATATGCACAAAAAAATCACATTTGTCGGTGTATAGAAAGGTAATACTACATTCAACCATAAAAACCCGACTCTCGGCCAAAAAATAACACGGGAAAACCCCTCTCTCGACGGATCGCACTTTTCGGGCAAAATCCTGGTACATGTCGCACTTTTTTGCCCAAAGCGCTACCCAAGTTGCGGATATTGCCCCAAAAGTGTGACCCAGCGCTGAAGAGGAGAGGGTGCGCATTCCTAAGCTCTGGGCACCTAAAGGCGAACTTTCAATCTGCGAAATGAAAGAGTAGGGTTAGGCCTCTTACACTATGACCAACGGATCTCGATTCCAATGGTCGGTTTGTCGCTATGATCGCGCGAATTTAGGGCCTTCTCTCCTCTCTACATTCACCACAACTACACTTGCAAATGAGTGAATTTTGAGGGACAACGCCTTATTTAAAAGAGAAACCCCTAATTTTTATATCGCCTACGCGGCCAAACCGTAGCTCGGTTGTCAAATCGTTTGTATCGTTGGAAAGCTCCTCTTAGGGCTCTCAAATGAGTATCATTGAGTTTTTTTGATTTGATACTTCACTAGGACACATTTTGTCTAGGAAGATTCACTTCACCACTCCTCAAAATCAGATTTCTTCCCTTGAAACACTTGTATTTGGGGCACCACTTTGCCTCCATACTTATCCATGCACGTGTTGATTTTCGTCATGAGTAACCATCTTGTACTCATGTCTTTATGGTCCCCATTGGACCTTTCTGACGTAATGAAGTATCATCAAGTCTCCCTTGTTTAGAGCATCCAAGTTGAGTCATCATTGCATCCCATGGAGCTTACCCGAGTCCCTTTGTATCCTGCCATAGTCCTCCATCCTTCATTTCTTGGTCCCTTTCTCGTGTCGCCCATTATGGCCTTTAGTCCTATTGTCCCCTATCCATTTTGATATTGTGTCGATCGGCTGCCATATCATCCATGCCCTTTATGCTCTAACAAGGGAAGTTTTCCATTCGCTACTTAGTACCCCCATTTCATCATCATCCCTGGTGTCGATCTGTCGGTCACTTTCTTATTTCTCTTGTGCCTTAGTTGAGGATCATATTACCTCACCTATGGCGGAGCTCCTTTGTCGACATCGGCTTATTCATTCTAGAACAAAGGTATAGAGGGTGGTGTACCTTGGTGTTGAGATTGCAACAAGATGAGGAGCTTAGTGAAAAGTCGCCTTCACTAAGTGGGCCCACGAGGATATTTTTCGGCGCACTTGAAGAAAAAATGTTAGGACTATGAGTATTGGGTAGGTAGTTGTGTGGGAGAATTTTATTGCTGATATGTTGTCTTCATAGTTTGTGGCAGGCGGTAGGGAAAGAAAATGATGGTTCAAACGGCGAGCATACGGCCCACACCAAGAGATCAATTTCGAATTCTTGACTCCTTCAAGAAGAAGCCATCCCCATGTGGAGCCACTGTTAGCCCCCTGAAATTTTTGACAAGCGAATAGGGGGCTAAATTATTTTTGAGTCTTCAAGGAATGCATTTCCCTGCGAAAACAGTCTCCTTGAAGCCTCTTTGTGTCTTTATCCTTTGATCAAATCCTCTCTGTGATTCCCTTTCAAAACCTCTTTGTTATGTGAAGAAATGCCCAAAGCCTCCTTTTCCCCCTTATTTCACCCTCACTTAGCCTCCTTTTATTCCCCCTTTGTCTCCCTTCTATTTCCCTTCTTACCTTTCAATTCCACCTAAAATCCCCTTTAATTTCCTCCCCCAACCTTTGTTGGCCTCTTCTCCCCTTTATTCCTCTATCGTTCCCCTTCAAACCCCTTAAAATCCATTCAAGCGGGAAAAAACCCACTTTTTGACCTCATTCTAAGGCCTAGCCCCTTCCCGCAACACTTCCCCACATATGACCCTTGCACAGGACCAAGCGCTTATGTCCCGGCGCGATCGCAATCGGAGCATCGGGCGGTGTAAATCCTTTGTAACGAGCGTAAACCCCGATGCGATTGTTTTATTACAATATGCACCGCGACATTTCCTCATCGTTGATGTCCCTTAGATTGACGGCGGAGCACTAATCGCAGACTCGGCTCGATCGCAATCGGAACATTCGAAGTGACACCCCCGATTGATCGCAGTCTTTCACCGGGCTACGATTTAATCCCGGCCGTTCGTTCCCTTCCGGATCCGTCGGATGAGCGCTTAATCTGCTTCGGCGCTCGATCGCGATCGCGAGTCCTTAGTCTCCCTCAGATTCAATCCCGGCCCAGATTGATGCATCCGTAACGATCTAACGGCCGGCGCTGTCATGAGCCTTTCCCAATCGCAAAGCCCAATGGTGCCGCCCCGATTGAGATCCCCGACACATCCCGGCCGTCCATACGTTGCGCGATCCAACGGCTATCACACAATTGCATGCTCTTCCTCTAGTCATAAGATTTAATCTCGGCCAGTTCATCCTCTCGCGGATCAACGGTCCTGGCATGTCGCAACTCCCCCGGAGTCGCCGATCGCAGGTTCTTCTCTCTTGTCTTCGATTTCATCTCCGTAAGTCGGAGTTACTCCTCCGGATGCGGCCGGTGCTCAATCGCTTCATTCCCCTTCGATCGATTGCGAAGCCTTTCCTCCATCTCCGATTCAATCCGGTTCGTCCGTTTGTTTACGCGATCAGAGCGGTCATCGCTCAATCGCGCCTTCGACCCCAATCGCAATCGGAACATTCGTGTTGTGCATTGCGATTACTCCAACCGACCTCCGATTGCGATTGTCCGGTCGATGAATCTCCGCCGTTCATTTTCATCAGATCTAACGGCTCAAATCCTGATAAGCCCTTCGCCTCCGTGAGTCCCACTCTTACATTCATCTCCGCCGTGTTTCATGTGTTTTGTGTATTGTTTGTTCGTTGCATATGTGTTGTTACGCCGCTCAACCTCCTTGAATTTGATCTTTGTTCCCAGACCAGATCTAACGGTCTCTGCTGTTACATACCATCACCAAACTCCGTTGTTCCTAAGTTTTCACCCTCACGTTTGCATCTCATTGTTTTCACCATTCGTGCCATTCGCCTCCATTCCTCCCACCTGCGGTGTTTCTCCGCCACCACGCCGGTTTACGGTCTCTTTCCTTGTGCGGAATAGTGAGATGACGGTTGACATTGCCGGCGACCGGCGGAAGGAATTAAAAGGGGTTGGTGCACATTATTAATGAAATTAAATGTTTTGCCCCGTATTCAAAGGACCGGGCGCGAGTTGAAGAATAATGCACACACAACAAGTCTTATACGTATGAATTCGTGAGGAGCATTTTCTCCCGGGACGGACATCTACCTACGGCGCCCCCATGTCTCCTCGAGCCTTTGAAACGATTGAATATGCGAGTAGAGCTTTTACGGAGCGACGTCGAGGAAGCGAGCGGTTATGAGGTATGGGGAGCCTCGCATCGAATCTTTCATCCGGTTCATTTTATTCCGAATGGCGATATAGAGCTCCAAGCACCGGAAAGGACTTAAAAGAAATATCCGAGGTCAAAATCGACTGACGAGAGATCTCGAGCCGGTCTTAGAGTACCTACGGCGTTGCGGACGGCCATTAGCGGCATGGGCATGGACACTTCGTCGGGTGCCGCACTTAATGAGATCGATTAATGGATTCATCTGTACATTTCTTCCTCTTCTCCTATAAAATATTTGAGAACATAATGTAATGGTTGTTGTTCGATTCTTTGCGTAAGTTTCTTTGTTAGAGGGATTCATTTGACTATTAAACGAGTCATGGGAGGGAGTAGCGAGTAGTTGTATGTAATAATTTGAGAGGAGAAAGTACGGTATGTGACCATTGAGCCATATTGTACATGAATGGTTTTGCATCTATTAATCAAAGCACATTTCATAGGATCTGGTATATTACTATTGGTGATGTTTTCTTAACTCTGTTATTTACATTTTCATATTGTTTCATGTTCTTCGCGGAAACTGCATCAGAATAATGGTATAGGACTCACCCTTGTTAGGTGCCCTATGCGTAACTCTCCTTGCCATCAATGTTTTACTTGCTAAAATGTACTGTATACGAGAATGGCCTTAGGTTGATTTAACCGGCGCGGCGGATGTTATTGCTAACACAGGCCGATGTATGAATTAGTTGGAGAGTTTGCTCTTAGATGTTTCTTTGTAATCTTATCTATGTTTTTCCCTTGGAGTTGTAAAGAGTAGATACGGGAGTTAAATGACCTCTGTTTCGATATAAAGCGACCCCTTTTTCTCTTTGAGGAGAGTTTGCCTTCGAGTATGTCCAAGCGGGTACGAGTTAAATGACCTCGACCCGATCTATAGACGGTGGGTTGTTCTCGAGTCTTTCTTTCTCCTCAATGTTCCCTTCCACCATGTTGCCTAAAAGATCCTTTGAGTGTAGATGACTTGCCATTGAAAGCCTTGGCTGAGTGGATGCAAGTAATTCTCCTTTCATGACTCCATAGCCCAATGGATGGCACGGTCTTGGCCCATTCTCCTTCTTGAAACATCCTGTTTGCTTTGTTCCTTTTCTCCCATTGCTTTCCAGGTCCATGATCTCCCTAACCAACCCGGCCAACCCTCAACCAAACCATTTAAAACCCCCCTCTTGTGCTTCATAACTAGCCTAACACCTTATTTTGAGCTTCAAGGGCATCATTCTTTGATCTATATGGAGAGATCCTCTCAAGGTCGAGAGGGCTAGATCCTAGAGACTGAAAGTGGGTTTGATCTTGTCTCATCTTTTGGTATTGCCAAATACGCAAAACATGGGAACCCCGACGGAATAGTTGAACAATTATTCAAATTTCTACATGGTATCGGAAATGAGTATTTATCATTGGAGCAATTGCAAAACATTAAAGCGGTTGAGTTTGTTTGGTGGAATTCAATTCTTGTGGAGTGTTTTCTTGGTGTCGAAGTTAGGATGTCTTTCGACGGATTGTGATTGGAGTATGCCCTTGAGTGCGGCTCGAATTATATTGCATGGAAGGAAATGATGGAGGTGGTGTTAGATGACAATGGGTTGAAGGAGTTCATAGATGCTAATGTCCCAAAGCCTACTTCTAGCGATCTTTGCGAAAGCCAATTGAGGCTTGGCAAAAGAAGACAACAAAGTGTCGAAGGATTGTTGGAGGGCGTGAAGGATCACATAGTGTCCGGCCCACCGCATGGTAAGGCTTCTCCATTCTTGATGTGGAAAGCCTTGTGATTTATTCCAAAGAAAAAGAGCGACGGAGAAGTTTGCGCTCAAGGAAAGACTCGAAACATAAAGATGGAGAAAGGCGACGGTATGCCCAAGTACCTCACGAAGTTCATCCAATGCGAGGGGATGGGATGGGAAGTGGGGGTATTTGTAGATGATGAGGACTTGGTGAGCTTGGCTCTCCTTGGGCTTCGAAGAGTTGGCATTCCTATCGAGGACTCTGTCAATGGTCGGGAGAAATTGCGAGGATGGGAGCGACTTTGGTCGGATCTTGTGCGAGAGGGGGACGGCGGAGTACCGGGGACGGATCTTCATCGAAATACCGTAGAAGAATTTCACTTTGGATGCCAAAGCAAAGAAGGGGAAGAGCGAAAGCTTCTCATTCCGGTGCGAAAGGCAAGAAGTAGGACATGTCCAAGGTGAAGTGCTTTCTGTCACCAACACGGACATTATGCCACAAATTGTTCGCGAGAAGAAAGAAAAATAAGCGAGGAGCTGCTTTGGATCTGCGGTGGAGAGGCCTTAGCCTCTCGGTTTGAGCTAGATTTTTCACGATCGCATGTAGTCTCAAGTGTGATGGGATCGGTGTGCTTTGGACGGTGGTGCGTCTTTTCACATGACGGGAGATCGAAGTTGTTTGCGGTACGGATGAGAAAGATCTTGGAGTGCACATCGAGATGGGCGATGATGGTAGATACAATGCGACGATGTCGGTACCATTTTTTCATTGAGAGGGTACGGTAAACCCTTCATATTGAAGGAAGTGATGCATGTTCCCGAGTGCCGAAGAAGAATATTATCTCTGTGGCGATGTTAGAAGACAAGGGATATGATGTTGTCTTTAGCGAAGAAGGCTTTCTGCGTAGTAAGGCAATTTGGTGAGACTCGGAGGATAGGGGTTTGAGTTAATAACTATCGATTGCGGTGAATGGCGCACGCATCAATGGCCGAGCGGGCGGAAAAGGTGGTGAGCGGGATGATGGCAAGTTGTGGCTTGGGAGATTGGGCCACCTTCACCATGGAGCTTTGAAGATACGCACGAGAAGATTTCTCTTGGGCTTCTAAGGCACTCTTGCACGATTAGATCGATGCAAGGGGTGTACTAACAGGAAAATTTGTGAAAGCCACCTTTCACGAAGGATAGTCATACCACAACAATCCTTGAGAGAATTCACACGGATGTGTGTGGACCTTTCTCGAGCGGATTCGACGGCAAAGCACATCTCTTGTATGTGATCTTTGTTGATTTTTCTCGTAAGTGTTTGGATCTTCTTCATGCGAAGAAGAGCGAGACATACTCAAAGTTACGTGAGTTCAAGGCGAGGTAGGAGAAAGAATCGGGGGAAGCGAGCGAAGGCTCTTAGGAGCGACAATGGTGGTGAATTCATCTCTTGGCGAATTCAAGGACTTTTGCGACGTAAGTAATTCGAAAGAGAGCTCATAGCACCTCATAACCCACGGCAAAATGAGGTTCTTTGAGCCGAAAGAGCAAAACGATCATGGAGTGCGCACGGGCGATGTTGCATGATCGGGGCCTACCCATTCACTTGTGGGCGAGAGGCATGCAATGCGCAACATATGTGCAGAACCATTGTCCTCACGGGATACTTGGCATGAGTACACCCGAGGAGGCGTTTTGGTAAAGAGGCACGATATTTCCCATTTGAGGATTTTTGGTTCACTGTTTACATTCATGTGATGAAGGATGCCGAGAAGAAGGTTTGGAGCGTGCCGGAGGTTGGGATATTTGTGGGGTACAGCGTGCGCCCCCACAACTATCGTGTGTGTATTTTCCGGATAGTCGCAAGAGCGTTGTGCGACGGGATATCAAATTTCGGGGAGGAAAAGCCATGAAGTGTTCGCTTGAGGGAGCCACACTTGCATGCGAGAGGAGGAGCTATTAGTTCCTAAGGATGAGCCTCGGGAAGTGGATCAACCACAAGATGAGGTTCATGGAGTGGAAGAAACCACTCATGCAGCGCCAACCATCGAGAGGCGGAAGCACACTACGAGCGGCTTGTTGGATCAAGATGCGAAGGTTGTAGGAGCACCTACATCACGAGCGCGGCCTAGAGATAGTCACTGGCTTAGGTATCTTTTGGATACATGGCTCTCATGAGCAAGTGTATCGTGATAGAGCCATCCTCTTTCGGGAAGCTATGGAGGACCCCGCATGGGTAGATGCCATGGTGGAAGAGTATGATTCGATTGTCAGAAAAAGTGCATGGGAGATTGTCCCGAGACTAGAGGGAAATCGGTGGTGGGTTCGAGATGGATCTACAAAGTGAAGCGGGCGGTGACGGGAGTGTGGAAAAGTACAAGGCAAGATTTGTTGCCGAGGAGCTTTTCACGGATTAAGGGGATCGATTATGAGGAGACCTTTGCACCTGTCGCAAAGTATTCTTCCATACGGACGATTCTTTCTCTCTCGAGGCGTAGATGGGGTGGCACATTCATCGGATGGATGTGAAGGCTGGTTCCTCAATGGAGTGATTGAGGAGGAGGGGGTGTACATCGGCAACTAGAAAGGTTTTGAGATCTTCGACGGCGAGTCACATGTGCGAGGCTCAAGAGAGCGTTGTATGGGTTGAAACAAGCACCTCATGCTTGGTACACACGGATAGACGGTTACTTCATAGGACTTGGATTCTCCAATAGTGGGTGGATGCGAACTATACCAGTTGTGGTGGAGGGTAAGTTCTTGATCATTGTACTTTATGTAGATGATTTGATTTTGACGGAGTGATGAGTTGTTGATATTCTCATGCAAGGAGTATCTTGCAAAATAGTTTGAGATGAAGGACTTGGGCCTCCTTTATTTCTGGGATTGGAAATTTGGCAGTATGAGTGATGGACTATTTTTTTCTCGGGGTAAGTATATAGGGAGATACGGAGAAGTTCAACATGCATGAGTGCAAGCCTATTGATACTCCTCTTCTGGTGGTTGGAGGAAGGAGGATGCTACTTCGACGAAGGTAGTGGATGCCTTTGTTTATCGGCCGGTTGGTGGGGTCGCTATGTCACTCCACGGTCAATACACGACTTGGGTAAACAATATGCGGTTAACCAACTTTCACAAGCTATGGTTAAGCCTACCGAAGCTCTTTTGGAAGGTGGGAAAAGCATGTATTGCGTTATCTCGAGCACATCGGGATATGGATTGTGGTACGAACGGTCGAATGAGGTGAAGGTGTGTGGCTTCACGAATGCGGATTGAGCGAGGGGAGCCCAACGGACGGAAAGAGCACATGCGGAGGGATTTTCGGTATCGAGTTGACAACGGTTCTTGGTACAACATGAAGCGAGAGATCCGTGGCACTCGGTTCGGCGGAGAAGTGAGGTATATGGCGGCGGTTTGAGTTTGCATGTGAGGCTATATGGATGAGGAAGATCCTGGTCGGGTTGTTCGAGTTCACACTTAGAGCCTATTGTGATTTATTGTGATAATCGGAAGTTTCATCAAACTCTCGGTTAATCCGGTATTTCATGATAGATCTAAAAACATTGACATCGATGTCATCATATCGAGAGATTGTGTGCAACGGTCATACACTTTCATACATTCCTACGAGGGAGGATCGGGATGCGTGTCTTGAAGGCGCTCACCAGGAGAAAATTCGAATACCACAGGGGTAGGATAGGGGTTGCAGATAATCCTTATCTTGTTGAGAGGGAGTGTTGAGATTTCCACAAGATGCGGAGCTTAGTGAAAAGAAGTCACCTTCACTAAGTGGGCCTGCAGGGTATTTTTGGCGCAAAGTCTATTTTTAGACTATGTCTATTTTTAGACATATGGATCATATTCTATGAGTTGCAGGATGCTATTTTTGGATGGTTGGTCAAGTCGGAAGAAATATATGGACTTATTTTTAGACATCTTTGGCGGAATCTATTTTTAGATTGCCCGGTCTAAAAATAGATATATCGAAAATATTATTATCTCTTAATAATATTTGGACTCTAAACATTATATCCTCTTGGAGCACTTCGGTTTGATGCATGGATGTGGCACATGCGAGGTTGTGAAGGAATTATGTTATTCCTAGGGTTTAGTGGAGCTATTGCATGGTTGACTTCATTTAGAACTCATGTGACGAGTTTGGTGGAGTTGATGAGACGATTAATGGAGTTGTGTTCGGTTTAACTTAGTTGAGCTAGTTGTATACGAGTCTAAGCTGATTGATACAATTAGTGAGAGTGGTGTGAATTAATTATTAATTAATTCACTAATTATTAACTCATAAATCAACTAAATAATACATAGGTTAAACGCGATTGCATGGACGGTTTCGGTGGAGACCGAGTGAAGAGGTAGGTGAAAGAAGCAGTGTGACTATCGATTGTGACTATACTTGTGCATGAGATTTGCACACACATTGATGGAGAAGCCAATGAGGATTGCGCGGTACATGCGGTGGGATTTGAACCTTGATCTCATGCTTATCCATATTGGATTCTGGAAGTGGCTAACGGGCGGAGAAGATTGGAGCATGTGTTTTGTATGATACGAGCTTGTGCAGTGTGTAACAATCGGAGATAGTCTTGAGAGCTTGTGAGGGGTTTGTACTATGATTGTTACATGATATCTATCATTATAATATACGGATAGTTGGGGGTTTCGGCTTTAAGCTTTCCCATAAATACGGTTTTTATATGTGTGATTGTTTATGGTTTTGATGTGCGCATGTGATTGTTTTAATTTCCGCAAATTGATGATCAATAGTAGAGAAAAGGTTATGTATTATGCATGAAGCTCAAATAGTGTGTGATCGGGATAATCTCGGTGAATAATTGAACAATTATTCAGAATTTCTACACTTGGTTCCGGCTTCACTCTTATTCGGTGCCTCGGATTAGGCAAAGGGACTCTTTGTGCCCTTTGACTTGATTGTTTCTCGGCTCCGGCTCCTTAAAACATGATGAGATCCGTATACTTGATGGTTCGGTGATGTAGTAGATTATGCGGTGATTCCGGGTGTGTGTGAGATGTTTGAGACCTCGCGGGGGTGGCCCTTCGGGTAGCCCCCCACATACCCGAATGACCTCTTCATTATAGCATTTTGATGCGGCTCCATAGTTGATGATGTTGGCCTCAACTTCTTGCAACGCCTTTTTGTTTGCATGTATTACTCATATTTTTAGATCCTTTCTATTTACGAAATTTGGTTGTATTTATATCTATTACTTAGATATTATTGTATAAGTCTTGGTATTATCCCAGGCATAGTATGTATGTGGGATTTATTATCATGTTTTTATCGGCTCATGTTTATGCCGGCATATATTATATAGTTCGGTCGGTTGTTTGCGGATGCATTATTCTTTGTACTTTGTCTCGGTGGGCATAGCTATGCCTCACCGCCTATAGCACAAGTACTCACTCATAAAGAGAATTGTCGCACTTGTAAGTATCACGCGCCTCGAGGTCTAGTCCTCTAACACTTTGGTATACCTTATATTTCTCTCTACGACTTCCGTTCGGTGTCTAGTGATTGATTTCTTACAACATACTTCGGTCATCTTATTAGCTCCTAACGCTCGCACTCCTAGGGGGCAATCTGTTACAACATTTTTGGTCATCTAACTTTATTACTATTAGATGGACAGTGCACCATGTAACACCAATTTTACCCTAAGTAAAATTTCTTTCACTATGAAAAATAACTTAGTAAACCACATTTATTAAGTTGTTTATGGTACGAACGGGAAAACCCATGAGGAAATATTGAATAAATCCATATTTGTTTGATTTTCCTCAGGGAATGTGGATTAAACAACAATTTAATTAATTTTCTTGGTCATATTTAACTTAAAATAGGAAAATCAATTAGATAAATCATTATTTATCTTGTTTCTAGGAATAATTATTTAAAACGTTATTTAAATAATATTCCTTATTAAGTGACTAAATCATTTATAAATAATTGAATAAATAATTATTTATTTAATTATTACTCAACCACATCCTTAAAATAATAAATAAATCATTCATTTATTTATTATTTACAAATAAAGGATTTGACCAAAGTCAAAAAAAATTTCCCTCCAACAAATATAATAAAATATTCCATAAAAGTTGGATCTTGATTTGGTTAATAATATTTTAATTATGCACCAATATCTAGACTAACTCAATATTTTGTTATAAATAGAAGGTTTTCCATTCACTCCTACCTTTTGTTGCCTAAAGATCTTTCTGGATCTATAATTTTGGTCGACTTTGATCCTCCATCATTGTCATATTTTGCTACCATTTTCTTGTGAGCTCCCTTTGAGTTCCATTTTTTGTACGGGTTTTCTACATAATGTGAGAGAGATCTTAGATCCGAAGTGCCGAGGACTTACAAAGAACCCATCCCATTGAGAGGGACTAGTAACATCTTTCTATGTTCCCTTCCCATGTGTCAAAAAAAAGATACAAAAATTCCTTAAAATATTCTTGTCTTGTCTATTGGATACATGGAGCAAATCTTGCTTTTATTTACTACTTCTTGTCTTTTTCTACATAGATCTAGATTTTGCGGCATTTATCTTGGTCAAATAATTATAAAGATCTAAATAATTTGGCAACCATCTTTGATGTTGGGGTTGTTTGTTATGTACAACTAAAGTGAGATTTTTTCATACGCTTACAATTAAGATTCATACTAACACTATAGAACAAGAAGTTAGAGACGGAAGAAATCCATTTAGTGAAGGTAGGGGAAATCGGAGCTCAAAAAGGAAATTTTGGAAAAGCCAAGGCTATGCTAGATGAGACCTTGGGCACTCTTGATGACGGTGAGGATGAGGAAGAACAACTTCCTAGGAAGAGGCCAAGGACAATTGAAATTTTGAAGAAAACACAGCTCGAGAAAGAGAGAAAAGAGACGAAATTGGCGAGGCTTGACTCAATCTATGTGAGATGCTTGAAATGAAATCAGCTATGATAGAGAATGTTGTTGCTATAGAGGAAAAAATGCACCTAGAGGGTCAAATTGAGAAGGCAAAAAGAGACATTGACATGCCGAAGAAGATGGAAAAAGCATTATGCCATGAGAAACAACATTGCGAAGACTGACTCAAAGATCCCTTACAAAGATTCAAGCCCTAAATGAGGCAAGGGATAAGGAAAAACTAAATATCCTTGCTGATGTATCCCTCCAAGCATTCAAACCATGATCAGCAAAGGTAAATTCAAAATTTTGGCACTGGGTGCAAATTTTTTTGATTTTTGACGATTTATTTAGCGAGAAAAGAGCCAAACGTACGGCGCACGCGGTGTTGCGATATTTTTGCGGGGGCACTTAAATGAAAAATGGCTTGCATGTTGTGTCCTCATGCCAATGAAATCATCTCGAGAAAAATTTCCGATCATTTGGAGTGGCGGGTCCCTCGAAAAGGGCTGAAAAACCACCTAAAAAACACATTTCGCCCTCTTTTCGGCCACATTGAGCGCTACGCCACAAGGCGATCTTGGGAGGAAATGTGGTTTGACTAGAAAAATAGAACCAATCTAGAAACTAAAGGCAGATCTGGAATCTAGACGGGACGGAGTTTTCCAATGAGCTATCATGGAGCTCATTTGGACGCGGGAAGGACTCCAAAACTCAGCGTAAAATGGGTGATTTTTCCGAGTCTTAGCGTTGCCGCCCTTGGCTTGAGCGCTACGCCCTTGTACATGGAGCTATGTCCTTGATAGGAGTTATTAAAAAATATATTTTGAGGCCTTAAAGTCAACGTTTCTCCAAATTAGTCAAATAGTTATGTTAGAAATTGTTTTGCCATAAATGAGTTTAGATATTTTTTCCTTGGGCCTTGCATGGTCTCAAAGGTCAAATGAATTTAATATGTAATTAATGACTTATAAAACCATAGCTATGGTTTAATTCATCATTTTCAGTTAAATACGCATGTAAGCTTCATTGTGGTTGTTGGTTGATTGTTGAGCTCAATATGCATAGACTTAAGGTTGTGAAGAAATTGGTTTTGGAGCTTTGTGAAGTTGTTTTGAATTGAATGAAAATGCCTAGATAGAATATTCATAGATTCATGAACCTGGTCAATGGTGTTTTTTGTTTCTAATTTGGTACTTGTCTTCTTATGTTTTCCATATTGTTCATCTTTCCCTTATGATAGAGTAGAAAATTTAGATTAAGATGTCTTGTTGAGAGGCACCTTAATTACGTATACGTTATACATTTGTTTTAGATGATTTCCTTTGCTAGGTATGATTGAAGAATTCTTAATTTCTCTTTGATTCCATTTAGCTTGTTGTCTTGAAAATGATTTAATGGAGCCAAGCCAAAGAAGTTTATGGTATACCTGTCCTTTGGTGTAGCTTAAAACATTGTTTTTAAGGCCTTTTCTTTATGAAGTTCTTGATTAGGGTTTAATTTGAAGAAGTTTATGGTTTCCATTTTGTCTTTAGTCCATCTTGAATAGTCACTTTGAAGGTATTTTATAGTTTATTAAAGAATTTAGGAGTTCCACCAACTCTTTAATCATTACTAATGTGTTATCTTGAATGTTTCGTCTCTGAAGTTAAATAACTAGAGAATTTAGGGTTCACTTGCTCTATAGGGTTTGTTGGATTGTTGTTTTAAAGTTTACTTGATGAAGTTAGATCAAATAATTTTATGGTCGCCCTATCCTTTGATTATTTCTTAATCATAGTGATCTTAAAGACCCTTCTTGTGTTAGTATATGTTAAAGGATTCTTAGTTGCCCTTTAAACTTACTAAGTTCACAAATTTAGTGTTCATTTCACTCCCACGAAGCCATCAAGATCCATTTGTCTTTGTAAACTTGCCCTATGAAACACCCTTGATTCATTATTGTACCTTTCAAGCCTTTCACGGACCCATAGGCAAATTGGTTTGAATTTCTCTTACTCTATACGATTCTTCTTGACAACCTACCCAACCAAACAAAACAAAGAAACAAACCCTATCATTATAACTAGCCTAAAATCGATGTCTTAAATCAATCAAGCCATATTATTTATATAAATATAGAGAGAGCCCTCTACGAGTCCGGGGAGGCTAGGTCCTAGGACTCCAAATTTGGATTTAATGTTCACCCTTGTCTACTTGGGCTTGCCAATGCGACAAATTATAGGGACCTAACATCATGGTGATCATGGTGGGACTGCGAGTAAGTAACTGACTTAAATATTCCTTCAAAACTCAAAAAATCCCCTGTCAAACTTAGATAAATCAAATGTTAGCCAATAATTATATATAGTTGATTTTTCATACTAACACAATGGCGAACATACTAGGAAACACTCATTCAAATATTAGTGTGACACAAAGAACTCGGAAAACCCAAAAATATCTCTAGATTGGTATTCAATTGTTGATGGTGGACAACGAAGCAAATCCTCAAAATAGTTAGCATCATCCACTTGGTGACTCCACTAGTTTTCGGTAGACTGTTGACTCATGATTATCTGAGACTCCCCTGGGAATGTGGTAATCAATCCTAATAGTATAAAACCCGGCCACATACTATGTGAATTCGGTAATCTTTCGGATAGGTACGTTTCAAAATCCTTAAAAACTTTCGACCTCTCTATGTTGTGGGTACGAAATGCGGCTTCCTGAAGAATCGGCACCGAGATCTCACCCAACCCTAACCCTCCTAATATAGTTGATGACACGGAAAATATCTTAAGAAAAATTCTAGGGTGAAGATTCAACTATTGTCGGACCAATTCACAAGGCAAGTTCTTTTCCTTTCGAAAATCTTACATCCTTGCAGAGATATCCAGTTGTGTTACACCATAGAAGAAACCTATTGAGAACTAAGTCTCAAAGTTGGATAGACCAGAGCCAGGACCTTGAGCACAAGCTTACAAAAGAGTCCTAGTAGAGAAGCCTCTCCTTCCACTCCTCACGATTTTCGGCTTCTCCAACACTTTTGACTCCTTTCATTCCAAATCTATTGCTCAATCTCGGCTAGGCGGTACAAGTACATCTTGCTACCCCCACTCATACATCCACTATGTAAACCTCCATTCATCCTCCACCTCCACTCATAAGCCCTCCTCTTGTAATCCTCCTTAGGTTCCATTACCTCCTATCATGGTAGCATGGTGCCCCTTTGGCACTACCACAACCTTTACTACCTATACACGGGGAATATCGATCTAAAATCCCTCACTTTAATGGGACTAATTCTACAACTTCCCAACAACATGTAGATAAGATGAATGATGCATTTGAATATCAATAAATAGAGAAGAGGAAACCATAAAAAATGAGAATGTTTGCCCAAATTTTAGGGGGATAAGCAAAGAAATGGTTTGAAAACTTAACTCCTAATAGCATACATGATCTCCTTTCCCTTTATCAAACATTCATAAACAAGTGGGAGACCCTCCTCAAGTAAGAAAAAGAGAAAATGACCAGAAAATCAGACCTCCTTTCCAAGAAAACTTTGTAGATGAAGAGGAAAGAGAGGCGGAATATCAGAAAAAGAAAACCATGTGAATCTAATAGGCTCTAATAATAGTGAGGATGTTGTTTTTCTCACGAGAAGAATAAGGTCTATTTTCCTCAAACCACTAAACGAACGTATGAGGATTCTCAAGAATACAAAATAGGGTTTGAAAATTCTATCATGGAGATTCATAGGCGGTATGACCTCAAAAGTAGGAAAACACAAGACATCCCCAAGAGGAAAAAACCGAAAAGGAAATTTCTGCTAGGAAGACCTGCGAAAACACTCCTAAAAAAACAACAAAAATCACCAACATAATGGTTAAGAATCACGATCAAGCAAAAAAAAAAAAGCCAACATGATGGTGACCAAAGTTACCCTAGTACATCAACTAGTGGCCCTAAAAAAGCTGTCTTTTAGCGAGATTACGAATAAGACTCGGCAAGCTAAAGTTGCTGAAAAGACCATGTATGATAAAATTGATTTGAATGTACCAAGAACACGGACACCATTCGGTATTGAGGGTGAAATTGCCAAGATCAAAATAGCCATACCTCTTATGCCCCGAATTAGTGACTCAAGATGTATATAGATCTTAGGTTTTGAGAGCTTTAAACATATGAAATGACACGGAAATACTCTAAATCTAACTTAGATGACAAGCCAAAGTTGTTGTTTGGACCCGGAGGAGTAGAGAATTTCAAGAGGGAGTTGTTCCTCCATTCTATGTCGAGTTTGAACATCCATGACAAATCTACAATTCCATGCTAGACTCGGTGCTTCCACATGGCCTGTGCAAAGGTTGTGATGGAAATATTAGGCCTCGAAATAAGCCCCAGACCATACAAAGATTTGTACACTTTTGATTCAATTAGAGTTAAATGTACGGGCACGATCAAAGATCTATGTGTCAATGCGGCACAAATAGAAGCTAAGAGCCTAGTCATGGATATTGTAGTGGCGACATTCCCCCAAAGTATGGCATGCTTTTATCTAGATCATAGGGAGCCAAATAAAAGGAACCATCCAAATGGACATGAAATATACTACCTATTGACCACACTTTGTCAACGACCCCATATGATACACCCCCATTTTTTCAAGAGCTGAGATTCATCATGTTCGACGTGTTCAAACCATTCGAGATTCCATCATCGGTCGAAATTTTTATAATCAATGTAAACCCATTAAGTTGCATGTTTATGATGTAAATGATCTAAGTAAGACCATCATGTATGTAACAACCTAGGTAAGCCCTAGTATGTTGGTGGCGATTTCTATCATAGGAGGTTTTTTGTCTCAGCGATTTACTTGTGTTTTTCAACACGAGTGATAAATGATTTTCCCCTCTGACCTCACCCCAAAGCTAGGGTGGATTTTGACATCAAGATGCTAAGTGAGTCCTGGTGTTTTCTATCGGAGTCTTTGTAAAAGTAGTTTGGGAATAATCCTAGCTGGTTAGGTAGATTATTTTATTACCAAATTTGTTGAAATTTTACCTAGATCTGTTTTGAGTCATAGAATTGGGTAGCTATTTTTGAGCATCTATACGAATGGGTATTCCCCCTTCATGTGTCTAAATGTATTTATCTTATGTAAAGAGGGTTGGAAAAAACAATTAAATCCTCTCTGATCAATTAATTAAATTTTACGGAAAAATTAATTAAAAATCCTAAGCCAAAAATTTAATTAATTTTAAGTCCTAGGTGAGTTAAAATTCTTCAAAGGAAAAATTCGTTGGTCCTTAAAAAATGAATTTTTAAAGGTCCCGAGCCAAGGGAATATTGAGAATTTAAAGAAATTTTGGACCCTTTGGCCTAGGTGGTTAAGTCAAAGTCAAAATTTTGAGGTAAATAACTCAAAAATATTATTTTAGTTAATTAAAAATAAATTAAATGATAAATTCGAATTTCCTCAAAATTATAATTTCGACGGTCCAGTTAAAAGATGATCAAATATTTTCTATGGTCGAGATTATTTTGACATGGATCAGCAGAATTAGCCATTGGAGATTTTATCTTATAAATTAGAGGTCTTGGCATGACATTTGCATTTTGATATTTGAATACTTGTTCTTGGAAGCTCTTGTGATTTTTTTGATGAATAAAGCATAAAGACTTTGGGGTTACAAACTTTGGTGTTCCTTTCGGTCTATGTGGTGATTTTTCTCTAGACTCTACTACTTTATTTGGAATTTTTATGGTTGATGGGCTATAGATTAATCTCCACTCTGGAAGTGTCATGCGATTTTTTACGGGTTTCTAAAATGACATTTTGATTTGATGGAAATATTAGTTATCTATTTTTCTAAAAGGTCTCATGATTATTTCTTAAATCTCTATCAATATAAAGTTCGGATCTAAGTATACGGGGATCTTTTTTAAGGTTTGAGCGTTTGGGGAAGTATTCGGTTAGACAGTAAGAGCTCTCGGATTTCGTAAATGCGAAAATATCATTGTTTCCTAATTCACAAAGCTATCTTACGAAATTGTGTTTTTACGGGGTCTTACGGGGCTTATGCCTCTCTTAGAATTTTTATTTTTTGAATTTGTGCCAAAATGTGGTTTAAATATAGCTATGAGGGCCTCAAATCTTGTAAATTAGCATTGTGAATTTGTATTTAATTTTAGGATTTGAGGGTTTTATTTTTGTATAGATTTAGATTTCATACGGTTTGTGCGGGTTTTACGAGTTCTCAAATTTTTTTTTTATACGAGCCGGATCTAGGCCCTGGAGGGTAAGATTTGGCCTCAAGATATTTTTGTGGAAAATATGAGTGTTATTTCGTTGCAAAAATAAATCTTAGGTGCATTTGAATTTGTGTTTTAAAGATGCGAGTTATATTGGCGAAATTTTATTTGTTGAAGAAAATTGTATGAAATATACGTCCTTGCAATTTTACGCTTTTGTATCTTTCTCACGCCTTCACTCTTCTCTGCACTTGCTGGATTTCCTTCATGCGGTTGCCATCTACGCATCCGCCACATTGCACTTGTGTCCATTTCCCTCACGCATTGCATTCGTTGCTTACTTTCTTCACCACCGTCGGCATCCCTTTGCCCAACGTTGCTCCCTCCATTCGATAAATCACCTTTGCTGCGTTCTCCCTTCGATCTCTCATCGTATTACATTTACGCCTTCTCCATTTCCATGCTTCCCTACTCATTGGCTCCCATCCTCCTCTGCGTTCTACATGTACGCCATCGCAACCTTGAAACGACCCATCCTTGCCACTCCGCTCTGCAAACTGCATCGAGCCGTGCCATTCCACGCTTGCGGGTCGAGCTCTCCCTCGAGGCCTATCTTCTCAACTTGTAGCATTTGTTGCTTGCATCTCCTCATCTGCTGCCATCCGGCCCTCCTTGCCGTCGACTCAGGCACACGCAAATATAGCACACATAAAGCCAAATTTATCTATCGATTTTTCATTTTTTATTTTAGTTTGGCAACTTACGTTTGCGGTAGTCTTAGTTTAGATTTAATTTTTGTTTTTTTTAAAGTTTGGGTTTAACTTTAAGGCATAGAGTTTTAGATTTTAATTTTTTTTTAAAATTTTAGATAGTTTAGCTTTAGTTTAAATTTTTTATTTTAGATTTTAGATTTTTTTAATTTCTTTTAGATTTTAATTACTTTTGTTTTAGTTTAGTTTTAAATTTTAGATTTTTAGATTTTAGTTTTTACTTTAGCTTTAGTTTTAGAAATAAATATAAAAAAAAAATATATTTAAAAAAAGGCCCAAAAATTTCTAAATTTTCAACTTTAGAAAATTCTCAAAATTTTTGATTTCATAGTCAAAGTGAGCTTTTAAATTTCTATCTGAAGTTTGACTATAGGAAATTTTTAATTTACGGATTGGGATGTAGTTTCATCACTTAAATTGGGAAATATTGCAAATGTTGGCATTTAAATTTGATGAATTAATCTCATGATAACATTGACGTGGGTTCAAAGTATTTTAATGCATAGTTGTGGTGCATTTTATTGAATATGATTGTGGTGAATCTATTTTCATATGACGATTCTATATCGGATACTTGACTTTTAATTTGATAACGGAATCTTTGAAGCTCATAATTCTTGGTTTAAAATCTGCTGGATCTATAAGATATTTAATCTTGACAAGTGTGATCTTTTGAATTTGTGTCTCTTTGAATTGGTTGATTTTCAATCGATTTCATGCTTTTCCTTCATTTTTGTTAGGGTCTACCTCCCTTAACTTACTGAGGGCAACTTAGATAGAGTTTAAGGATCGAGTGAAAACTGTCCCGGCCATTGTCGCGGTGCCTTGACATTACGTATGTGAAAACAATACCATTTGATCTTTAACCAAACAAGAAGACTACTAGATAATCTCATGAAATACATGGCCGGCCAAGATAAGCCAAACAACACCTATTTTGTCTATATCCATTCAGGACCTTGATTCATTTTATTTTGTACAATGAAGATGACATTAATGAACAGTAGGCGAAAAGAGGAAGATCCATCCTTCTTAGAATATTCAAACCAAGCACAAAAATGAAGAACATAATAGCCAAAACCCTTGCAGCCATGCACAACAACATAATGGTAAATACGAACAAAACTCCTTTTTGGAACATGAGCTTTGATGACTCTTGTGGCAAAATTTGGTTTAGGAAGCGAGGTGTTTGGATACACAACACCAATGAAGGTCACTCTTATAAGTTGGATTTTCAATGTAAAAACAATATTGCGAGCATGAAGCTCTTCTCTTGGGGTTACAACGGTTGAAAAACATAGGAGCCAAGAGGATTTGTTCGGAAGTTGAGCTTATCATTGAGCAAATCAAAGGAGAATATTGACGAGAATCCTAGGCTAATAGAATATAGAAATGTTGCCTTAGACCTCCTGAAAACTTTTTGAAAAATATGAACTTACCTTTATCCCAAGAACTCAAAACGACGTTGCAAATGAACACAGCCTTTGCGTGACACTTGCCAACTACCTCATGCCCGATGAAAAATACACGATAAAAATCAAAAACGGTATAGTACACGATAACATATATTATTGGCAAGTTTTTGAAGGTGAAAAACACATTGAAGACTTCTTACAATCCGAAATGAATTTGAAATGCTAAAACTAAGACTCGGATCATGAGAAGACTACTGCGATGAGGAACAAACACACAAAATAGAGCCACCTTATAATCTTTGATGTAAATATGCTAGAACACCATCATGAGACATAATTGTGTGGGGATCCGAATCAAAAATACCTTAAGGTATTACAATGCAAAGATAACTTATTTCCAAGAGGACTTGCACCTTAGAAGAATTGTTTAATTTTAATGATGTTGCTAGGAAGCCTAAAATGGAATCACCAAGAAACGAGATGTAGAAGAATACAACATAGGCGGTGAAGAAGAACCCAAAATGATAAAGCTATCCAAAACACTACCATATCTTATAAAATAGAAATACATTGATCTATTCAAGGAATTTAAGGATGTGTTTGCATGGGGCTATGAGGACTTGAAATCCTATGACACAAACATCATTCAACACAATATTCCTCTCAAGGAAAACCAAAAACCATTCAAGCAGAAATTGCATAGGATAAACCCTGTCACGATGCCTCTAGTTGAGAAAGAGATTAAAAAGATGTAAGATCTTTGAATGATAGTCCCAACGAGGTACTCATAGTGGGTCCCAAACCTGCTGTGTCGATGAGGAAGAAAACAAGAGAAAGGTAGGCTGTACGTAGACTTCAGAAATTTAAACAAGGCCTTCTTTGAAGATAACTACCTTTTACCTAAGATGGATCATATCTTTAACGAAGGGTGGTAGGCTCCAAAATAATATCTTTTCTTGATGGTTTTCGGGGTATAATCATGTACTAGTACTTCCAAGTGATCAACACAAAATCGTCTTCACTACACCTTGGGGCACCTTCATGTATGTCAAAATGCTTTTTGGGTTAATGAATGTCGAGGCCACTTTCAAAGAGCCATGAACATTGATTTTTTTGAATAAATAGGCTACTTCATTGTGATATACCTTGATGAAATCACTTCTTACTAAAAAAATGATGAAGAACACCTAGCTCACTTAAGAAAAGTCTTTGAAAAGTGTAGGAAGTATGGTTTATCTTTGAATCCCAAGAAAACTCTATTTGGTCTTGAAGGGAAAATTTTGGGCCACATCATATCGAAGAAGGGATTAAGATAAACCCAAAAAGGATTGAGGGGTATCTTGTAGATCGACCACCCTAGAAACATCAAAGAGGAAGTTTGCAATCTTTCATTAGAAATATCAAATTTTAAGAAGGTTCATACCAAACCTTGCGAGAACTCTAAGAAACATTACAAACATGCTAAAAAAGAGAAAAAGGAGTCAAATGGACCATATAAGCAAAGAAATACTTTGAAATGGTAAAACAGAAACACTTACCCAAACACCGAGTTCTAATCGGCCCATGAATTTACCAAAGATTTCTTGATCTTCTCATTTGCATCAAAACACACAATTGTTGCGAAGTATTGCTACAAAAAGAACATAATGGGACAAGAAAAACCCATAGATTTCTTTAGCGAGGCTCTAAGAGAGATGCACCTATGAAATATAACATCATGGAGAAACAATCTTTACCTTAATGTAAAGCCTTAAAATATTTCGAGTTTACACCTTACATTCACATGTCATTGCTTTTGTTCCTCATGCGGTTGTTATAGACATACTAACTCGGGATCTTGATGGTAAAAGAGGTAAGTGGATTGTTGTCATTTTAGTGTATTATCTGAAAATCAAGCCCACCAACCTAATCAAAGACGGTACAGCCAAACTAATGGGTGAAGCAAACCTTCAAACATTGGAAATAAACATGATACATTCCTTGGATGAACAAGAGGAACTAGCGACTCCGGCTATTAAAGAAGCATTTTTGAACTCACTCTTGGTATGATGATATATTACATGTGATTTTTAATCTAAATGATCCTCTACGTTTTGTCCAAAACAAAGGCTAGATTCTTGAAACAAAAGGCTATAAATTTTTGCATCCTAGATAAAGCTTTATATTGGAAAAATTACCGATTGGTATCTTGCTTAAATGTTTACTTGAAGAAGATGCAAATGAATCATGCATGAGTTTCATGAAGGAGAATGTGGAGGGTCATCTCTATTGGAAAACCAGCACCCGAAAAAATCCTTAGAGATGGTTTCTATTAGCCCACTCTTTTCCTTTGATATCCACAAGGTAGTAGTGACTTGCCATAAATGACAAATCGTTGAGGGAAAGAGAAAACTACGCAACTGCCTTTACACCCTATTAGTTTTGAAACTCATTTTCAATAGTGGGGTTTAGATTTCATTGGAGAAATCCACCCTACCTCCTCTTCCCAACCTGGAAATGGATCCTCACTCTGCTTGAATATTTCACCAAATGGATAGAAGCCATTCATTTGAGGCTCTAACTTGGTAATCATAAGAATTCTTTGAAACCAATATTATGTCCAGTTGGGTACAATACAAGAAAAATCATCGCCAATAATCTTTGTTGTATTTAAGTCCAAAGAATGGTGGATTTTTTCCACAAATATCACATTACCCTAGGGCATTCTACGTCTTATTACCCTCGAGGTAATGGGTTAGGTAAGATCTTGACAAAATTTTGGTAAACATCATCAAGAAGTTGTTGGAAGAGAACAAAAAGTCTTGGCACAAAAAATTACGCATGCACTATGGGCGGACAAATTAACAAGCAAGAAATCTATTAATATGTCTCTCTACATCAACTAGTGTATGGCATGGATGTGATTTTCCAACATCCTTGGGAGTTCAGAGTGATGAAGCTTATCACAAAGAGGTACAATCGAGAAGAGAATTATATACAAAGGAGGTGAACCAAACCATTCAATTGTAGCAATCAGGGAAAGAAGTACACAAAAGAACACAAGCAATACAAGAAAGCATCAAAAATATTTTTGATAAGAGGACTAAGGAAAATGATTTCTAGATTGGAGACAAAGTGTTGAAATGGGATTCAAGAAGAGAGGACAAAGAGGAAAACATGGAAAATTTTAAAATGTGTGGAAAGGTCCATACATCATCCATTCGGCCAAGAGGTAAAAATGCATATTCCTACAAGAAATGGATGGAGCAGTTGTATACGGAGGTCCGTCGATGACGGGATGCTTAAGCACTATTTTTGTTGAAGTTATTAGTTTAAATCTTTGTTCATTGTACATAACATTGCTTGAATAAAAGATCAGAAAAATGAAAACAAAAAACAAAGAAAAGAAGAAAAAGAGGACGATAGAAAGAAGAGGTAAAGCCCCATGCAAAAAAAGAATATGTACGAAAGTGTGCAAGCCCAAATGCACTACTTTGAAGAAAATAAGGTCTTGTTTAGTCATACGGCCTAACCATGAATTGAACATGTTTTAAATTTGCATTGATAAGATAGAAAATGAAGAGGTTTGCAAACCATTTAAACTTGGCTCATCGGTAGACTAGGTTAGGAAAAGATGCTAGTTCCCAAAGCTCAAATGCGAACCAAAGAGAAAGGATAGGGATGAGTGAAAAGTTTTGAATTATAGCCCTCAAATTTCTTGTTTTACTTGTGCAAAAATAAAATCTATGTGCATCTTGTCCAAAATACCATAGCTCATGACAAACCAAGCTGCTCAACCTTGATTTGGTCATGTTTTAAATTTTATGTTGGTATATTATGTTAGTTTCAATCTTTGTAGCCTTCCTCCAGTGATCAAACATGCTCTTACAAAGTGATTTTAAGGTGAGAAGGTCAAATTTTGTCATTTTAGTGAGTCTTTAAGCAAAATTTGGTCACTAGGTATTAGGTCTAGGGTTTGCTTTTACTGCTGTCAAAGTTGTCCAAATTTCGGTCCATGTCACCATTCAGATGAGTGTACCATCATTCAGAGGGTTTTCATCATCATTCCAGATTCCAAAGGGTCATTTTACACCTTGTTCATGCTTTAGTTGTGCCTAGGTAAGGTTCATTCCCCCCTCCTAGGGTTTTGAAGGTAATTTCTCTTAGATGGTCAAATCATCAGCAAAAATTGTATCCTGATGTTCATACACCTTTCCCTATTCTTAATGTACCTTATTAAGCACTTCCCATCACTGAGATCCCCCAAATTCCTCATTTTCACACAAACCCTATTTTCTTGCTATAATTTGGCAATTTTCTAGGCTAGGCCTGTGTTTTTCCCTTTTGGACCCCTTCCCCTCACTCAATCTCTGAAATTCCACTTTCCCCTGCTTCCTAACATCCCTCCCTACTTCCTAAAATTTTCTCAAGAATTTAGAAGCCCCTTATCCCCTTCATTTTGCTTCATTTCGAAAAATCCCTTGTTCCACACATCGGGATAGGTTTTACTCCAATGATGTTTCTGAGAAATAAAAGATGAATTTGGGAAAAGTAAGAGATATTTTTGTCCAAAATAGGCCAAGGAAGAAAAACCTCCTTCACTTTTTACACAGGTGTCATGGTTTTAGAGAAACGTCAAAAATACAGTTGCCTCAGGAGAATTGATGCACCTCCGAAGTGACCTTGGGAAAATCAAGTTTTCTCCTAGCTTGGTTGGCCAAATGACTTGCTTGATGAGTCAAATGATAACTAGAAAAAAATATGTCTCCAATGAACTATCATGAGCACAATTTGGAGTTGAGAAAGAACTTCAAAAGTTGACTGCAACAACACTCTGCCTTGAGGCAGCCTCATTTTTCACATTTTGACCAGTCTTGGGAGATTTGACATTTAACAGGGAAAATGAACTCCAAATTGAAAAATTCTAGTTGGGTTGGAAAGTAGACTCAATAATATTTCCAACGAGCTATCCTACGCCCAATTTTGAAACCAGGAAGGTCTCCAAAAGTCTCTTGCAAAAAGGCACGTCACATTGAGTAAGAGGCACGACGCATTGGGTTTGTGGCACGGTGCATTGGGTTTGTGGCACGACGCATAGAGCTGCAAGCCATTTTCACCATAAATTCATCCAAATCTTCAATTTTCTTGGTTTCCTCTGGTCCAAAGTAAGTCAACAACTCTTCAAATTCCAATGAAAGTGTGTCTTAAGATGTTTATGATGATTTAGTAAAAAATTTCAAACCCTACTTCCTTGCAATTTTTGCTCAAGACATGATTGCTTAGGGTTTGTAAATTGGTTTTTTGTGGCCATTAATTCCTCAAATTTTTATTCCCTCACTTATTTTATAGTTTCATTAAACCATTTTACTATCCCCCATATCCCTAAATTCATTCACCTCTACCCCCAATTCCCATTTTCCCAAATCCTAACTACAAAATTCCCAAACCCTACTCACATCCCTAAAACTCTTACTCCCACCCCTAAACTCTGTTCACACATAAATTTTTGTACTCTCTTCCATACACTCTACCCATTTCATTCCTCCACCATATTTTCACACTGTTATCCACAAAATCATCCATGTACAACCACATTTTTCAAAAACAAAGGAAAACAATGGAAAGAGACAGTAATCATGGGTATGAGCAAGAGATTGAGCTGACCAGGAATCTTGGCTTGAGAGAAAAAAATTGCACTTGGGAAATGATGCTACAGAAGGCCAAGAAAGAGAAAAACATGTTGAGGCACATGGCCAACCATTACTGGGCGAGAAACCATCTGTGCAAAGCAAGAATCAGAAATTTGAAGGCTAAGTTGAAGAAGGCATCAAGGAGGCAAAAAGTGCAAGATAAAATTAAGATCTTGGCCAAGGATTAGAACTTAATGGAGGACACTCAGCCCAAATTTAAAAAAATTTGGGACACTTTTTGCAATTTTGAAATTTTTGACTTTAAAAACAGACTTTTCTGCTCTATGCGCCACGCCACGTGGTGCGCGCTTTTGATAGGGGACTCCTTTTGATGCAAAATCAACATTTTTAGATTTTTCATGGAAAAATATGCATTCCTACCAATGGCAAAGAAATTTTGACAGGTTTTGGGCTTCCAAAAAGGTCAAAAACACCCCAAAAATGACCTTTTCTGCCCCTTTTTTGACACATAGGAAGCAGTGTTGGGAGAAATTAGTTTTGGAGGGGCAAATGGAAGCCAAATTCAGAAATTCCACTTGTGTTAGAAAGTAGACAGGCATAAACTTCCAACAAGCCCACTTGGAGAAAATTTTGACACCAGTAAGGCCTTCAAAATCAGCTGCAAATTGGCATGACGCATAGGGAAATCAGGCACGACGCATTGGAGGATTTTGCTCATTTTTGACCCAGAAACTCTGTTTTTTGCCTAGTTTTGATAGTTTGACTTTTTTACTTCCAAATGTCAAACTAATGATGTAATTTGATGTAATTTGATAGATATTGATGTAATTTTGCTATATTTTCACTCATAGAGGTAGATTCATCCATCAAAGGGTAATTTGCAACTGAATGAATCAATTTCCTAGTTTTTAGAGGCAAGCTATTCCACTGCCTACTTTCTAGTTCTCAGTTTAGATTTTGTTGGAGCAGCTCCTAAACTCATGAGATCGACCTCTAGAAGCTAGGATGAGTGTTTTTTTTTCTATATCTTGTGGTTTTTCAGTCATTAGCATGGTTGGACTTTTGGGAATGCTTTGAGCATCATTGTACATTCATCTTTGCAGTTTGGCAAAGGAATAGACCAGGGTTTGCAGCACTCTATGGGATTCATGTGGCATTTTGCTTTGATAGTGTGTTTCTCTCTGTAAATGTAAGTCTACTGGTGTTTTATGTATACCATTTTCTCTCTTATTTCTTCTTAACTTAAACAAATAAGGATAAAGGTAGAATTCATTAAAATTTGCAGTGCTCTACCTAGGGTTTGTTTAATTTTCTATGTTTTCAGCTGTTTGAAGAGGATCCAAAAAGGTTTCTTGCCCTCTTAAACTCCTCACCTGTCTCAACTCTCCATTTATTTCAAATTGAAGTGTCAAAACAATTTCCAACCTTGCCCCATTCAGATCTCTGCAAAATTGAGCCTCATTCCCCAGACCCAAAATATGCCTTTCCATTTGAGCCAACAAAACACCCTTAAATTCAGTAAAGACTCTTTTGAATACATACCTAGCCTAAAATCAGTCTTCACATCAAGTCATCTCAAGCCTCATTGATTATTTTTTGCTTAGATTGACAAGGAGAGAGCCCTCTCCCGATCTGGTAGGGCTAGCTACCAGGTTAAGCGTGGTTTGATGTTACCATAGATTCTGCCTTTATCAACCTGAGGTAGATTTAGGCCATAACATATTAGAGAATGGAAATATTTCAAACTATTTAACCTTGATAGATAAGTATATTAGGTAGAGAATAAAAGTGCTCATTAGTCTAATCTGAGCTCTTGGAAGTGATAAGGGTAGACATAGATAGTTTTTATGCTTTCAAAATAAAAGATGATGTTCAGGGTTTTCCAATCCAAATGCACCTAAATGAAGGGAAAATGTTAGGAAAAGTATGATGGGTAGGTAGAGCTGATATTGAAGCAATCATGTTTTTTAGATTGTAGGATCATAGCTTCAAAGAGAAGGAACAAGATTATCATTGCAAAATAAAGGAAATCATCAAACATGTAAGGCATCTCATATGCAAAATCAGAGATCTGAGGTTCTTGACACCTCCTGAAAGGAGATACGCTCCCAAAGTGGAGCCACTGTTAGTCATAAATATTTTTCACTGTATTTAGATGACTATAGGATGTTTATAGATTTCTGAAAACAATATTCCTTGAATATTTTGAGTTTAAGAAATCTCACTACCTTCATTATCCTTGTAAATTGTTTTTCACTATTATATCACTTTACCATTTCATGGTCACCCTGTTGCTCCTAAAGACTCATTATGGACTTATGCCTCCCATTTTCATCCTCCTTCTCTGCATAGAACCTCATTGCTCCATTTCCCCCCTGTCAATAGACTCCATCCTCCACCTAGGGTTTCCTAGTGATGACTCATTTCAATGTCCCTTTGAGCATAATAAGCTATAAAAATACTCTATTTTCACTTGAAGATCTCCAAGCCAAATTTTAGTCAAAATCAGGTCAAATAACACTCGCTTTAGGTCATTAGGGTTTTACATGTTTTAAGGTCATCATTGGATGTTTCAGGCATTTCTTTTCCTTTGCCAGAATCTGGCTCAGATGTAATAGAATGTCAAGACATGGTTATTCAAGAAGGACCTAAAATATCCAAAGAAGTTTGTCTAATCAGTTCAGAGTCCGAAAATGAGAAAAAGGGTTGAAAGATTTATCAACAGAAAGTACTAATGAGGTAGACTATCTACTCCTGAATGAAGACAACTTACAACAAAGGAAAGGGGAACACATTGGTCTTGTAGAGAACTAGGGTTTTTATTTGATGGTCTAGTTGAGTGCCAAAACAGTGATCACTTGTAGAAAATGACATGGAGGAGGCACACAAGGTCAAACATGAAGAAATTCTATCAGAAAATATTGAATAAATATGGGAAAAGGTGAGGTGAACTGGACAGAAATGAATGAACTTGAAAGGGCTATAGAGAACTTAGAAGACGACAGTGATGATTGCTGTAAAGCACTCCAGACACTTAGGGTTTTGGGAAAGTGGCCAGAGAAGGTTAAAAGGTAAGTTGAACTCCATGGTGGAAGAAAAAGAGGATTTTGAAGATGCTACTATGTGGCTAAATCCAAAAGGTGTCAAAATGAGCTTGTCATGCCTAAATGATCAAAAGAAAATCCAGCTCAGTGATGTTAGCAAACTTGCATGCAAAAAAGTGTAAAAGGGTTAGTGATAAAAGGAAAAAAGACTTTAAACATTTGAAAGTGGGTTTGCAAAGTTAAATTAAATCCATAAGTCTATAAAAGCCCAAATAACACTTCAAATGAATCATTGTTGCCTTGCAAAGCATTAGAAGCATTCATGAGAGAAGAATTTGTGAGTTTTCTAAGTGAATATGGGAAAATTTGCTTGGCGTTGCATGCTTAGACTGGGAGAAGGCCCTGTGCCCCTGGAAATTTTCTTCTGTTCATTTTCTAAAGGCGCTGTGTTCTGGGAGTGGTGTTGAGCTCTTTCTCGACAGGCCCTCTGCTCATTTTACTTGGCATTGCGTGCTCAGAACTGGCACTGCGCACTTAGGCTTGGCACTGCGCCCTTAGCCTTGGCGCTGTGCACTTGGACAGAAAGGGTTTTCTAAACCCTATAACCACTCAAATCACTCCAAATATCCTTCAAGTTTTTTCAAAAGGTTCTCCAAACACTGGTAAGAGGTAAGTACATGACATGAGCTCATCTTCAAGCTATTTTGGTCATCATTTAATGAATGGAATGAAACCCTAAATCAAACCCTAGGTTTTTAGCTTGAAATCACTCTTTTTCCTTTACTTCATCCTCCTTTTAGAAAATCAGTGATAAGATAGGGAAATTACATTGTTTGAGGGCTACCATTTATCTTGCTTGACACAACATCCATTCCCATAATTTTCAATCATTCCATTCATTTGAAAAACTGCCATTTCATACCCTCCCTTCATCTCATTTCACATCATCCCAAGGGTTTCCAAAATAGAGTTTTCAAAATGTCAAAGGAAGGAGACAATGGCAGTGGTGGTGAGGCCCAAATGCCAAGGAGGCATGATCACAAGGGAGGAAAGATAAACAGATTTGAACCCCTCAATACAAGAGAGCTCATGGCATCTCCTCTCACTGTTTCCTTCTTCAAACATGTAGGCTTCTTTGATTTTTGTTAAAAGGTGTAGCAAGTAAAAAACCACCCTGAGCTAACAAGGCTTTTCATTATCAATTTTCATGAAAAAAAATTTAATCTTGCAGGGGTTACCTTTGAGTTGTCTACAGATGCCATTGCAAATGCCACAGGAATACCAAGTGTGGGGGAAAAGTGGTTCAAGAAAGAAAACCTAGACATGAGTTACTTTGAGCCATATCTAAAACCTTGGTATAAATATCACCACAAGTCCATCTTTCCTTTTTCACAGCTGCTTGATAGATATGCACCCATGATGAGGATACTAATGAAGTATTTCACATGTGAGGGAAGGTTTTCTCACCTCTACTCTTACCACATCCAACTTCTTATGCATTTTACTAGAGTGAGTATGTTGCATATGCCATATTACCTTTTTTGAAGCAATGACAAAATGGCCTTCATAGTGCAAAAGAGAGATTATCCTCAACAAATGCAGAGCCTATTCCATCACTCACTTATCAAGATGGTGGTTATGCACCAACTACAACAGAAAGTCATTCCATGGGAGACCTTCATTGCCAATGAGGTTTTTACTACTCCACAAGGCCATCATCAACAAGATATACCTTCCTCATCTCATCCTCCTATTACTACTTCTCCATCACTTCCTACTGTTCCTACATCTCCACTCACTCACATTCCTTCACCCCATGATGACCCTTCCACATCACCATCCACTCACATTCCTTCACCTCATGATGATCCTCCTTCATCACCTTCCCACAACCCTTCACCCTCATCTCATGACACTAGAGCATCCAGTAGTGAAAGAGATAGTGAGATAGATGACATTGAGATGATTGACATTGAAAATTTTCCTTTGACATACTGGAGGGGCTACATGCATGTGTTTGCTACACTTGAGATGCAAGGGGCCATGCCTTATACATCAACAAAACAACTTGACAAGGGTAAGGAAAAGGTCATGGAACCTATCACTGAAGAGGAGGTTACACATGAAACTCAACAAAATTTTCAACTTATTGACCTTGAGGATGAGGATGAGGAGAGGATTACAAACATGATGCTCAAAACCAAGGATGACAAGATTAGTGAGCTTCAAGCTAATATTGGTAGGGCCAAGAATGTGATCAACTATCTTGAGCTAGAGAACAAGCAGTTAGAGACAGAGAAAGCCATCAGTGAAGTCAGGGAAATCAGAGCTTGGAAAGAGGATAGAAAGGCCAAGGCTATGCTAGATGAGACCTTGGGAACTCTTTATTACAGTGAGGATGAGGAAGAACAAATTCCTAGGAAGAGGCCAAGGACAATTGGGTTGAATAAGGCCTTAGCCCAGGAAAGAGAGAAAGAGACAGAATTGGCAGAGCAGCTCATTCCAAGTGAGCTGCTTGCCATGGAAATCAGCTATGATAGAGAATCTTGGCTAGAGAAGGAAAACCTACACCTATAGGGTCTACTTGAGAAGGAAAAAAGAGACATTGACATGCAGAAGAAGATGGCAAAGCATTATTCCATGAAAAACAGGGTTGTAAGGGCCAAGCTCAAAAGATATCTTGCAAAGATTCAAGCCCTAAATGAGGAAAAGGAGAAGGAAAAACTAAATATCCTTGCTAATTTATCCCTCTAAGCATCCAAATCATGATCATTAAGGTAAATTCCAAATTTTGGCACTTGGTGCAAATTTTTGATTTTTGACAGTTTGGCTAGCAAAAAAAGGGCCAAACGCACGGCGCCACTGGCGTTGCGCTATTTTTTGGGGAAATTAAATGAAAAATGGATTGAATATTCACGTTCCTCTTTCCAAGGACATCATCCTCAGAAAATTTCATGTCATTTGAAGCAAAAATGGTCCCTCAAAAGGGCCAAAAACCACCTAAAAAACACCTTTCTGCCCTCTTTTCAGCAATGGCGCTGCGCCCTAAGAAGTATTTGGAGAAATGGTTTTTTAATAGGAAAATTGGCACCAATCTATAAAATAAAGGCATATTTGGAAACTAGATAGGTCAGGCTTTCCAATGAGCTATCATGGAGCTCGTTTGGACACCAGGAAGGACTCCAAAACTCAGCTGCAAAACAGGTGATTTTTCCAGTCTTAGTGTTGTGCCCTTGGCTTGGCACTGCGCCCTTGTACCTTGGAGTTGCGCCCTTGCTAGGAGTTATTGCAAAAGATCTTTTGAGGCCTTAAAGTCAAATTTTTCTCCAAATTAGCTTAAATAGTTATGTTAGAATTTATTTTTTCCATAAATGAGTTTAGATATTTTTGCCTTGGGCCTTGCATGGTCTCAAAGGTCAAATGAATTTAATATGTGATTAATGAATTTTAAAACCCTAGCTAGGGTTTACTTCATCATTTTTCAGTTAAATACTGCATGTAAGCTTCATTGTGGTTGTTGGTTGATTGTTGAGCTCAATATACATAGACTTGGATTTGTGAAGAAATTGGTTTTGGAGCTTTGTGACTATTTTGAATTGAATGAAAATGGAGCTAGCATATTCATAGGATTCATGAGCCTGATTAATGGTGATTTTGTTCTAATTTAGTACTTGTCTTCTTATGTTTTCCATATTGTACATCTTTCCCTTATGATAGAGTAGAAAATTTAGATTAAGATATGTTGTTGAGAGGCACCCTAATTCTATCTACCATCTGTTGTGTAGATGTTTTCCTTTGTTAGGTATGATTGAAGAATTCTTAATTGCTCTTTTATTCCATTTATCTTGTTTTCTTGAAAATTATTTAATGGAGCCAAGCCAAAGAATTTTATGGTATTGCCCTGTCCTTTGGTTTAGCTTAAAACATTGTTTTTAAGGCCTTTTCTTTGAAGCTTACCGATTAGGGTTTGGCTGAAAATTTTTATGGTTTTCCTTGTCCTTTAGTCCATCTTGAATAGTCACTTTGAAGGTAATTTATAGTTTGATTAAGGAATTTAGGAGTTCTTAGCTCTTTAATCGTTACTAATGTGTTATCTTGAATGTTTTCTTTCTCTGAAGGTAAATAAATAGAGAATTTAGGAGTTCCTTGCTCTCTAGGGTTTGCTAGATTGTTGTTTTAAAGTTTAATTGATGAAGTTAGATCAAAAAAGTTTATGGTACACCTTGTCCTTTGATTTTTTCTTAAGCATAGTGATCTTAAAGACCCTTCTTGTTTAGTATATGTTAAAGGATTCTTAATTTCCCTTTAAACTTACTAAGTTCACAAATTTATTGTTCATTTCACTCCCACATAAGCTATTAAGATCCATTTGGCTTTGTCAACTTGCCCTATGAAGCACCCTTGATTCATTATTGTACCTTTCAAGCCTTTCATAGACCCCATAGCCCAATGGTTTGAATTTCTCTTACTCTATCTATTCTTCTTGACAACCTACCCAACCAAACAAAACAAAACAAACAAACCCTATCCCTATAACTAGCCTAAAATAAATGTCTTAAATCAATCAAGTCATATCATTTATATAAATATAAAGAGAGCCCTCTCTGAGTCTAGGAAGGCTAGGTCCTAGGAATCCAAAGTTGGTTTGATGTTACCCTTTTCTATTTGGTCTTGCCAATCTGACAAATTACAGGGACCTAACACCTGCGATTAGAGGCTTTTAGCCATTAACTTTCCTTGGAATGTTCGTGGCTAACGCTCAAACTGGTCAAAAAGTCATTCTCCCTCAGGGTTCAGGGGCTTGGAAGGTTCAGTTACCTCTTGAGGATTTTTTAAGGTTGTGTAAGGTGTGTTTGTCTTGTTTTTTCGGTTCCACTTCCTTAAGGTCATCTAGGAGGTTGAATCTCATATTAGTAGCCTCTCATTGCATGTTTACCCCAGTTGGCTGGTTACTTGGGTAGATGTGGGAAGAGGGTGTTACAACCTCTCAATTTCTCCTCTGATCTAATATTTAAGTTTGAACCTCCAACTTCTTTTAATAATCAATGCTTCCTTTCTAGAGTCATGATGAGAAGGTTGATATTATGGTTGATGTTGGAAAATTATGCTTCCAACCTTGCAAATATATCTTCTAATGAATCTTGAGGGTTGTTTTGAATATACTCATAAACCATGGCTAGGGTTTTATGACTTTATTAAACCAATTCCAAAAGCCCTACAAATTTCCACAAAATACCCCAAAGAAAAATTCTCTGATACCAGTATTATCTGTAAACTACCATGGTGTTGAAGCCCAAGAATTCCGTTGCAACAACATGGGAGATAACCACTCGGTCTGTACCTTAAATAAGCTCTTTTTCCGTTTGGTATAGTGGCTCCGACTGGGGATAATGGGAATAGTTTCCCAACAAAGAAATTGATATGATGATGATGTGTTTGATACAAGGTGAAATGAATAATGACTTTAAACTAATGGAAATAATCTATCTAAGTAATAAACACATGCATCTATTTAATTTAATTATTTAACTTAATATATAAACAAAAAAAAATTACCATCAATGCGATCTAAAAAGATATCTTACAGTAAAAGGTAATAAAGATCATTCAATTACTGAAAGAGATGAAAATTATGTAAGATAATTATTTTGACTAAATAGTTAGTCAAAATAATTATGTAAAATACATCGCATATATTGATTTCTCTATGTATTTGGTAAGGAATTACAGCTGCAACATTGTACAAAAATGCATGAATGATAAACTATAAATCAAACTGCATACATATCACAATATAAAGAGAAATTACTAAACTCACATTCAAGACTTAATCATAAAGATAATAGTACCAGATATGATAAGTTCTACTCATGAAATCCACAATATTGATCTGCTTCTTCTGAATCCAAATATACTTTAAGAGTAAAAAAGTGCAATTTCAGTAAAGCATACTCCAATTTTCCAAAAAGTAGATCATGTTCCATATATTTTATCAAAAGCATTCACAAAGTACAGAAGTGCAAGCTTTCACAAATTGTTTTTTGATAAAATTTTGGACCTTTCTCTAAATGCATGAGAGCGGTTTAAATACTGAACTAAATAATTCACAAATAGATTATTACACAAAAAGCTGAGGAGGTTTCAAACAACCTTCCTCATAATAATTAAACTAAATTACAATATAGAAATTAAAATGACAAGACTGCTTAGTTGGGTTGATTTCCTTTTGTCACTTGGTCTTTGAGCTGACAAATATCTATAATTGGCTTCATTTGAGTGGGTTGAGTGATCCCAGATCTCAATTTTCCTTTCAATATGACATTTTAAAGTGTTGGAAACACCTTTCTCATGGAATCAGTTAAGGATCGCAGAGTCATGCACTGGTTATGTGGTCTGATCAAGAAATTCCAGTATTTTTCTTGATCCAATTTAGTTATATGTTTAATTGATTCTTCCTATTTATCAATGCTTTCCTTCCACTGCTTTTCTAATAGCTTGCCCTCTACAATTGCTTCAGTTTTACATTCTTCAATAAGTTTTGCATTCTGAAGCTGTTCATTGACAGACTCAATGATTTTTCTTGCTACATTGGTTTCCTTTGAAGTTGCTTTCTCTACTTGTTTTAATTTCATCTCCAAATCTTTGAATAAAATATCCTTATGAGATTTGTTAATCTTTGGGAGATCAACCTTCTTCCCTTCCTCAGATTCTTGCCAAGAAATAAACTCAGAAATTTTCCTATCAATCCTTTCACCTTCCAATTTTCTGTTTTCCACTTGTTGAGTCAATATGTTACTTATTTCACAGTATGAGTTAGTAGCAGAGATTTTTTGGCAGAAACTCTCTTTCTATTGTTTCAACTGTGAATCACATTCAAGTTCTTCTTTAATGAATTGTTCTATCTTAGGTTGACTCTTGAGCTTATCCATTGCTACTTCTATCTGTGCATATTTCTCAGAGATGTGCACTTGATGCTGCGATTTTAGCCTTTCAAATTCTTTCTGGAACTATGCCATTTGCATTTAATCTTGCTTATTGGAATTATGTTTCTCCTGTTCCAGTTGTTTTTCTATTAATTGAACTCTTTCTTCTCTTTGTCTAAGCATAAGTTTCACTTATGCTGCTTTATCAATCGTAGCATTTTCATATGCTCCTGCAAACTGTGAAATTTTAGTAAGATGTTCAATTGGATTGACAAGAGTGTCTTTCCAAACAATATCTACTGACTCATTACTAAGGGCTATCATTGTTTCATCGATTCTTCTTCTTTTTATCCTCTTTACTACAAATTTATGATTTGGACTGTAGAAAATGTCCAATGGAGGTATCTCTTCAATATTCAAAACAATTTCTTCAGTAGGGAAGGTCGAGATGATTTCCTAATCTTGAACACCTGGAGTTTGATGAAGTGTTATTTCTGTTTTTGGTAGCTTGTGAATATGTTCAGGAGTATGAAAGCTTGATGATCCTTCAGGATTAGGATTAGGTGGCATTTGAAGTTTTTCAGTAAACTTCTACCATTATTTTCCTAAATGCTCCACTTGGGATTTTTTTTTCTGCTCAGGTGTAGATTGAATTTCCTGAAGTTCTTTAGAAGATGAATTTTCTAATCCAGCTTCATCAGTTCTTTCCTCAACATGTATGTCAATTCCTTTAATTTCATCTTCAATTATTTTATCAGGGCTTTCATATTTATTTTCAGAATGATATGAATCTTGGGACTCATGTTTGGAATGCTATAAATCCTAAACTAATTTCTCTAGGGACTCATCTTTAGACATATCTTTTGGATCATCATCTAGGCTGATACTAGGAGTTGGCTCACTAATTTCCTCTATTTGCAATAGGTCCAATGGGACTGTGTAATATTCCAAATTAGGAAAAGCAGTAATATTGAACATAAAATTGGAATGTACAACAAATATCAATACAAACACATGAGAAAATCATAGATCCATTATATTATGTATCATAGCAACAAAAATATACAATATGTTGAGGAAAAAATCACTCAAACTAGGAAAACAAGCCTCCAATGCTCAAATACACTAAAACCACAAATGTTGCTACTATACCGAAATGCCGGAGTACATGACAACACATTCCTAGTGAGGGTTACTACAGATAGAAAATGGAAACAATCAGATCTACTGATGTGATGCTCAAAAGGTGCTGAAAATGGAGAACTAGTCTCTCAAGCACAATCCCAAGACAACCCAGAAAGGGTTTCTTGAAATACCAAATATGAAAAAAGTGCAGACTACGAATATAGGGTTGAATCACGCTATATCACTGCTAAAATATGGCTGATATAACAAAAAAATGGTTGTAACTCCCCCTCTCTAGCTTTCCAGGTGAAGGGCTGCTCCCCTCACAAGGAAACTAGCTCATAAATAGGGTTTCTCAACCCTCCACTGCAACACCCTGCAAAATAACACAATTCCTCAAGGAGATTGCATTGTGGCTGAAGGTGGATGCTTGGCCCAATGCCATATGGTGTAAATTAATCTCAGAATATCTCTCCCGAGTGGGCACTCAAAGTCCCAAAGGTAGAGTGTGGGATTACCGCCTTGAAATACCCTTGTACTAAAAAGTACAACAAACTCCGCTAAACAGCTGAAGCATGCAAGAAGTCATACGACTCAAAATAAAAAATATTCTGAATGCCTCTCATGGCTGCCATCCCCTTCCTTATATGCTTGGTGAGCTTCCTCACCATTGGCCCCACTCATTTATGATGCTACTTCCATGCAAAGACTCCTCCTCCAAAACTGTGCTGTCCCCACTAGCTCCACTCTCTCCTGTGGTAGCGCTGTTGATTTGGTCAACCTTGACCCAGTCTACATGCATTGACCCCTTTCACACCAAGGGTTGCTTTATTTCAGCTAGCTAAACTGATCCACATTCATACTAGAAGTGGTTTTATTCCTAATAAATATATTTAAGGGTCTCTTTACCCCACTTATTCATCTAAGATATGAATAGAAACAACGTATAATATTCCAACTAGCTAAAATATAATTGGGAATATTATAGTCCTCCCCTCCCAAATGTTTCTTTTACTCAAGAAAAAGTAAAGAAGGATGCTAAAAAATCTTCTCTCCTTCCCAAGTGGCATCCTCATCAAGTATATTCATCCATCGAATAAGATATTCTCTAATCACCTTGTTTCTTAGCTGCCTCTCTCGAGTATCTAAGATAGCCTCCGGTTGTAAAACTAGATGGCCCTCATCATCAATAGGTGGGAGATCCATGGTGGCAACCATATGTTCTCCAATGGCCTTCTTGAGGCATAAGACATGAAAAATGTTATGGATCTTGCTTCCAATGGGGAGCTCCAACTCATATGCTACTTCCCCAACACAACAGATCACTCTGTATGGCCCATAGAATTGAGGCTTAAAATTTTCAACCCCTTTCTCCTTTAGTGTAGACTGTCTATATAGCTGAAGACGGAGATAGACCAAATCATCAACCTCAAACTGCCTCTCTATCCGACCACGGTTTGCATATAACTTCTGTTGGTTTTGTGCTGTAGAAATGTTGTCCTTGAGGGCTTGGAGTATATCCTAACTCTCCTGAATCCACTCCTTTGCTCTAAGAGCCTTGCTTGCCCCAAACATCACATCAGAAAATGATAGAGCATCATATCCGTAAAGAGTTGAAATGGGGTCATGCCGATGGACATGTGAAAAGTTGTGTTGTAGCAATACTCCCCCAAATGGAGCCAGCGCAACCATGCCTTCTGTTTCCTCGAAACATAGTTTTCCCAAGTAGCCTTCCAGCCAATTGTTTACTATCTCTGTCTGTCCATTGGTATGTGGGTGATAACTGGTAGTTGGTGTCAACTCAGTACCCATTAAATGAAAAATATCTTGCCAAAAGCCACCCATGAAGCGACTATCATGATCACTGACTATGGTCTTTGGAAGACCGTGGAGTCTAAAGACATATATAAAGAAGACCTCGACCACCTGTGAAGTAGTATATCATGAAGAAATAGCAAATAAATGTGAATAATTTGTTATTCAATCAACAACTACAAAGATACAATCCTTACCCTGAACTGTAGGTAGACCAGTGATGAAGTCCATGGAAATACTCTCCCATTTTCCTTCCAGAATAAGGAGTGATTGCAACAATCCTGCAGGATGGGTGTGTTCTCCTTTTTTCTACTGGAAAACTATGCACTTATTGATGTGTTGGAGCACATCCTCCTTGAGACCATTCCATGATAATCTCTCCCGAATAGCTCGGTATGTCTTGGTGAATCCTTGATGTCTGGAAAGTGGTGAATCATGTGATGCCTACAAAATATTCTTCTTGAGTCTAGAATATCTAGCTAAGAATATTTGGTCTCAGTAATAGACGACCTCATCCATCACTCTATACCTCTCATCAGTCACCTGACCATCTACGATTTCACATGCAAAGTGGTCTTTGGAATACTCCACCAACAACTAGGCCTTCCAATTTGTATCCATACTCATCAAAGATAGCGCTGTTGGCCTCTGAGATAGAACATCTTCCACTACATTGCTCTTCCCATTGACATATTCAATTTCAAATTCATATGCTTGGATCTTTCTCACCAATTTTTGTTTTCTCTCATGCAGCTGCTTCTGCTCAACAAAGAACTGAAGACTATTGTGACCAGTCTTCACTCGGAACCTGTTACCCACCAAATATTGCCGGAACTTGGCTAAGGCATGCATGCTAGCCAACATATCCTTATCATATATAGGATACAATATCTCATGTGGCAGAAAATTCTGACTCTCAAAATCTATGGGGCGCCCCCCTTGCATCAAAACTGCTCCAATGCCCTCCCCTGAAGCATCACATTCCAGTAAAAAGGGCTGGGTGAAATCCGGTAAAACCAACATTGTGCAGATACTAATAACTTCCTTGAGCCTATAAAAGGCTCTCTGCGTTGTTTCTGCCCAACTGAAAGCTCCATTCTTAGTCAAATTTTTAAGGGGTGCTTCTAGTTGAGAGAACCCTTTGACAAACTTCTGGTAGTAGGTACAAATGCCTACAAACCCCCAAAGTTCTATGACATTGTTTGGTTCGGGCCAATCCCTGATAGCACAAATATTCTCTTCATGAAATCTCACTCCATCTACTCCAATGATGTGGCCCAAATAGAGCATCTCTGTGAGTCCAAAATCGCACTTGGAGAGCTTAGCATAGAATTGATGCTCCTCAAGAATGCATAATACTGCCTCAATATGTTGTAGATGCTCCTCCCATGTGTGGTTGTAAATAATAATGTCATCAAAGAAGACCAATAAAAACTTCCTCAAGTGACCACGAAAAATTTTGTTCATTCAAGGCTGGAAGGTTTCAAAAGCATTGGTTAGCCCAAAAGGCATCACCAAGAACTCAAAATGGCCATAGTGGCATCTAAATTTGGTCCTGGGGATATCTTGGTCCCTCACTCTGATTTGATGGTACCTTGACCTCAAATCAATCTTTGAAAATTACTTGGATCCCCTTAGCTCATCCATCAATTCATCGATCCTCGGGATTGGATATCAGTTCTTCATTGTCTTCTTGTTCAAGGCCCTATAGTCAATGCACATCCTCAATGTGCCATCCTTCTTTTTTACCAGGACTACTGAAGAATCAAAAGGACTGGTGCTATGTCGGATATGTCCTAAAGCCAAGAGATGTCGAATGGATTTTTCAATATCATCTCTGTAGGCTTTGGGATTCCTATAGGGTGTGGTGATCACTACTTGGATCCCCTACTCTAACTGAATAGTGTGCTCAAATACTTGATCAGGTGGCCTCCCTGGTGGAATATATCCAAATATTGTAGAATAGTGGTCTAAAATAGACTGTACATCCTGGTGTACCAATGCACCTTTGCCCCCTGCTTCTGACATATGCAGTTATTTTACCCATTCTATGTCCCCTCTGTGTAAAGCAGACTCCATCCTATGTGTTGAGACAATCTGGGGTGGATAGGTGTGCATGCATTTGATTTTCTGATGCTTGCCACTCCCCTTCTATCTTCATTCCATATCCAAGGTTTCCCAATCCGTGGTAGCCTTCCCTAAGGTGATTAACCACTGAACACCCAATATCACATTGCTGTCTGGAATATCAACCATAAAGAAGTGGTTTGTCAATGTATAAGTTCCCATAGTGATAGTTAATGCTAGAACATATTTGGCACACTGCATGTTTCTAGCCCCTGGAACCAAAACTGAGAAGCCCTAAAAATCTTCCATGGGAATGCCCCTCCTCTGCACTAACTGAGTATCAATAAAGTTATGGGTAACCCCACTTTCTATCAACACTGATATTCTCTACTCCTGAAAAGTGCCTCTAACTCTCAATGTTAGATACTTGGGAACTCCCCACAAAGCTGCAAGAGTCCCTCGAGTTGGAGAAAATTCTCCCTCCACACCACCTGCTGGTGGTGAAAACTCTCCTGATGCTACAACGCTGGTATCCTTCTCCAAGCCTTCTGCTTCCTCCTTTCCTCATTAGCGAACACCTCAATACAATGTGCCTTTCCCGCAACACATCGGTGTCCTAGTAACCATGGTTCTTGACAAGTGAAGCAAAGTTTTCTCCTCCTTAGATCTCCCTAGACATCATCATCAAGATATCTCTTCTCATGATTCTCCTTTGAGGGGAGAAACTTCACTTCTTTACCCTTTTCTTGAAAGGAGAAATTATGCTGAAAAGGGGATTTTGCTTTGGGTAAAGCATGTTATAGATCTCTATCTCTCTCCATAGCCTCTTGGAGCATAGTTTGTCTAGTGGATTTCACCAACCCATGCAATGGTTCAACCAACCCATCAATAAACATGCACACCCACCTAAACACAAATAGGTCAGATACCATGACTGAGAGCTTTAGAAATTCAGAGATGTAAGTCTTTGGATCTCCTATTTTCTTGAGATTGGTTAGCTCAACAAAATGTGCTTTTGGATTCCTGGGATCAAATATCTCCACCAATCTCCGGGTGAATTCTACATAAGAAGTGACACTAGCATTCCCTAGTGTATATAGGCCATGAAACCACCACTCATGAGCTTCACCTTCTAGGTGCAGCGCTGCTATCTGTTGAGATTGCAACAAGATGATGAGCTTAGTGGAAAGGAGTCGCCTTCACTAAGTGGGCCCGCAGGCTATTTTTGGCGCAAAGTATATTTTTAGACTATGTATATTTTTAGACATGTGGATCATGATTCTATGAGTTGCAGGATGCTATTTGTGGAGGGTTGGTCAAGTTGGAAAAATAGATGGACTTGTATTTTTAGAAATATTGGGCATAATCTATTTTTAGATTGCCAGTCTAAAAATAGGGATGTCAAATATTATTAGCTCTTAATAATATTTAGACTCTAAACATTATCTTATTCTCTTGGAGCACTTCAGTTTGATGCCTAGAAGTGGCACATGCAGCTGACAGAAGGAATTACGCAATTCCTAGGGTTTAGTGGAGCTATTGCATGGAGGACTTTAGTTAGAACTCATGTGACAGAGTTTGGTGGAGTTGATTGAGGAGGTAATGGAGTTTTGTTCAGTTTAACTAATCTAAACATAGTTGAGCTATTTGTATTCAGTTAAACTAATTGATACAATTAGTGAGAGTGGTGTGAATTAATTATTAATTAATTCACTAATTAAATACTCATTAATCAACTAAAGAATACATTAGTTAACTTCAGTGCATGGACAGTTTCAGTGGAGACCAGTGCAGGAATAGGTGAAAGAGCATGTTAACTATCAGTTGTGACTATACTGTTGCTATTTGCAACACACAGATAGGTGGAGTAAGCCCATGAGGATTGCACAGTTCAGGCTGGTGGTTTATCTATATAAAGAGGCCATCCCATAGCATTGAAACAAGCAATAGAGGTTGGCTATCAAGTGGAAAAAGGTTGGAGCATGATTTTTGCTAGATCTAGCTTGATAGTGTGTAGCAAGTGAGGTAGTGCTAAGAGCTTGCAAAGAGCTTTGTACTATGATTGTTGCATGATCTCCATAACATGTATAATATACAGATAGTTGGGCTTTTCAGCTTTAAGCTTTCCCATTAAATACTGTGTTCATATGTGTGATTGTTTGTGGTTTTAATGTATGCATGAAATTGATTTTATTTCCGCATGTGATGATCAATGGTAGAAGAGATTCTGTATTATGCATGAAGCTAAAATAGTGTGTGATCAGGAGAATCTCGGTGAATAATATATCAATTATTCAAATTTTCTACACTATCTTGATGGCCTCCATCTCTGAAACTCTATTTAGTTGAAAATAAGTATCCAACTTCTCTACCCAAGCCTTGGATGTGCACTTGGGTGACCCATCACAAGAGGGAAAAAATAACCTGCCCATAGTATGCAGTAGAGCTTGGTTCTGCATGCACCCTCCACTTTTATGCTGATTGTGGGATCTTCTACCATCCTTGATTCGATAGAACTCTTGGAAGTTCAGGTGCTCCTTGAACCTCTGAGATTGAGATTCATATTCTAAGAAATAATCACCAAGGGTTTCTTCTCTTCGTGGCCCTCCCACCTCATTTCCAGTTGATAGGAATGTGGGCATGGTGGAGCGTTGTGAAGAAGACTATACTACTGATTGCTCACACCATAAATGTGAAGTGCCGAAACTTTATCCATGGTGAAACCCTCTAGGGGATTCCTTCTGCCTTTCTAATCTCATCTCCTTGATATCTTTAGAAATTTTCTGCATGGCCTGAAGAAGAATTTTTGGGATCTCCCTTTCCTCCATTTCTATAGATGTATTTCCCCACAAGCTGAGCCAAGATTATGCTCTGATACCACTGTAATATTCCAAATTAGGAAAAGCAATAATATTGAACATAAAACTAGAATGTACATCAAATATCAATACAAATACATGAGCAAATAATAGATCCATTATATTATGTATCATAGCAGAAAAAATATACAATATGTTGAGGAACAAATAACTCAAACTAGGCAAAAAATCCTCTAATGCTCAAATACACTAAAACCACAAATGTTGCTGCTATACCGAAATTTCGGAGTACATGACAGCGCAGTCCCTGTGAGGGTTACTATATCTAGAAAATGGAAACACGTAGATCTACTGCTGTGATGCTCAAAAGGTGCTGAAAATGGAGAACTAGTCTCTGAAGCACAATCCCAAGACAACCCAGAAAGGGTTTCTTGAAATACCAAAGATGCAAAAATTGCATACTACAAATCTAGGGCTGAATCACGATGTATCACTGGAGCTCTACTGAAATATGGCTGATATAACAAGAAAATGGTTGTAGCTCCTGTTTTTGTCTCGTGTTTTGATAGTTTGGAAAATCAAAAGACAAGGCAACATCAGAACCAATATTTAGAGTTACAGGATCTAGTCCTCCTGCTCTCAGAGAGGGATCTCTCAAATTATTTGTTTTTGCAAAGGTTTATCTTGTGTGCTTTGAGTATTGGTTTTAGAATAGTTATTAAGTGCAAGTGTTTGTTTATTTGTTTGGTTGAATTGATACAACAGAACATAAAAGGTCTAGGAAAGATAGATAGAAAGGGGAAATGTCAGCTTCATTGGGCAATGGAGTCAAAATGAGGTCATGGAAAACTTATCAATGGATGTGGGATATCAAAGGGCAAATATAACTTGGCCGCAAGATCCTTTGGTTTTGGAATGAGATGGACATCAATGATTTGGAAAGAGAAGTTTAATTCTCAACAAAGTGAAATTGAAACACTACTTGAACAATAAAGAGCTATTTGATAGACAGGGCTAACCATGAATTCTACAAACCACACTTCAAGAAAATATTGACTTCAAAACAACTTTTAAAATGAAATCTAAGATTCGGGGAACACCCTCTTTCCTCAAATATTTTATTTCAAATGACTTAGAAAACATAAAATATTCACTGATAATTACAGTCATAGAAGAGGGAACACCTAAATTTATCTATGATCACAACTATAACGACCTTTAAGCCAACTGTTCAAGCAAGGGCAAGGGGCAAGATCAGAACAGACCTCCTTGGCTCACTGTAAACAAAGAAACTTCAAAGGGATACTTCAATAACAGCCTTTAAGTGGCAGCAGACAAGTAGGGAGAACCATAAATCATGCTGAAACCAAAATTTTGAACTATTAAGGAAATAAACAAGCATGAGGACTAAAGAGAGAGATTAAAGACTCTAAAATACCTCAGCAGAAGAAAACATAAAACAATGAAGGATAAACAGGTCTAAGGTGCTTCCAAGATTCATTTCTTAGCCTAAAAATTTCATCCTATTGTAGTAAGAATTTATGGAACAAAATGAGAACAGGGGAAAACATTAAACAGTTCAGAATACTTCACCAACAACCAAGCTCATGGATCCAATGATAGAGCCTTCTCAAGAACAAGCATGCAACAACATCATCAGGGCTTCCAAGACTTCAATTTCTTCTTCAACTTCAACAGACTATCTATTATTTCAGAGAGTTTCAGTATTACAACTAGTAATCAAACAACCAACCTTTACAATAGATTCCTCAACAATTTTTTATAGAGGAATGAGGAGGTCAAAAGAGGGGAAAGATATTCTGAGTTCAATTAATACAGTTAATGCTTCTCGGCCTTTGAGGGGCTCAAGGGAGAAGTTTACAAATATTTTCCTATATTAATGGGTTTACATTAAGTAATTTAAGCTTGCTGGAAGCTTATGTTGAATTTAAGGCTCTGTGTCATCTTTTGCAATAACTCTGCTGATAGTTTATATTAATTTCTTTGATTCGAAATAACTATTCAGCTGTAAGGGGAAGATATGCTCTGTTTTGGTCATTACTCGGCCTATGTCGAATGCTATGAAGACACAGGTGGTAATCTGGTTGCTGAGAGGAATCAATTTGCCTCTGACAAGGCAGTGGAGGCATCCTATATCTTGATAGATATCCTTGATTTGTCTTTAACTGTGTTTAATTCACTGGATTAGGCCTTTGATAATCGAATTTAGCCGTAATCCATTAAACTATATAATCCATGTTTAATCCTTCTTTTCTGCTGTGTTTGGGTCTTCAACACTGATACTCTTTGTTTAATTTACTTCTTTGTGTCTTGTTGATGTGCAGGTGTGTACAAGGTCCACATGGCATAAATGCCCATAAGTCATTGATGAAATGTGAAATTGAACCCTATAAATGGTTTTCCTTTTAATGAACGAAAGTCTGGAGGGTTTTCACCCTTGGCTTTAATTTTCTTTTTGAAACATTTGAAAACCCTTTAATATCTTGCAAAATACAAAAAAAATTAAGAAATCCTGCATATTTTGTAAAAACTGCTATGGAGGTTTCGGCTCAGAGCGTGGTCGTTGGATGACAACATTCAACAGTGGAGATTGCGTGTGAAGATCAAAAGTGGCGGTTGATGGATAAGCGGTGGAAGTTTATATCAAAGCCGTTGATTTTGTAAAGATCGACAGTGGGGAGCGACCCGGGAGACATAATGAAGCAGGGCCACTTTTTGATGAAAACATATGAAATACAAAGGAAATGAGGAAATTTCCTTTGGCAAAGAGAAAAACATAAAAAGTAAATTTGGGTTTCGGGATGATCGTGGACCATTGGATCAGATCTGCCCACGAAATCAACGGTGGATATTGCTCTGAGAAACCCTTTAGGAAAGGGGGAGGGCGATAGCATATGGCCAGATTAAAATTGAGTCGTTGATCTACAGAGATCAACAGTGGGAGTCGCGCATGATAAAGCATGATAAAACAGGGGAAAGTGGTTTCGAAGAGTAAAACAAGCAGTATCGTGTGGCGAAATGGGAGGAAGGTGGTTTCACCTTTTTGAACGCGATATGCCTTGGAAGGCGACACGTGTCTTTTGAAAACAACCTATATCGCGTAACTTTTGAAAATTAACCTCCACGCTGAAAGCTGCATGAAAATCCATGTGGGCCGTCAGATCTAGGCCCCTAGATCTAACGGTGGAGGGCAAACGCGAAACTGACTAGATGTGCGAGGAATAAAAGGCATGGTGGTTTTAGTATGGACCGTCCGATCAGGGGATCGACGGTGGAGATTAGTTCTGGAGGAAGGTAGGACCCACATGGGGCAGGCCTGTCGAGATCAATACAAGCCGTTGGATATACAGGATCAACGGCCAGGATTCGATCTGGGGTATAAATGAAAAAACACAAAGGAGGAGAACGGGTTAACGAAGACCGTTGATCTACAGAGATCAACGAATGTGGATTGGCCAAAAAAATTATAACGCAGGGTGCATGAATTATAACCAAATTTGGGAAACGCATTCTGGACCGTCCAATCTTGAGACGTGGACAACCCAGATGCAATTGGGGCTTGGCGATCAGTGGGGAAAATAACATGGAGTGTGACGATGCGATTGATTGTGAGCCGTCGATCTGCAGATCAGATCGACGACAGAAATGGATCGGGGAAAGTCAATCGTGGGAGGAAATAAAATGTGCCTGATGAAAAAGTGCCGATGCGATTTGGCGCCGTCCGTTGATTTAGTCTGGGATCAATGGCGGATATTGTTTCACATCATACACCGGCGGAAAACCTTTAATACATATGAAAACCCAAACTTTAATGAAAAAAAAAAGGTTTGATGTATTGGGGGTAGGTTTATATATATATGAAGTGGTCTTGTGCCCGACTGTGGGGCCATTGCTCTATATGAAATGCGAGAGGCCCAGGGCTTATACATGGAAAGGGCCAATCGCATCGGAAACATGGAGATGGTCTTTCAATCTAACCATTTGATTTTCTCCGATGCGATTAGCGCTTCGGGACTTTTAAGTCTTGGTCTCGGGCATAAGTTATATGGAGTAAAATGGAGGGTGGGTTTTATATAATGGGGCTTCAATCGCATCGGAACTTTTGATGCGGGCTTTTCAATCTACCCATTTTTTTCATTAAAAACATAACTCCGACGGGTTTAGACCAAAACTTAGGGAAAGTGGGTTTATGAACTTTACAAAGGAAAATAATGCATCGAAGATGAGTTAGACAATGTTTTAGTGCCCGATTGCGGGCACAAGGTTTATATGAGACAATAATATGATTAGGGGTTATGTGATAAGGGGCCAATCGCAATCGGAGGCTTCATGATAAGAAAAGAAGTTGCGCGCCCCGATTTCTTCGATGCGATAAGCGCCTTATGGGCTTAGTGCTTGGTTCCAGCACCAAGGCGTATGGTGGGGAAGTGGTTTAGGATTTAGCCCAAAGGCCCGGCTTAAGCCTATAATACAAAACGTGTATTTTTATGATTTTTTGAGGATTTTCTGATGGATTTGGCAGTTTCGACAGAGTTTAAAAGGAGTTTTATACTCTGTAAAGAGGATTTTCATGAAGGGAAGAAGGGAAATAATAAAAAATGGAGGAATTATATTGGGAATAAAGGGGTAAAAATAAATGTTAGTTTTGAGTGAAGAAGGGGAAAATGGGATTTTTACAACAGTCTTTTCTTCATGGAAAAACAACAGAATTTCTGAGTTTAAAGGGGGAAAAGTAGCGACGATTAACCAAAGGATAGAAAATCTTCAGAAGACTTTAAGCACCAACAATTTTGGCAATAAAATTTTTTCTTGAAGGCTGTCCAAAATGATTTAGCCACCCCTCGATATGAATTTTTTTTTATAGGTGGCTAACAGTGGCTCCACTTGGGGATGGTGCCTTCTTGAAGGCATCAAGAATTTTAGACTTGCATTCTCTGGGGGCTGATCAGTGCCTTATCCATTGGGATGCCTCTCTTCATTTGAATGGTATTATTTTGCTCTGAAAAATATTAGTAGCCATAAAAAATAATGGATTTTTCATCAACACAATCTTTCTACCTACCCAATCCTACTGATCTAACATTTTTTCTTCTTTTAGAGTGCACTTGGATTGGCAAACTCTCTTACAAAATTTTATTCTTTTGAAAGCATAAAATATAATCGATTTCTACTTCTTATGTCTCCATGAAATCAGATTAAACAGTTGAGTTCATATTCTTCTCTACCTAATCTACTAATCTGCTAGGATTAAACAGTCTAACAGATTTTTATTCACTAATTTCTAAAACATAATTTTAAAGCATACAAGTCAGGATTGAATAGTATAACTTGTTGCTGATCTATGGCATAAAACAACAAGCTGCACATAGATATTATTTTGCAGAAAATTAAATCAAAATGGAAGGCTTAAGGTCTGAAATTTCAAGCACTTCCTTCATCTTTTTTCAGCTCTGTTTTTATTTCTGTTTGAGCTGTTCTTTGCTTGTTCTATGGTTCAGATTTTGAGATGATTAGAACCAGTTTTACCTCTATTTTGACTCAAAATTTGAAACAGATTAGAGTCATTCTTGTTTGAAAACTTAGGTTCAGATTTTGAGCATGTTTGAACCTTTAATTTCTAACCTAATCTACCTACTGATAAGCCAAGATTAAGCTGTTTGGAAAATCAATTTCACTAACCTATCAACAGTCAATTTAAAACTAATTAGCCATGATTAGGTTGTATGGCTAACTAGAAGTGTGTTTCAGTAGTGGAATTTGAGCTTGCACACTTTCAGATTTTGCTCCTCTTTTTTGGTATGGGGCTGCACCTTTATTGTTTTTACAATCTGCCCTCTTTTCTCTTTTTTACTGTTTTTGTATTTTTATTTTTCTAACTTTGAATGCAACGCTTCAGAATATGATATTTACAATGAAAAATAAAATTCTTTGAAACTCATGATTCCTGGCAGAAGTAATGCTTTAGCATCCTGCCATTGACAGGACCTCCATACAGATCTTCTCCATTCAATTCTTTCAAGAAAAATGCATTGTGACCCCTCTCAGCATGGAAAATATAAGGGCCTTTCCACAAGTTCTCAAACTTGCCATGTTTTCCCTCCTTCTCTCCTTGAATCCCATTTAAGAACAACATTTCCAACCTGGAAATAGTTTGCCTTAGTCCTCTTATCAAATAGTTTCTTCACATTTTCTTGGACTAACTGCGTCCTTTCATATACTTCTTCTCTGGTCTACTGTAAATGGATGGTTTGATTTATTCTCCTCTGCATATCATTCTCTTCGACCTGCACTTCTTGAAGGAGTTTCATGACTGGAACTCCTATTGAGGTGGGAAAGACTACATCCATGCCATAGACCAGCTGATAGGGAGACATATTTATTGACTTTTTTGTAGTTAACCTATCAGCCCATAAGGCATGAACCAGCTTACTGTGCCATGATTTCTGATTCTGTTCCAACAATTTTTTGATGATATTGATGAGGTTCTTGTTGGAAGATTCAACTAATCTATTTCCTTGGGGATAGTAGGCAGTAGAATGGCCCAAGGTTATGTGGTATTTGTAACAGAAGTCAACCATCTTCTTAGATTTGAAAGCAGTAGCATTATCTGTTATGATTTTTCCGGGACAACCAAATCTGGATTGGATATTTGTTTCAAGAAACTTGATAATGACAGAGTCGTTAGCATTTCTGGAGGGTATAGCTTCTATCCACTTGGTAAAGAAGTCAGTGGCCGTGAGGATCCACTTATGTTGAGCTGAGGAAGATGGGTGAATTTCCCCAATGAAGTCTAAACCCCATTCTTGAAAAGGTGCCTCAACTCTGATAGGATGTAATGGTAAGGGAAGGAGTTTTCTTTTGCCATCAAAAATTTGACACTTATGGTAAGACATGACCAACTTTTGAGTATCTGAGAAAAGGGTAGGCCGATAGTAACCAGATCTAAGAATTTTGTTCGTTGTGGCCTTCCAGTAGAGGTGTCCTCCACATTCTCCGTCATGCAACTCATGCATGATTTTCCCTGCATCATCTTCAAGTAAACATTTAAGAAAAATTCCAACAACATTTTTCCAATACAATACCCCATTTAAGATGCAAAAACTTAAAGCTTTTTGTTTCAAAAATCTAGCTTTAGTTTTAGATAAAGAAGGAGTGGCATTCAAATATAAAAGCACATAAATAATGTCAGCATACCAAGGAGAATTCAGAAATGTTTCTTCAATGACAGGAGCAGTAGATTCTTCTATTTCTTCCAACACATCTACCATATTCATGTCTAGTGCTTGGAAGTTAGACTCAGCCATAAGTTTCACTAATCCTTGCCCTTTAATTAGTTTGGTGGGCCTAATTTCTAAGTCATACTCAAGAATAGTTGCAATCCATTTTCCCCTTTTACCATCAAGGTCTTGACTTAGAATGTCCTTGAAAACGGTATGTGGAACAAAAACAATTATGTGAGAGTGTAAAATATAGATCCTAAAGTCATTTAAAGCTTTCACTAATGCTAAGGCTTGCTTCTCCATGATGTTATATTTGAGAGGAGAATCTCTTAAGGCCCTACTAAAGAAGGATATTGGTTGTTCTTTCCCCAATTCATTCTTTTGAAGTAATACTGCAGCTATTGTATGCTTAGATGCAAAGGAAAAGATATAGAAGTCTTTGGTGAAATCTAGACTAATCAGGACTGGTGTTTGAGTAAGAGCTTGTTTGACCAGTTCGAATGATTGTTTAGCTGGTAAATTCCATTTTACACCTACATATTTCTTAAGCATGTTTGTAATGTTTTTTAATAGCTCGGCAAGGTTGGGGATAAATATCCTCAAAAAATTAATCTTTCCAATGAAAGATTGTAATTCTTTGAGGCTTCTTAGATGGCTGATCTGCAATATGCCATCTATCCTTGTAGGGTCTATCTTGATTCCCTCTTCTGAAATTATATGGCCAAGAAGTTTACCTTATTGGATACCAAAGAGTGTCTTCTTGGGATTCAATGACAAGCCAAATTTCCTACACTTCTCAAAAACTTTTCTCAAGTGAAATAAATGTTCTTCATCAGTTTTTGAGAAAACGGTTATGTCATCAAGGTAAATGATTATGAAATAGCCAATATCTTCAGAGAAGGCTATGTCCATGGCCCTTTGGAAGGTGGCCCCTGTGTTCATCAATCCGAAAGGAATTTTGACATACATAAAGGTGCCCTAAGGTGTGGTAGAAGCGGTTTTGATTTGATCACTTGGGAGCACTAACACTTGGTTGTAACCTGAGAACCCAACTAAGAGGGATATCATTTTTGACCCAAATACCCTTTGAAGTATATGGTCCATCTTGGGTAAGGGGTAGTTGTCTTTTAAAGAGGCCCTATTTAAATTTCTGAAGTCAATACAGAGCCTGATTTCCCCTGTTCTCTTTCTAATAGAAACTAAGTTTGATACCCATTCTGAAAATCTAATGGGTACTATGATCCCAGCATCATTCATTTTTTCAATTTCTGCCTTAACTAAAGGTAGTAAGAGAGGGTTTATTCTCCTTAGCTTTTGTTTGAAATGATTTTGATTTTCTTTAAGAGGGATTTTGTGCTGAATGATGCTGGTATCATACGATTTCAGGTCTTTGTATCCCCAAGAAAAAACGTCTTTAAAATCTTTGAACAACTCTATATATAGCAACTTTATGTGAGCTGGGAGAGTGCTGGAAATTTTAATCATGTTGGGTTCTGCTAGGCTGCCTATGTTATGCTCTTCTACATTTGTTTCCATAGGCTCCATTCTCGGTTCTTTGGCTAGATCATTAAAATAAAAAATGTGTTCTAAAGGTGTGCGATCTCTTGGAATTTTATCATTCTTGCATTGTAAAACTTCCAAGTATTCTTGGTCTGCGTTGTCAATTAAATCTATTTCAAAAGAATTCTCATAATGATTTATATCAGCAGAATATGTCATTTCAACTTCTAGAATTTGTTCAATATACAAACAGTTTTCTTTATGGCTGGTTTCTGATATTGGTATGTAGAAATCGTTTTCTGATTTTAAGAAATCATCTGTGTTTGTTAGAATCAAACACTTGCCAGTGATATTTGTTATCAGGAACAACAGGCCTTTGTTTTAATTTTATGCTAAGCTGTTCATTTATCTCAGGTATTTGGCAGTCACTGGCATTAAAATTGAGTTCATTTGCTAGATGATTTAGTGCTCTAGGAATAAAAACAAGTTCATATTTTTCAAAGGTTTTCAATAAATCAAGGGCAGCGTTCCGATATTCCCTAAGCCTTGGATTTTTAGTTGAGTATTATCCTTTGATTTGTCTTATGATAAGTTCAGAATCTCCTAAGATTGATATCTTTTGGGCTTCTAATTGTTTAAGCAATTGTAAGCCTAGAAGAAGTGCTTCATACTCAGCAATATTGTTAGTGCATGGGAAATCTAATTTATATGAAAAACTCTGATTTTTATTTTGAATCCAAACACCTGCCCCTGCACTTGTTTTATTACAGGATCCATCCAAGTTTATTGTCCAAAGTATATTTGCTTCATTTTCATTTTCTTATTGCTGTTGATTGCCAACGTTTTGTATCTGATTTGAGGGAAGTTCTGATTGTTCTGGTAGACTGGTTGGGTCTATGTTTTCCTTTTCTTGTTGAGTAATTTCATCTTCGTTGCATAGGATAAAGGAATATAAACTTGATTGAATGGAATAGATTGGAGAGTTGTTCGGTTTGTCTATGTTGCTCACCATGTACTTCATGTGAGATTCCCTGTATAGTCTTATGTTTTGGTTAAAAACAGGGATGGTGGCATAAGACATGTCCATTTGAAGGCTTCCTTGAAGTTTGGCTCCCCATGATCTTGATAAGAGCATGCCATACTTAGGGGGAATTTCAGCTACAACTATGTCCATTATTAGACTCTTAGCAGGGATCTGAGCTAAGTTAACACATAAATCTTTGATAAGACCCAAACATTTGACTCTGCTGGAGTCAAAGGAATACAAATCTTTGTATGGTTTAGTAATTTCTAAGCCTAAGCTTTCCATTACTACCTTGGGCATTAGATTGTGTGAGGCTCCAGAATCTAACATGGAATTGTGTAAAATTTTCTTATGTATGTTCAAACTAACATAGAAGGGAGGGACAGTCCCTTCTTGATATTTCCCTTCAAATTCTGGACCAAACAAAAACTCAGGTTTGTCATCTGTCAATTTTAAGTTGTCAGTATCACTTCCTAGGTTCAAAGCTTTTAACACTTGGTTTTTGTACACTTCTTGGGTTACAAGTTCAGCTAGGGGGATGGTAATTTTTATCTTAGCAATCTCTCCCTCAAGGCTGAAAGGAACAATTGATTTTTTGATGTTTACATCTGCATTTGTTAGTATGAATCTTTCGTCGTAAAAGATCACTTTAGCTACGCATAACAAATAGCCCTAACATCGATTATGGCTGCAAAATATCTTTAAGTCTACTGAAAAAATTCAAATCTAAGCAGAAAAGACATTAAGCAGATAAAATATAATATGGCTCCATGCATCCAATAGACAAGACAAGAACAAAGTGTTTAAAAGAATGATTTGTATTATATTAAAGAATGGGTCACCTGCGAGGAAAACAAGAAAGGTGTTTTCCGGTTCTCCTCAATGGGATGGGTTCTTGAAAGTCCTCAGCATTTCAGATCTAAAATTCCTCTCTCTTATTGTGGTAGAAAACCATGAAAAACATAGAACTCAATGGGAGCTCACAAAGAAAAAATGGAAAATGGTGACCAAGAATATATATAATGTGATCTAATGCAACGAAGGTGACTTATGAATGGGGAAAACCCTTCTATTTATAACAAAATATTGGGGTGTTCTAGAACTCGGTGCATGAATAAAATATTATTAATCAAATTCTAGAATCACCCTTTAGGAATATTTTATTATATTTGTTGGAGGGAAAAGGTATTTTGACTTGGATCAATTCCTTTATTTATAAACAATAAATAAATAAATGATTTATTTATTATTTTAGGGACATGATGGGAATATAATTAAATAAATAATGATTTATTTAATTATTTAAAAATGATTTAGTCAAATTTAACTAGGAATATTATTTAAATAATGATTTGAATAACTTATTCCTAGGAAATAATTAAATAAATAATGATTTTTTTAATTAATTTTCTTGTTTTGGGTTAAATATGACCAGGAAATATAGATAAATGTTATTTTATATGGTGAAAGCAATTTTACTTAGGGTAAAATTGGTCTTACATGGTGTACTTGGGTTCATCTAATGATAATGAGTTAGATGACCAAAAAAATGGTGTAACAGATTGCCCCCCAACGTACGAGTGTTAGGAGAAAATCGTATGACCGAAGTACGTTGTAAGAACTCAATCACTAGGCATCAAGAGGGAAGTGAAAGAGAGGAATGTAAGGTAGTCTAATGTGCTAAAGGGCTAGACCCGAAGGAGACGAGACTTACAGGTGCAACAAGTCTCTAGGTGATGAAGTAGTACCAGTGTGAAAGGTGGCGGGGGAGGCATACCTATGCCCATCGATACAATAGTACAAAGAATAAGGGGCCCGAAAAACCACGGAACGCAAGGATGAAGTATATGCTGGCCTAAACATGAGCCAGATAAATGAAATGATGAATCCCACATACATGCGATGCCTGGAATAACTGTCAGGACTTATACAAGAAGATTTTAGTACATGAGATACAAATATACCCAAATGTCCCCCACACACGGGGAAGGGCTCACAACATCTAACTGATATATGAAAATCGAAGAGGCGCTACAAGCGGTTGAGGCCGATCTCATCAAATGAGAGGAGCTGCATCAAGGGCGGAAATAAAAAAGTCATCCGGGTATGTGGGGGGCTACCTACAGGGCCACCCCCTCATGAGGGTTGAGACGTCTCACACACATCCGGGAATCACCAATAGCTGATGCTGCATCACTGGACCATCAAGTATATAGATCAAGATCATGCTGAGAAGAGCTCGAACCAAGGTACACTACCCCCTAGACCTGGCTTCTGGAGTAAATGAGTTGATGTCGACAGAAGTAGGTCTGCCATAGGTGAGGCAATAAGGGAACCCCAACTAAGGCACGAGGGAAAATAGTAGAGCGACGAAGAGAGAGACACTAATGATGATGATGGAATGAGGGATATGGAGGAGCGGTTGGACAAATTCCCTTGTTAGAGCGTAAAGGGCATGAATAGTGTTAGTATGAATCTTTTGTCGAAGCGTACGAAAAAAGACCACTTTAGCTACGCATAACTTATAGCCCTAACATCAAATATGGCTGCCAATATCTTCAGATTTGCAGTTAGTTGATCAAGACAAGTGCTGCAAAAAACCAGATCTATACATAGAAAGACATTAAGCAGTAAAATCAAGAGTTTGCTCCATACATCCAATAGACAAGACAAGAACAATGTTTTTTGAAAGAATTTTTGTATTAAGGGCACCTGGGAGGAAAACAAGAAGGTGTATCCAATTCTCCTCAATGGGATGGGTTCTTGGAAGTCCTCGGCACTTCAGATCTAGAATCTCTCTCTCTTGTTGGTGTAGAAAACCCAGAAAAAGATAGAACTCAAAGGGAGCTCACACAACAAATAATGAAGAATGTGACCAAGTGTATAGATCCAGAGTGATCTAATAGGCAACAAAAGGTGAATAATGATAGGAAAAACCCTCCTATTTATAACAAAATATTGGGTCATTCTAGATCTTGGTGCATGATTAAAATAACATTAACCAAATCTAGATCCACCATTTATGGACTATTTTATTATATTTGTTGGAGGGAAAAGGTATTTGACTTGGGTCAAATTCCTTTATTTGTGAATAATAAATAAATAAATGATTTATTTATCATTTTAAGGAAGTGGTTGAAGGATAATCAAATAAATAATGATTTATTTAATTATTTATGGGTGATTTAGTCATATTTAACAAGGAATATTATTTAAATGAGATTTAAATAATTATTCCTAGAAAATAATAAGATAAATAAAGATTTATCTAATTAATTTCTTTGTTTTGGGTTAAACATGACCAGGAAAATCAAACAAATATAGGTTTGTTTAATATTTCCTTTTGGGGTTTCTTGTTTATACCATAAACAACCTAATAAATGTGTTTTATTAAGTTATTTTACATAGTGAAAGCAATTTTACTTAGGGTAAAATTGGTCTTACGTGGTGTACTTGGGTCCATATAATGATAGTAGGTTAGATGACCAAAAAATGGTGTAACAGATTGCCCCCCAGCATGCGAGTGTTAGGAGAAAATCGTATGACCGAAGTACGTTGTAAGAACTCAATCACCAGACATCAAAAGGGAAGTCAGAGAGAGAAATGGGAGGTAGACTAATGTGCTGAAGAACTAGACCCCGAGGAGACGAGACTTACAGGTGCAACAAGTCTCTTTTTATGAGAAGGTACCTGTGCTAAAGGTGGCGGGGGAGGCATACCTATGCCCGCCAAGACAAAGTACAAAAGAATAGTGTGTCCAGTAAACAAGGGACAAAACCATAAAGTACAGCTGACATAAACATGAGCCAGATAGAGATACAATGAGGGATCCCATATACATGTGCCTGGGATAACAGCCAGGACTTATACAATAATATCTGAGTACATGAGATACAAGTACAACCCAAATGCCCCCTACAAGCGGGGAAGAGCTCAAAAAATCTGACTGATACATGCAAATCAAAGAGGCGCTGCAAGCGGCAAAGGCCGACATCATCAAATATATGGAGCTACATCGAAGGCTGCAATGAAGAGGTCATCTGGGCATGTGGGGGGCTACCTGTAGGGCCACCCCCTCATGAGGGCTGAGACATCTCACACACACTCGGGCATCACCAATAGCCGCTGCTGCATCACTGAACCATCAAACATACGGATCTCGATCATGCTGAAAGGAGCTGAAGTGGAGAAACAATCAAGTCAAAGGGAAATGAGAGATCCCTTTGCACAGTCCGAAGACACTTAGAACAGGCTGGAACCAAGGTACACCGCCCTCTAGACCTGTCTTCTGGAATGAATGAGCTAATGTCGACAGAAGGAGGTCCGCCATAGGTGAGGCAATAAGGGATCCTCAACTAAGGCACGAGAGAAAATATTAAAGCGACTGGCAGACTAATACCAATGATGATGATGAAATGGAGGGGACTGAGTAGCGAATGAATGACTTCCCTTGCTAGAGCATAAATGACATGAATGGCATGGCAGCGACTGACACAATATCATGAGGGATAGGGGACAGTGGGACTAACGGTCATAATGTGTGACACAAGAAAGAGACCAAGCAATGAAGGATGGAGGACTATAGCGGGGTACAAAGGGACTCGGGATAGACTCCATGAATGTGATGATGACTCAACTTGGATGCTCTAAACAAGGGTGACTTGATGGTGCTGCCACATAGTAAAGGTCTGTTGTGACCAGCAACAACCCCCCTTTTTATTTAATATTAGTAATAATACTAAATAAAATGGGGACCGTTAGTTAAAAATCCAAAAAAAATCAATTAGGATTTGTTTTCCTTTTCAAATATAACTTTATATCATAAACTTAGGGAAATTCCTTAGAAAAACCTTTAGAAACACTTAAGTTTATGATAGATTACAAATAAAGTTTTCTTTAAATGAAATGGCAATCCATCGCAAAATGGTAGATATCTTTTGTAAAACTGAAATTGCGATTTTGCAATATTGTGATAACACGACCCCAAAAAGCCTATACAATAACATATTGGTCACAGATTGCATAGCGCAGAAAAAAGAAATGATAAACGAATACTTTTGCACTATTTGCAATTTTGCGCTTTTGCGCTATTTGCAATTTTGCGCTTTTGTGTTTTTTGCGATTTGCGATGGTTACATTTTGAGGAAAATGCGATATTGCGATATTGCGATATTGCGCAACAAATCACAGATTGCAATGTTGCAGATTCATAAAAGCGCGTTGTTCAAAGAAAATACTCCCATAAATCAATATCTGTTTTGCGCTTTAATGATTGGATTAAATGAATGGATTGTCAATTAATGGTAAATGAGATTTTGTTTTGATCGAAAGGTCATTTTACGTTAAAATAATATATTTCATCCGCCTTCGCATTTAAAAATATCTCATCACCTTTCTTATGCCATTACTCTTATTTAACTCGTAAAACCGTAGGCACGAAGGGGAAAACGTCTATACAAAGCGTTCACAGAACATCATGGGTAAGAAAGAGAAGAGTTCAAATTATGAAAACAGAGAAATGGATTCACTGTATACAGACACTGCTTGCAATAAGGATGCCGGTATAACCACCTGGGAAGGAATGTATAATTTTCTTGAAGAAGAAAATCCTGTGGTGATGCAAGTTGCGGCTACAACAGGCTCAAGAAATTCATCTGAGGCAACCCTTAAAGAACTGGCTTGTTCATTTCTGCATAGGATAGCGGCAAGGCCAAGAATTCTTCCGTATACAGACATGGTGAAATGGGTGCTGGACAACACCGATATTTCAGACAGGCAATTTAGAACTCCAACTCAAGAGCTAATCGGGTCGTTCACTACGGAAGATTTGAGGCTGATGTATTAGTTGCCGGAACCTCAGGCAACTTATAATAAGCAATTTATGGAAGATTTTACTAGAGAACATGCAAATTTGTCGGAATGCACACAGGAGTGGACCAAAAGAAATGAACCGTTGAAGAAAAACAAACACGGTATGTACAGTACTGGTTCACTTACCTCTCCATATTGTTTTGATGTTGCCATGTGATGCAGGCTTTTTGGAAAGCCTGACATAAATATGATCTTGCCTGAATGGCTCCCTTTGTTAAATGCTACTGTTAATTCTACAATTGTAGACTGGGCCAAAATCTTGTCTGATAATTTGACCACTGCTATTTCCCATTATCGGTCTAAACGAAGTGTTTCTCAGCAGATTTATCCGCCTTTTTATTTATCTGCCTATGTCATGGACGCTATCTATTTTGTTTCTAAATTCCCTGTGATGGGTTGGCAATGGAAAATCCAAGATCCTTTGCCTATTCATGTGTATCATAAGGAACTGTGGGAATCTAAGTTTGTCCCCTATTTTTACAAAATTTGCCATGGTATAATGCTGCCATTGTACAGAACATTGCATAATAAGGATGCCCCAATGTTATCCCTAGAAACAGAGGTCGACATTCTCCCTGTCGCGAGATGGTTTGGAGAAGAGTTGTTCACTTATGTTAGGGTTTTTGGAAGTTCTGCTTCCCCCCATGTTTTACCCCTATATATTCTGGATAAGCTTGTAGCTTGGGAGATTTCTTATCAGACTTGTGGCCAAGGAGGTTTGACAAAGGAATTAAAAGAAAAGAAGAAAGGCATTTGCCCACAATTTCCCATAAACTGTGGAACATTTTCACTGTTTGATGTTGGTCATGCATTCAAAGAGGTAAGCAACATTACATGCTTACAACTGTTCAAATTTTCGAGAAGGTTATTTGACCCAAATAATATTGTTAAGAATTTTACCAATGCAATCAGAGTAAGGGAATTTTCCGGGGAACAGGATCTTTTTGATGATATGTTCCAAACAAAAGGTTCATTTAAAGAAGTTTTGAATTCAGCTCAAATAAAATTATCTCCAGAATAATTCCAGGAATTTAAACTTTACAGAGAGAGAGGACTAACTTCTATTCCTTTGGAAAATCTACGCTTGGAACCCGCAAGGGAACAAAATCCTAGTGTTAGTCTTAACGACAGTTCGAGTACAGATAAATCTAAGTCAAAATCTGAAAGAGAGACTTCTGAACGTTCCAATAAGTCTAATGAAAAGGAAGATAAAATTGAAGAATCAGTGAAATATTCTGCTCAATCGAAAGAACTTCCTCAATAGCAAATTTTGACTTCTCAACAGATAAATCCTCCTCCTACCAATGTACAGCAACAGTCAGTCAAAATTGAATTAGACAAAGAATGGGAAAGCTTTAATTAATTGATTAATGTAGAAGGACAAAATGTACAGACCCCTGTCCAGACAACCAAAGTTTTGAGCACAGGAATAAGTAGCACAGTCACAGTGACTGAGCACATACCTATCACACCCTCCTCTGAAATTGTACTTAATGTAGAGGAAATTCCTCCTCTAGATGTATTCTACAGCCCAAAATACAAAGCAGTCGTGAAGAAACAAAGAAAAAAGAGAAAGTTAGAAGGTGCAATTGCTACGGAAGCAGAACAACTAGATGTCTTGTGGAAGGACCCTGCCACAGAGCCTACTGATAATCTTGCTAAGTTATCTCAAATGACAGGGGCTTATGCTTCTGCCACTATTGAAAAGGCATTTGAGATACAATTGTTATTAAATGAAAAATAAGAATAGTTAAAAGTTCTGCAACAACAATTGCAACAGGTATAGGTCAATAATGAAGCACAGATGAAATTTGAAAAGTTACAACAACAACTTCAAGAAATGAAAATTGGACATCAAAAAAGTTTGGCTGATAAAGAAAAACAAATACAGATTATCCAAGATCAGCACAAAGATGATCCTAAGCTTCTAGAGTTTATTTCAAAAACTATTTCTTTAAACAATCAACTACTACAACAAGAAGAAGTATTATGCCAAAAAATCTTGCAATGGAATTCTTTTTGCCAAGAGAGTGATAAAGTCACAAATCATGTCGTAGATTTAAGAAATGATTATGATTTAATTAATGAAAAGATTACTGATTATTTGGTATGGCAAAAAACAGAGGAAGCAAGAAAAGCTGGTGCACCAATTATTAATGAAAACCATAAAGAAATACTTTTCAATAACTGCGATGCACAAATCAAAAGGGCAGAGAAAGCATCAGAGGAGGCAGCTACAACAAAAAACAGTCTTACTGATTGTGTAAATGATAATTTACACAAAGCTAATTTGATTTCAGAAACTGTTCCAGGATATCTCCCACAGGCACATCAACTGCAAACATAATGGAGGCAAAAGGTAGAAGAAAGAGAAAAATCAATCCAAGGGTTGAAAAGATTAAACTGGGACTCTTACTGGACATACTTAGTGAAACCACACAGTCAACACTGTGCGCTTAATTGTATCATCAATTCTGCTGAGAAGATTGCGCCTACACTTGCCGATTCTGTCTTTTCAAGACAGTTGAAATCTGAAGTCGGTCAACCACATCTTCTCAAAAAAATGCTAGATGTCTGCAAGTTTAAAGATCAAGTTCATAATTAGTTAGTTAATAGTCTTTATTTTTAGATTTAGTTTTAGTTTTACTGTATTTTTGCCTAGGAAAAGGACGGTCATTTAAACCGAATCCTTAATTTTTGTAATAGACTATTTTTAGATTTAGCTAAGTAGTATTTAAACCCTTCTCATGCATTTAGAGAAGGGTCCTGGATTATTATATTTTTGACTTGGAGATTACATTTCTGTACTCCACTGACTTTTATATTTTATAAAGGATCACATCTGGTGATTTTATGCAGAATTATCTTTAAAGTGTTGCATTTTTGTACCTTGGATTTGATTTTGCATCAGAATTACTGGATTAGAGTATCAGATTTCATTTGAAAGCTTTCAAGATGTATAAGGTATTTCTATCTGTTCACTGTTTATTTCTTTTGTCTTATGATATTCGCTTTAAAATTTGCTATCATTTACAGATATTTGTTTTCATAACGTTTCTTTATATATATCATTTTTTAGTATAATTGAAATGTTATCTTTCATAAGTATATGTAGATGATATATTATGATGAATGCAATATGCTAATACAATTCTGTTTAATTTCTTAAACAGAGTTATCTTTATCTGTTTCTGCACATTTCAATTTAAATGATAATACATTTTTATGGTTATTGTTAAATTGGAATAATTTTAAGTTGTATTCACATATGATGGCCCAGGTTAGTTTTAGAATTTATTTATCAGTATTTAGTTTAAATTAGATAGTTTTATTTCAGTCAATTTAGTCCCATTTTCACTCATCCAAATCAACCCATCACCAACCCATTAGTTATAAGGAAACTGGTCCTTTCAATCAAGTCGGAGCCACCATACCAAACGGATAAGGAGTTGTCCTAAGGTCCTAACCAGGTGGTTTTCCCCAATGTTTGAAGCAGAGATTTTCTAGGCTTCAACATTTTTGGTGCTAGAAGGAGGGCCTCAGTTATGAATGACAAGTAAATCTTTATCCACAAGCCATTCTGAGAGAAAAACACCCTCATCAACTTCTTTAATTTCTTCTGAAATACAAAATCCTATAGAAGGAATCGAGAAGAATATTCAGACACCCACTACCAAAATCTCAAAAAAATCAGACAATCAAACTCCTGAGTCTCCTGAAGTACAAGATTTAATTCATAAATTGAAAGGATTCTCATTATCTCTTGATGAATCTGAAATATCTGAAGGTAGTGTAAGCTCAAAATTTCTTTCTTCAAAACCTCTTACTAGGCTTCAAAGTGAAAAACTTGGTATTTCTCCGAAAGAATTCCCTTTACCTAGTAGAGTCAAGTCAAAAAGAACTCAATCGGAATCAGTAAGTTCTTCATCTCATATTCAATCACCTGTTTCCGAAACCCCAACTCAACAAAGTGCAGTTGCTTCCACATCATCTGCTCAATCACCATCTGCTCAATCATCATCTATCTCAACATCATCTATTCCAACGATTTCTGTTCAGACACCACCAGTCTCTACTACTCCTCCAATAGTTGTTACAATAATGGCTAGACCATGGGCTACTCCAGGGGATGTCAATATGCCTGCACCTTTACATGATTTACCTGACAATCCTGGAAAATGGCTTCCAAAGTTCAGTCCAGATCTTAACATTCAAGCTGAAGAACACATCAATAACTTTATGCTGGTTGTAAATTTGAATGGAGTCGTACATGAAGATGTTGTAGTCAGATTATTCCCTTATACTCTTCAAGGGGCAGCAGGATCCTGGTACTTTTCATTACCTTCAGGATCCATAACAAGTTGGGCCATTTTTGCAGATAATTTTTTAACCAAATTTGGAGATGACAGATCAATAGCTACTTTAATCAACGATCTCTCAAATTTGAAGGCAGAACCCAAGGAGCTTATTAAATATTTCAACGCTAGATTCAAAAAACTCTTGAAAAAAATCCACACAGATTCAAGGCCTAGTGAACAGGTCAGAAGTGAATGGTACATAACCGCTTTACCCTAAAACATAGCAATTTTTGTAGATAGAGCTGCAAAACCTACATTGGCCGAGAATATGAAAGAGGCTATTGCAGTAGAAAAACGAATTATTTCTCTAGAAAAGAAAAATGCTATTGAGGAAAGGAAATCCAAGAAGGTTAGCTTCAAAGATGATTCAAAGAAAAAGGCCAAAGACCCATACAACATGGAAGGTTTACAGAAAGTTCTTAAAACCATGTCAAATGAAATGGTTGAAATAAAAAAACAAGTAGATGAAACTTCTACCAAAAAACCATTCCGAAATTTCAGAAGAAACCAAGTTGAATCTAAACCTCCCAATTCAATCTCTAATGTAGAATCAGAAGAGGAAGATGAAGAAGATACTCCTCCAGTATCAGAAGAGGAAGATGAGAATGAAGAAATAGCTGAATTACATGGAATGTGGGATTTTATTCTTTCTAATTCTGATAGTGATATAGAACAAGAAGCTATGCCTGTAAATACTAGGAGTAAATCTACATTGGAGCCTGTACAAACAGTTCCTAAAAAGAAAATTACAACTCCAAGTACCAAAGACAAATCCCCTGCAAAGAAAGCTTCTCCGTTACCTACTCAAAATCAGCCATCTTCTTCTAATCCTCCTACATCGACAACAAAGACTTTAGTGGTGTCAGATCCTATGGAGTATAACATTCTTGAAGACATGAAAAAGATTAAAGCCAACATTTCCCTACATGAACTCAGCAAACTAAAACACCAACAGAAGTTGCTATTAAAAGAATTAAATGCTACACCAATTGCCCCTTTACCAAGTGGTGTAGTTGCAAAAGAAGCAAAAGGAACTGGTAAGCCACCAGATAAGGTAGATGCTACTGATACCGTGCTCATTGGAGAAAAATCAAATTCTCAGACTCCTCCTTTTCTTTTGACTTATGAAATGTACAATAAAAATCTGCACAATTGTTTAATTGCTTCTGGAGCTTCCTCTAATATAATGCCTACTTCTGTTTGTGCCAAATTGAATATCGAACCATAGAAATCGGCAGTTCATATTGTTCAATTGGATCGCTCTAAAGTTCAAGTTGTAGGAGAAATCAATTCAGTTACTATCAGATTAGCTTCCGATCCTAGGATTGTCCAAAGAATTGATATTTTGATTGCAGATATTCCTGAATTCTATGGATTAATCTTAAGCAGGGACTGGTCTGCGAAACTTAATGGTTATATCGCAACTGATTATTCACATATGTGGCTTCCCTACAAAGGGAAACCAAATCAAATCAAAGTTGAACGAGAAAAACATATGACACACACAGTCACTGAATTTGAACAACCTAATGAGCCTGTCGCATTCAACAACAATATTCTTGGAGGTTATTCTGCTGAATCATTTCTTGGAAACTTCAAAGCACCACAATCACCCTTTTCTGTAAATACTTTTGTTTCTCAAATAGAAATTTTTTCACAATCTGATTCTTCCAGAATTGTAAATATTTCTGATGTAATTGTAGATAAGCCAATAGATAAATATTTATTTTGGTTGTTATATTTTGATGGATCAAAGTCTAGTGATGGAGCTGGAGCAGGATGCATCTTAATTGATCCAGATGGAGAGAAAACCATGCTATCATGTAGGTTAGAATTTGAGTGTACGGACAATACCGCAGAATATGAAGCCTTGATTCAAGGACTTTATAAAGCTATAGGGTTAGATGTTAAATACTTGAAAGTCTTTGGTGATTCTGAAATTGTCATAAAACAAGTTAGGAATACTATCCATTTCCTTTCAGGACATCTTAAACACTATCAAACCCTAGTGCAAGATCTTACCACTCATTTTTTAGCGTTCGATATTTCTTCTATTCCTAGGAATCAAAATACATCAGCTGACTTGTTAGCTAATGTTGCATCTAAACTCCTTCCTGTTGAAGATTGCAGTCCTGATAGGTTTTATGTAGAATTGATTTTTTGCCCATCTGTCCTAGATAATGTCACAAATTGGAGAGTATTCTATCATGATCAAGATATTTTAAATTTCACGACTTCAGAGAAATCATATGATGAACAAATTATTGATGAGGATGATCATGATTTACAAATTGCCTCAAAAGGTAATGGAAATCCCATTCCGAAATCTGTTGTTAAATTAGAGGACTTATATGATATTAAAGATAGATTCAAGAAAGTCACTAATGCTAAAATTCAAAGTTCCACTTTGAAGTTTGAATTAGTAAATCTTCGCTCTGATTCTAATCCTCAAAACGTTAATTTAGGACTCAATTTAACTCCAGAGGAAAGGAATGCTTTCATTAAACTTCTGAACAAATATAAAAACGTTTTTGCTTGGAATTATGATGATCTAAAAACGTATGATACTTCAGTTATTCAACACACAATTCCAATGCTTCCTGATATTAAACCTGTTCAACAAAAATTAAGGAAGGTTCATCCAAATCTCGAAGGACAAATCAAATCAGAACTTAATAAACTTTTAAAAGCCAAAATCATTTTTCCTGTAAGGCACTCCAATTGGGTTTCCAATATGGTACATGTAAGGAAGAAGAATGGTGATATAAGAATCTGTATTAATTTTAGAAACTTAAACAAGGCATGTTTAAAAGACAATTTCCCATTGCCAACCATGGAATAGATACTTCAAAAGGTAGCTGGTTCTGAACTCATGTCCTTTCTTGATGGATTTTTAGGCTATAATCAAGTTTTAGTTCATCCAGATGACAGATTGAAAACAACTTTCAGAACCAAATGGGGAACCTACGCTTATCAAAAAATGCCTTTTGGTCTAATAAATGCAGGAGCAACTTTCCAAAGAGCCATGGACATAGCATTTAAAGGTCTGATCAATAAATCAATTGTTCTTTATCTTGATGACATAACAGTATTTAAAAAAAATAAAGCCAATCATCTACATGATCTAAAGCAAATATTTGAAAGATGTAGAAGGTTTGGTATTTCCTTAAATCCAAAGAAATCTTTCTTTGCTTTGGATGAAGGAAAACTCTTAGGATTTTTTGTGTCAAAAGATGGTATATATATTGATCCAGATAGAGTGAAAGAAATTTCTAATATTTCTTTACCTCATAACAAAAAATTCATGCAATCATTTCTTGGGCAGATCAATTTTGTAAAAAGATTCATTCCTGATTTTTCTCAAATTGTTTTACCTATGCAAAATATGATCAAGAAAAACTCAGTATTCAAATGGGGGCATAAAGAGAAAGAAGCCTTTGAGGCAATCAAACAATCGATCATTAATGCACCAGCATTGAATACCCCAGATTTTTCTAAAGATTTTATTTTGTATACTTTGGCCACCGAAACATCCTATGCTGCTGTTTTAACACAGCTCAATGATCAGAAAATTGAAGCACCAATTTATTTCTTTAGCTCAAATCTGCAAGGAGCTGAGCTGAATTATTCCGATGTTGAAAAACAAGCCTTTGCCATGTTTAAATCAATCAAACACTTCATACCTTTTCTCTTAAAAACACATACCAAAATCATTGTCCCATTCTCTGTAGTGAGGCAATTATTGATTCAAAAAGAAGTAGGGGAAAAGAAAGCTAACTGGGTAACAGCCTTGAAAGAATATGATATTGATATTAAACCTGCTAAGATTGTTAGAGGACAAGGTTTTTTCAGATTATTGGCAGGAGCTCATAACATACCAGAAAGTCAAGATTCAAATCAAGATATTCAAGTAAGTCAGGTAAGTATTACAGATTATAAATCTCAGTATGCTGATCTCATCTATTACTTGAAAAATGGGTATGCTCCTTCTAATCTCAGCTATAAGAGCAAACATGCTTTAAGATTAAAGGATATTAAATATGAGATCATTGATAATGTGTTATTTAGAAAGAATTATGATTCAATCTTATTAAGATGTATTGAAAAGATTGAAGCTGAAAAGGTTTTGCAGGAATTGCATGATGGACCAGCAGGAGGTCATTTTGGAGGTGATACCACAGCTCACAAAATAATTCGTGCTGGTTATTACTAGCCTACCCTTTATAAAGATACGCATGACTATGTAAGGAAGTGCAGAATTTGCCAAACTGCAAGTGGAAGACAAAGGAAACCAACTTTTCCTTTGCAACCAGTAAGTATTGAGCAACCATTCGAACAATGGGGGCTTGAAATTATTGGTGAGATAGTACCTCATTCTTCCAAACAGCACAAATACATCCTTACAGCAACTGATTACTTTACAAAATGGGTAGAAGCAATCCCTTTGAAGGTAGCCAATTCTGATGCAATTATTGATTTCATAGATCAATTAATCATAACCAGGTTTGGTGTACCTAACGCTCTTGTCTTTGATAATGCATCTTATTTTTCTGGAAATAGTATAATGGAATTTGCAGTCAAACGAGGTTTCAAATTGAAATATTTAGCAAATTATTACCCACAAGGTAATGGTTTGGCTGAATCCACTAACAAAAATCTTATCAAAATCATTAAAAAGACCATTGATCAAAATCAAAATAATTGGCACAAGTCTTTAATTTTTGCACTATGGGCTGATCGTATTACTCAAAAAGCTTCAATTGAAACTTCACCTTTCAATTTAGTCTATGGAAAAGAAGCTGTGATACCATCAAATTTAGCTCTTCCATCATTAGCCCTAGTGCAATTTATTGAAGAAAATCCTTCTTCATCCATTCAATTGAGATATTATCAAATCCTTAAACTAGAAGAAGATAGAGATAAAGCAAAAATTATTCATGAAAAACATCAACAACTTGAAAAATCTTCTTTTGATGCAAGTTCTACCGGCTCAAAGATTTTGTCAATTGGTGATCTTGTTCTGAAATGGGATAAAGCACACGAAGAAAAAGGTAAACATACCAAGTTTCAGAAAATGTGGCTTGGACCATTTCAGATCGTTGAAAAGATAGGCTCAAATACATTCATACTCCAAGATCTAACAGGTAAGAGAGAATCTCTTCCTGTAAATGGGCTTATCTTGAAGAAATTCTTTTCATAAGGAGGTGACCCCTTCTTAAATTGTACATATTCCTTTCTGCAAAGTTTTTTAATTGTTTTTGCAAATAAAGGTTGTTAATAAGTCTATAATTGATTGTTTACTATTTAGGAAAATTTCTTAGGAAAAATATTATAAATATTTATTTTGTGTAAATAAGAATTTTTAAAGAGATGATCACCGTTTTTGGATAGTTTAAAATAAGATGTTAAACTTTGAAAGATTATTCCAATCATTTGCATGATCTTTTGAAAACTTGAGGGGAATGTAAATCATTGTAAGTTTATTAAGCAGAGAAAGGTTATCTATAAAAGTAAAGATTTTTCAAAGTCTTGGTACTCAAGAAACTCTGAAAATTGTCATCCATTGATTCTTAAGGATAAAACTATTTCACCCCATCCATTTAAGTTGTGATTTTTTAGAATTTAATTCTAAGAAATTATATGAAAATTTAAGAGATAAGAGGTCTCATTATGAGTCGACTTACCATGTTCATAAGAAGTAATGAAACTGACATTACCAATACTGCATACCAAAACAGGGTAATGGCTTATAAATATAAGACAATGGGTCTCATCACGAGCCAGCTTGTTCAGTTTAATTATAACTAGTGAATGACATTGTTATTAACTGGCTACCAAACCAAAACAATGGCTCTTAAAAATAAAAAATAAGTAAAAGACAAAAACATGAGATAATAGGTCTTATGAATTTATCTTTTAAAAAGTCATAATTTTAGTTGGATAGGACAATGAATGGTTAATGGTTTAAAGGTAACCCTGTCGAGACTATGAACGTTTGTAGGCAGCAGAGGCAATACCTATGACAATAGAGTGTATTATAAAACCAAAACTTGGAGAAATCCACTTACTTCATTATTAACACCAATCAAAGCTTGAGATAACCCAAAAATGTTTTTGTTCTTAAGAAATTAGAAAGAAATTGTGAATGATTTTTATTTCTTTTTCATAGTTAGATTTTATTTAAAATATCCTAAGATAGTTTTCATTATCTTTAAAAATCTTTATTTACTAGAAATATAGTGTTCATTTTATTTTTTCAGAGATAACTGTTTCTTTCAGTGAATCGCCAATTGTTGTGACCAGCAACAACCCCCATTTTTATTTAATATTAGTAATAATACTAAATAAAATGGGGACCCTTAGTTAAAAATCCAAAAAAAATCAATTAGGATTTGTTTTCCTTTTCAAATAAAACTTTATATCATAAAATTAGGGAAATTCCTTAGAAAAACCTTTAGAAACACTTAAGTTTATGATAGATTACAAATAAAGTTTTCTTTAAACGAAATAGCGCATCCATCGCAAAATGGTAGATATCTTTTGTAAAACTGAAATTGCGATTTTGCGATATTGCGATAACGCAACCCCAAAAAGCCTATACAATAACATATTGGTCACAGATTGCATAGCGCAGAAAAAAGAAATGATAAACGAATGCTTTTGCGCTATTTGCAATTTTGCGCTATTTGCAATTTTGCGCTTTTGCATTTTTTGCGATTTGCGATGGTTACATTTTGAGGAAAATGCGATATTGTGATATTGCGCAGCAAATCGCAGATCGTAATGTCGCAGATTCATAAAAGCGCGTTGTTCAAAGAAAATCCTCCCATAAATCAATATCTGTTTTGCGCTTTAATGATTGGATTAAATGAATGGATTGTCAATTAATGATAAATGAGATTTTGTTTTGATCGAAAGGTCATTTTATGTTAAAATAATATATTTCATCTGCCTTCACATTTAAAACTATCTCATCACCTTTCATATGCCATTACTCTCATTTAACTCGTAAAACCGCAGGCACGAAGGAGCAAACGTCTATACAAAGCATTCACAGAACATCATGGGTAAGAAAGAGAAGAGGTCAAATTCTGAAAACAGATAAATGGCTTCACTGTATACAGACATTGCTTGCAATAAGGATGCCAGTATAACCACCTGGGAAGGAATGTATAATTTTCTTGAAGAAGAAAATCCTGTGGTGATGCAAGTTGCAGCTACAGCAAGCTCAAGCAATTCATCTGAGGCAACCCTTAAAGAACTGGCTTGTTCATTTCTGCATAGGATAGCGGCAAGGCCAAGAATTCTTCCGTATACAGACATGGTGAAATGGGTGCTAGACAGCATCGATATTTCAGACAGGAAATTTAGAGCTCCAACTCAAGAGCTAATCGGGTCGTTCACTATGGAAGATTTGAGGCTGATGTATTAGTTGCCGGAACCTCAGGCAACTTATAATAAGCAATTTATGGAAGATTTTGCCAGAGAACATGCAAATTTGTCGGAATGCACACAGGAGTGGACCAAAAGAGATGAACCGTTGAAGAAAAACAAACACGGTATGTACAGTACTGGTTCACTTACCTCTCCATATTGTTTTGCTGCTGCCATGCTATGCAGGCTTTTTGGAAAGCCTGACATAAATATGATCTTGCCTGAATGGCTTCCTTTGTTAAATGCTGCTGTTAATTCTACAATTGTAGATTGGGTCAAAATCTTGTCTAATAATTTGACCACTGCTATTTTCCATTATCGGTATAAACGAAGTGTTTCTCAGCGGATTTATCCGCATTTTTATTTATCTGCTATGTCATGGATGCTATCTGTTTTGTTTCTAAATTCTCTGTGATGGGTTGGCAATGGAAAATCCACGATCCTTTGCCTATTCATGTGTATCATAAGGAACTATGGGAATCTAAGTTTGTCCCCCATTTTCACAAAATTTTCCATGGTATAATGCTGCCATTGTACAGAACATTGCATAATAAGGATGCCCCAAGGTTATCCCGAGAAATAGAGGTCGACATTCTCCCTGTCGCGAGATGGTTTGGAGAAGAGTTGTTCACTTATGTTAGGGTTTTTGGAAGTTCTGCTTCCCCCCATGTTTTACCCCTATATATTCCGGATAAGCTTGTAGCTCGGGAGATTGCTTATCAGACTTGTGGCCAAGGAGGTTTGACAAAGGAATTAAAAGAAAAGAAGAAAGGCATTTGGCCACAATTTCCCATAAACTGTGGAACATTTTCACTGTTTGATGTTGGTCACGCATTCAAAGAGGTAAGCAACATTACATGCTTACAACTATTCAAATTTTCGAGAAGGTTATTTGACCCAAATAATATTGTTAAGAATTTTACCAATGCATATCATCAAGATCTTTTTGATGATATGTTCCAAACAAAAGGTTCATTTAAAGAAGTTTTGAATTCAGCTCAAATACAGTTATCTCCAGAAGAATTCCAGGAATTTAAACTTTACAGAGAGAGAAGACTAACTGCTATTCCTTTGGAAAATCTACGCTTGGAAACCACAAGGGAACAAACTCCTAGTGTTAGTATTAACGACAGTTCGAGTACAGATAAATCTAAGTCAAAATCTGAAAGAGAGACTTCTGAACATTCCAATAAGTCTAATGAAAAGGAAGATAAAATTGAAGAATCAGTGAAAGATTCTGCTCAATCGAAAGAACTTCCTCAACAGCAAATTTTGACTTCTCAACAGATAAATCCTCCTCCTACCAATGTACAGCAACAGTCAGTCACCATTGAATTAGACAAAGAATGGGAAAGCTTTAATCAATTGATTAATGTAGAAGGAAAAAATGTACAGACCCCTGTCCAGACAACCAAAGTTTTGAGCACATGAATAAGTAGCACAGTCACAGTGACTGAGCACATGCCTATCACACCCTCCTCTGAAATTGTACTTAATGTAGAGGACATTCCTCCTCTAGATGTATTCTACAGACCAAAATACAAATCAGTCGTGAAGAAACAAAGAAAAAAGAGAAAGTTAGAAGGTGCAATTGCTACGGAAGCAGAACAACTAGATGTCTTGTGGAAGGACCCTGCCACAGAGCCTACTGATAATCTTACTAAGTTATCTCAAATGACAGGGGCTTATGCTTCTGCCACTATTGACAAGGCATTTGAGATACAACTCTTATTAAATGAAAAAGAAGAACAGTTAAAAGTTCTGCAACAGCAATTGCAACAGGTACAGATCAATAATGAAGCACAAATGAAACTTGAAAAGTTACAACAACAACTTCAAGAAATGCAAATTGGACATCAAACAAGTTTGGCTGATAAAGAAAAACAAATACAGATTATCCAAGATCAGCACAAAGATGATCCTATGCTTCCAGAGTTTATTTCAGAAACTATTTCTTTAAACAATCAACTACTGCAACAAGAAGAAGTATTATGCCAAAAAATCTTGCAATGGAATTCTTTTTTCCAAGAGAGTGATAAAGTCACAAATCATGTTGTAGATTTAAGAAATGATTATGATTTAATTAATGAAAATATTACTGATTATTTGGTATGGAAAAAACCAGAGGAAGCAAGAAAAGCTGGTGCACCAATTATTAATGAAAACCATAAAGAAATAATTTTCAATAACTGCGATGCACAAATCAAAAGGGCAGAGAAAGCATTAGAGGAGCCGGCTACAACAACAAACAGTCTTATTGATTGTGTAAATGACAATTTGCACAAAGCTAATTTGATTTCAGAAACTGTTCCAGGATATCTCCCACAGGCACATCAACTGCAAACAGAATGGAGGCAAAAGGCAGAAGAAAGAGCAAAATCAATCCAAGGGTTGACAAGATTAAACTGGGACTCTTACTGGACATACTTAGTGAAACCACACAGTCAGAACAGTGCGCTTAATTGTATCATCAATTATGCTGAGAAGATTGCGCCTACACTTGTCGATTCTGTCTTTTCAGGACAGTTGAAATCTGAAGTCGGTCAACCACATCTTCTCAAAACAATGCTAGATGCCTGCAATTTTAAAGATCAAGTTCATAAGTAGTTAGTTAATAGTCTTTATTTTTAGATTTAGTTTTAGTTTTACTGTATTTTTGCCTAGGAAAAGGACGGTCATTTAAACCGAATCCTTAATTTTTGTAATAGACTATTTTTAGATTTAGCTAAGTAGTATTTAAACCCTTCTCATGCATTTAGAGAAGGGTCCTGGATTATTATATTTTTGACTTGGAGATTACATTTCTGTACTCCACTGACTTTTATATTTTATAAAGGATCACATCTGGTGATTTTATGCAGAATTATCTTTAAGTGTTGCATTTTTTTACCTTGGATTTGATTTCGTATCAGAATTACTGGATTAGAGTATTAGATTTCATTTGAAAGCTTTCAAGATGAATAAGGTATTTCTATCTGTTCACTATTGATTTCTTTTGTCTTATGATATTCGCTTTAAAATTTGCTATCATTTATATATATTTGGTTTTCACAACGTTTCTTTATATATCATTTCTGAGTATAATTGAAATGTTATTTTTTCATAAGTATATATAGATGATATACAATGATGAATGTAATATGCTAATATAACTCTGTTTAATTTCTTAAACAGAGTTATCTTTATTTGTTATTGCACAATTTCAATTAAAATTTAATACATTTTTATGGTTATTGTTAAATTGGAATAATTTTAAGTTGTATTCACAAATGATTGCCCGAGTTAATTTTAGAATTTCTTTATCAGTATTTAGTTTAAATTAGATAGTTTTATTTCAGTCAATTTAGTCCCATTTTCACTCATCCAAATCAACCCATCACCAACCCATTAGTTATAAGGAAACTGGTCCTTTCAATCCAGTCGGAGCCACCATACCAAACGGATAAGGAGCTGTCCTAAGGTCCCGATCGGGTGGTTTTCCCCAATGTTTGAAGTAGATATTTTCTAGGCTTCAACAAGGTCCCAATGGGGGACCATGAAACATGAGTATAAGATGGTATCTCATGACGAAAATCGACACGAACAAAGACAAGTATGGAGGCAAAGTGGTGCCCCAAGTACAAGTGTTGTAAGTGAGGAAATCCAATTTTGGGGGGAGGTGAAGTGACCCTTCTTGGACAAAATGTGTCCTGGTGAAGTATCAAATCACAAAAAAATAACAGATACCCATTAGAAAGTTCGGTGAGAGCTTTCCAACGGTGTGAATGGTTTGTCAAACTGAGTTACGGTGTGGTCGCAGAAGGCGAAATAAAAACCGGGGTTCTCTTTTAATAAGGCATTTTTCCCTCCAAATTCACTCATTTGCTAGTGTTGCTGTGGTGAAGGTAGAGAGGAGAGAAGGCCCTAAATCTTGCGGCGAGCGTAGCGGACAAACCGACCGTTGGAATCGAGATCTGTCAGTTGCAGGTAAGAGGCCTAACCTTACTCTTTCATTTTGATGGTTTGAAAGTTCAGATTAGGGCCCAGAATCTCAGGAACAGACCCTTTTGCATTTTTTTGGCCGGGTTGCACTTTTTGGGCCAAAATCTGCGACCTAGGAAGCAGGTTTTGAGCAAAAAGGTGCGACCTGTCCCAGGATTTGGCAGAAAAGTGCGATTTGGAAGATGAGGGGATTTTAGTGTTGTTTTATGGCTGAGAGTTGGGTTTTTGTGTTTGGTTACAGTATTCCCTATCTGTATGATGAAAAATATGATGGTTTCGTGCAGATATGGCAGATATACGGGTTAACTAGAGAGAGAGAGACCTGGGTACATTACGGGCAGAGATCCAGGCAGATCAGTGTGTCTGTCATGTGTTGGCCAGGTTTGGGGTTCTGAAGTTTTTGGAGAACCCTTTGATGAGAGCTGGAGAGCCCTTGTTGGCCCAGATTATCAGTTATTGGGATCCAGAGCATAAGGTCTTTGTAGTGCAGGGGCACAGGATCGAACTGACAGTCCAGGATGTGTATTTCCTGAATGGTCTCCCGCCACTTGGGATGGTGGGAAATACGCAGCCAGTGTTACTGCGGGGGCGGAACATCATGGAGTTTTTGGAGCGGCATTGTCGACCGGGTCTCCTCGTCAAAGGGACGCGGATACCGATTGGGGACCTAGAGAGATTGGAGACCCGTGCTGTGGCCGCAGCGGTGCTGTGGATCCTGGGCAACCAGGCGTTCTATCACATCACTGGGGGGCAGATGATGATTGTAGAGAGTGTGTTGAGTGGGACCTACTATGGGTGGGTCAAAATGATGCTGGTGTCGCTAAAACGACAGCTGTCGCTTTGCAAACGGCAAGTGAACCACGATTGCTCGTATGGGACTTTATTGTGATCCTTCTTTTTTGAGAAGATCCCGACCTTACGACCTCGTATACAGCTCCCAGATGGGGGCCCGAGAGAGCCCAGGATGCACCGGTGGGGGCGACTACTGTGTAGAGGAGGAGGAGGGGCAGTCGGACAGGTGTTTCGACCGGATTTTTTTTTCCATTGGGATCAGATGCCGCTATACATAGACGACTATCCCTATAGTGGGATGCGTTATTGTGGGGATCCAGACCTGCCACTTCCGCCTGGTCGAGTATGGGGCCCCGATGGTAAGTGACAAGTGACTATTCTTTTTTTGGCATGTTAAAGTTATTGAAAAATAGATAGGGTACTGATTCATGTACTTTTTGTATGCAGATATAGCTCCGGTAAAACCGGCCGGATATATGGGACGAATTGCAGCATCAGGAGCTGCAGGCCCGAGTGGAGTGAGAGCAGCGCATAATGAGGATGCAGCCGCCCTCCTGGAGGACATCCGCCGTAGATGTGAGAGGTTGCTGACCGATGTTTCAGAGCACGGGTGGCAAGACTTAGATGACCAGTACATAGAGCCATGTATTGGTCTACCCTCGGAATGTATTTATAACAAAATATTGGGTCATTCTAGATCTTGGTGCATGATTAAAATAACATTAACCAAATCTAGATCCACCATTTATGGGCTATTTTATTATATTTGTTGGAGGGAAAAGGTATTTGACTTGGGTCAAATCCCTTTATTTGTGAATAATAAATAAATAAATGATTTATTTATCATTTTAAGGAAGTGGTTGAAGGATAATCAAATAAATAATGATTTATTTAATTATTTATGGGTGATTTAGTCATATTTAACAAGGAATATTATTTAAATGAGATTTAAATAATTATTCCTATAAAATAATAAGATAAATAAAGATTTATCTAATTAATTTCTTTGTTTTGGGTTAAACATGACCAGGAAAATCAAACAAATATAGGTTTGTTTAATATTTCCTTTTGGGGTTTCCTGTTTAGACCATAAACAACCTAATAAATTTTTTTTTATTAAGTTATTTTACATAGTGAAAGCAATTTTACTTAGGGTAAAATTGGTCTTACATGGTGTACTTGGGTCCATCTAATGATAGTAGGCTAGATGACCAAAAAATGGTGTAACAAATAGCTTGGCATTGACTGACACGATATCAGGAGGGATAGGGGACAAGGGTGCGGAAGGCCATAATGTGCGGCATGAGAGAGGGATCAAGCAAGATAGGAGGGAGGACTATAGCGGGGTACAAAGGGACTCAAAATAGGCTCCATGAATGTGATGATGACTCGACTGGGATGCTCGAAACAAGGGCGACTCGATGGTGCTGCCTCATAGTAAGGGTCCAGTGGGGAACCATAAAAGCATGAGTACAATAGGGTAGCTCATGACGAAAATCAACACGAACGAAGACGAGTAAGAAGGCAAAGTGGTGCCCCGAGTACAAGTGTCGTAAGTGAAGAAATTCAATTTTGAGAAGAGGTGAATAGACCCTTCATGGACGAAATGTGTCCCGGTGAAGTATCAAAACATAAAAAACTGACAAATACCCATTTGAGTACTCGGTGAGAGCTTTCCAATGGTGTGGATGGTTTGTCAAACGAGGCTACGGTTTGGTCGTAACGGGTGAAAGAAAAAACATGGGTTTTCTTCTAATAGGGCATTTTCCCTCCAAAATCATTCATTTTCTTGTGTAGCTGTGGTGAATGTGGAGAGGAGAGAAGGCCCAAAATCTTGCGGCGATCGTAGCGGACAAATCGACCGTTGGAATTGTGATTCGTTAGTTGCAGGTGAGAGGCCTAATCCTAAGCTTTGTTTTTGATGGATTCAAAATGCAGATTAGGGCTTTAATTCTCAGTAACTGCTCCTACTTCATCATTACAGTCGGGTCACACTTTTTGGGGCAAAAGCTGCGAAGAACATTGGGCCCCCGATGGAAGAGCCTCTATCGACACCCAATGGTCCCTTGCAACTCCCTCCGCCCAAAGCCGATTTTCATCCCAAGCCTCCTAAGGGACCATTACGCCGAAATGCTGCCTCTGGTCGCGCTGCCCATTCATATAGCATAGTAGATGATTTGGCCCAATCTCTGGCTGCCATTTCAACACTGGAACTCCTCCAGTCATGTCCTTCTCAAAAGAGGGCTCTACTATCTACTGTGGGCGCTATAGATCCTGCTGATGACGAATTGATTGTTTTCGACGCCAGTCAGTCAGAACATCCCCCTCTTCCTCCTTCGATTTCTTTCCAAATCCCAGTCAAAATCCGAAATGCCAATGTTGCTCGGTGTATTATTGATGAGGGGGCATCTACCTGTGTAATTTCCGCTTCGGTTTGGAAACAACTCAGATCCCCTGAACTGGACTCTTCCACCATCACCCTTCGCGCGTGGGATGGCCATGCCTCTCAGCCCATTGGCCTATTTTGTAACTGTCCTATCACCCTTGCCGGCAAGACTGTTTGTGTCGACGTTGAAGTTATCGATGCCCCTATTGACTACAACATCCTTTTGGGGTGTAGTTACACCTATGCCATGTCAGCCGTCTCATCTGCACTCCACCGCAAGATTTTTTTCCCTCATAATGGGAAGATTGTCACCATTGACCAATTGACCTACCATGAACGAAAATCTTAGACCTCGCCTGAGTCCACCATCTCTACTGTCACCAATACACCAACTGTTGATTCTTTGACTAGTGTTTCCCCTGGCGTCTACAAAGACTCCTCTCTGCTTGGAAATTTTCCTGGTCCTCCCCCTCCTCCTGTCTTTGAACCCAGCTTAGTGAATGTTTGCATGATGAAATCGTCTCAGGATGGCCTTCCACAGCCTACTCCGGCTAGTCAGCAACCTCAATCTCGCCCACCGCCTCCTGCTCCTAGCCCTTCGCTTTAGTCAACCAAAAATTTTTCACCTAACTCTTCCCATCACACTCAGGAACCCCCCTACCCTCCTGAGTCAGTTCCCTCCGGTCTCCACCATATGGGAGTCATCACCCCTGGTCATTACCCCACTGATCAAATACCCTTCCTTGGCCCCCCTCCCGGCGTCTACTCGATCCTCGTCATGGCCACCCTTTCCCTACCTAATTTATCCTTGGGAATACCAGTATGGTATCTTACTCCTCTAGCCGAGACCCCACCAGGCCACCCCAAACCATACATAACTGTGACACTAGTGAAACTGATTCCCTTTGCTCCTTCTACCGCTACAGTGCCCCTAGCCCCTCCGCAGGATCCTCCCCATGTGGCAACCCCTCCAGGCAAGAAAAGAAAAACTCAAAAGGGGGCATCCAAAGACAAGGCCACCGCACCTGACCCTACCCCTCTCCCTCCCCAACCCGCCAAGCCTTGTGCCTTGTGTGATGGTATCGGTCACCCCACCCATACTTGTCCTGAGTTGCCCCGTATCCAACCCATGGTTAAAGTTGCGTTCCCTGAATCGACGGTCCCTGAAACCTCTCTTTCTTTCTCATCCGCAGAAAAGACCTCAAAGACTCTTCGCACCAAAAAAAACCTGTGCTCTGTGTGGCATCCACGGCCATTAATCTCACCATTGTCCTCACCTCATGCATTACCGAGCCTCTTTAGAGGTCATTCGCGAGTATGAAATTGAACAAAATCAATCCGCCTCTCCCATCCTTGCTCAATATACATCAGGTCTACTCAAAGATCCTCCTGCTACCATTGAAATTCCTCCCCTTGATGTTGAAATGTCAGAATCTTCTGCTCCCCTCCTATACCTATCATCATCCGTGCAACCATCTGAGTACATTCCCTCCGAATCCACTCCATCTGTTCTGCTTAATCCTCCTTCAGACACATTCTCGGGCTCTTCATGTTTTGACCATATTTTTACCTGCTCTTCTGTCATTCCCCATGATGACCCGTATCTGCGCCTCTCTTCCCATACTATTGACTTTGGTCACTTTGCAATGTTGTATGGTCCCCTTGACCCTTCCATTCCCTCCCATACTCACAATCATACCATCCATATCTTCGATGTTCTTCGCAGCCTAAGTTCCCACTCTTCATCCCATAGTTCTCATTCATCTCCCTCTCATCGATCTATGAGTCCTAGACTTACTACCTAGACTGCTCCCTCCCATAGCCGTCAGTGGATGTCTATCCTCTACTCACGCTGCCATTCTTTTTCTCATCCCTCCCAGTTGTTGTCCCGTGACACTATTACATCGGCCCCCTCCTCCACCCATTATCTTGGCTATGCCGATGGGGCAAGTCGCTCTTCCCGGAATCTCGCTTCGGCAGCATGGGCCATATTTAACCCCTTGCATACCCTGGTTCTTGCAAATGGGGTCTGCATTGGTAATGCCACCAATAATCAGGCCGAATATGATGTCGTGCATGGTCTCTTAGCCGATGCCCTCTCTCATCACATCCTCCATCTGCATGTTCATTTAGATTCCCTGCTTCTTGTCCTATGAATTAATGGTGTCTATCATGTACATAACCCTCTCCTATTTAGACAATATTTACGTGTGAAAATTTTGATACATGCATTTAATCTATTACTTTCCACCATATCCCTCAACGTAAAAATCACTACGTCGATCAAATTGAAAATCATGTTCTAGACTGGCATTTATCACACACAAGACAATAACATTTCACATTATCCACAAAATATACATAAATCATATATATCATATAACATGTGTTTTGAGATTCCATCTGCTCTAAAACATATCACATGCCCATAGCATGGTACAAAAAGCAAAACTACAAAATGGGGGGCACCACTTACCCCTACAAAAACACTCGGGGGTACCATCTGCCCTACATCTAATCACTCTCTGGAGGATCCTGAGCCAATGGCTCTACTCCCACAGCTTGTAGATCACGCACAGTCTGACCGGCCATCGCCATGCATCGCATGATACCTCGCCATTCCGAGGGTAGCCCAATACATAACTCTATGTAATGGTCATCTAAATCCTGCCAACCACGCTCCGACACACCGGTCAGCAACCCCTCACATCTACGACGGATGTCCTCCACCAGAGCGGCCATATCCTCATTCTATGTTGTCCTTGATCCACTCGCACCTGTCACTCCTGCTGCTGCTGGTCGCCCCATATATCCGGCCGGTTTCACCAGAGCTATATCTCCATTCCAAAACATATAACAATTAGTACCATGCATACTAGTCAGAAACTCTAAAATGCACATAACATATTAGTCACTTGTCACTTACCATCGGGCCCCCACACTAGACCAGGTAGAAGGCAAGTTCGAATCTCCCCAATAACTCATCCCACTATAGGGATAGTCGTTTATGTATAGTGGCATCTGATCCCAATGGGCGAAGAACTCTGGTTGGAACACCCGTCCGACTGCCCCTCCTCCTCCTCTACACAGCAATCGTCCCCACCGACACATCCGAGGCTCTCTCGGACCTCCATTAGGTAACTGTATACGAGCTCGCAAGGTCGGGATCTTCTCAAAGAAGAAAGAACATAAAACAGTCCCATAGGCACAATCATGATTCACTTGTCGCTTGCATAGTGACAATTGTCGTTTCACCGACAACAACATCATCTGGGCCCACCCATAGTAGGTCCCACTCAACACACTCTCCACAATCATCATCTACCCTCCAGTGATGTGATGGAACACCTGGCTACCCAAGACCCGCAACATTGCTGTGGCCACTGCCCGGGTCTCCAACCTCTCTAGATCACCAATGGATATTCGAGTCCCTTTGACTTGGACACCTGGTCGACAATTCCGCTCAACAAAATCCATAATGTTATGCCCCCGTGGTAACACTGGCTGTGTATTTCCCACCATCCCTAATGGTGGGAGACCAGTCACGAAATACAAACCCTAGACCGTCAGCTCGATCTTGTGCCCCTGCACTACAAATGCCTCATGATCTGGATCCCAATAACTGATAATCCGGGCCAAAAAGGGCTCTCCAGCCCTCATCAATGGGTTCTCCAAAAATTTCAGAACCCCATACCTAGCCAGTGCACGACGGACACCCTGATCCGCCTGGATTTTCGTCCGTAATGTACCTAATTCTCTCTCTCTCCATTTGATCCGTATATCTGCCATATCTACACAAAACATCATTTTTGTCAGCCTCCAGATCAAAAAAACTGCATTAACTTACACCAAAAAAACATCTCAGCACATGACAGCACTAAAACCCCCCACATCTAACAGGTCGCACTTTTTGGGCAAAACTTGGGCCAGGTCGCACTTTTCAGGCCAAAACCTGCGTCCCAGGTCGCAGCTTTTGCCCCAAAAAGTGTGACCCGACCGTAATGATGAAGTAGTGGCAACCCTAATCTGTGATTTGAATCCATCAAAAACAAAGCTTAGGATTAGGCCTCTTACCTGCAACTGACGGATCACAATTCCAACGGTCGGTTTGTCCGCTACGATCACCGCAAGATTTAGGGCATTCTCTCCTCTCCACATTCACCACAGCTACACAAGAAAATGAATGATTTTGGAGGGAAAACGCCCTATTAGGAGAAAACCCCTATTTTTTCTTTCACCCACTATGAACAAACCGTAGCCCCGTTTGACAAGCCGTCCTCACCGTTGGAAAGCTCTCACCGAGCACTCAAATGGGTATTTGTCAGTTTTTTTATGTTTTGATACTTCACCAGGACACATTTCGTCCATGAAGGGTCTATTCACCTCTTCTCAAAATCAAATTTCTTCACTTATGACACTTGTACTCGGGGCACCACTTTGCCTTCTTACTCATCTTTGTTCGTGTTGATTTTCGTCATGAGCTACCCTATTGTACTCATGATTTTATAGTTCCCCACTGGACCCTTACTATGAGGCAGCAACATCGAGTTGCCCTTGTTTAAAGCATCCCTCATTCCATCATCATCATTAGTGTCTCTCTGTTCGTTGCTCTACTATTTTCCCTCGTGCCTTAGTTGGGGTTCCCCTATTGCCTCACCTATGGCAGACCTACTTTTGTCGACATCAGCTCATTTACTCCAGAAGCCAGGTCTAGGGGGCAGTGTACCTTGGTTCGAGCTCTCCTCAGCATGATCGTGATCTATATACTTGATGGTCCAGTGATGCAGCAACAGCTATTGGTGATTCCCGGGCATGTGTGAGACGTCTCAACCCTCATGAGGGGGTGGCCCTTCAGGTAGCCCCCCACATGCCCGGATGACTTTTTTATTTCTGCCCTTGATGCAACTCCTCTCATTTGATGATATCGGCCTCAACCACTTGTAGCGCCTCTTCGATTTTCATATATCAGTTAGATGTTGTGAGCCCTTCCCCATGTGTAGGGGGCATTTGGGTATATTTGTATCTCATGTACTAAAATATTCTTGTATAAGTCTTGACGGTTATTCCAGGCATCACATGTATGTGGGATTCATCATTTTATTTATCTGGCTCATGTTTAGGCCAACATATACTTCATCCTTGTATTCCATGGTTTTCCGGGTGCCTTATTCTTTGTACTATTGTATTGGCGAGCATAGGTATGCCTCCCCCGCCGCCTTTCACACTGGTACTACTTCATCACCTAGAGACTTGTTGCACCTGTAATTCTCGTCTCCTTAGGGTCTAGCCCTTTAGCACATCAGAATACCTTACATTCCTCTCTCTCACTTCCCTCTTGATGCCTAGTGATTGAGTTCTTACAACGTACTTCAGTCATACGATTTTCTCCTAACACTCGTACGTTGGGGGGCAATATGTTACACCATTTTTTTTGGTCATCTAACTCATTATCTAATGTTGAAAGTCCTCAGCGTTTCAGATTTAAAATTCCTCTCTGTTATTGTGGTAGAAAACCCTGACAAACATAGAACTCAATGGGAGCTCACAAAGCAAAAATGGAAAATGGTGACCAAGAATAGATCTAATGTGATCTAATGCAATGAAGGTGACTAATGAATGGGGAAAACCCTTCTATTTATAACAAAATATTGGGGTGTTCTAGAACTCGGTGCATGAATAAAATATTATTAATCAAATTCTAGAACCACCCCTTAGGAATATTTTATTATATTTGTTGGAGGGAAAAGGTCTTTTGACTTGGGTCAATTCCTTTATTTATAAACAATAAATAAATAAATGATTTATTTGTTATTTTAGGGAGATGGTGGGAATATAATTAAATAAATAATGATTTATTTAATTATTTAAAAATTATTTAGTCAAATTTAACTAGGAATATTATTTAAATAATGATTTGAATAACTTATTCCTAGGAAATACTTAAACAAATAATGATTTATTTAATTAATTTCCTTGTTTTGGGTTAAATATGACCAGGAAATATAGATAAATGTTATTTTATATGGTGAAAGAAATTTTACTTAGGGTAAAATTGGTCTTACATGGTGTACTTGGGTTCATCTAATGATAATGAGTTAGATGACCAAAAAAATGGTGTAACAGATTGCCCCCCAACGTACGAGTGTTAGGAGAAAATCGTATGACCGAAGTACGTTGTAAGAACTCAATCACTAGGCATCAAGAGGGAAGTGAGAGAGAGGAATGTAAGGTAGTCTAATGTGCTAAAGGGCTAGACCCTGAGGAGACGAGACTTACAGGTGCAACAAGTCTCTAGGTGATGAAGTAGTACCAGTGTGAAAGGCGGCGAGGGAGGCATACCTATGCCCCCGATACAATAGTACAAAGAATAAGGTACCTGAAAAACCACGGAACGCAAGGATGAAGTATATGCTAGCCTAAACATGATCCAGATAAATAAAATGATGAATCCCACATACATGCGATGCCTGGAATAACCGTAAGGACTTATACAAGAAGATTTTAGTACATGAGATACAAATATACCCAAATGCCCCCTACACACGGGGAAGGGCTCACAACATCTAACTGATATATGCAAATTGAAGAGGCGCTACAAGTGGTTGAGGCCGATATCATCAAATGAGAGGAGCTGCATCAAGGGCGGAAATAAAAAAGTCATCCGAGCATGTGGGGGGCTACCTACAGGGCCACCCACTCATGAGGGTTGAGACGTCTCACCCGGGCACTCATGAGGGTTGAGACGTCTCACACACGCCCGGGAATCACCAATAGCTACTGCTGCATCACTGGACCATGAAGTATATAGATCAAGATCATGCTGAGAAGAGCTTGAACCAAGGTACACTGCCCCCTAGACCTGGCTTCTGGAGTAAATGAGCTGATGTCGACAGAAGTAGGTCCGTCATAGGTGAGGCAATAGGGGAACCCCAACTAAGGCACGAGGGAAAATAGTAGAGCGATGAGCAGAGAGACACTAATGATGATGATGGAATGAGGGATATGGAGGAGCGGTTGGACAACTTCCCTTGTTAGAGTGTAAAGGGCATGAATAGCTTGGCAGCGACTGACACGATATCAGGAGGGATAGGGGACAAGGGTGCGGAAGGCCATAATGTGCGGCATGAGAGAGGGATCAAGCAAGAAAGGAGGGATGACTATAGCAGGGTACAAAGGGACTCGGAATAGGCTCCATGAATGTGATGATGACTCGAATGGGATGCTCTAAACAAGGGCGACTTGATGGTGCTACCTCATAGTAAGGGTCCAGTGGGGAACCATCAAAGCATGAGTACAATAGGGTAGCTCATGACAAAAATCAACACGAACGAAGATGAGTAAGAAGGCAAAGTGGTGCCCCGAGTACAAGTGTCGTAAGTGAAGAAATTCGATTTTGAGAAGAGGTGAATAGACCCTTCATGGACCAAATGTGTCTTGGTGAAGTATCAAAACATAAAAAACTGACAAATACCCATTTGAGTGCTCGGTGAGAGCTTTCGAACAGTGCAGATGGTTTGTCAAATGGGGCTATGGTTTGGTTGCAACAGGCGAAAGAAAAAACATGGGTTTTCTTCTAATAGGGCATTTTCCCTCCAAAATCATTCATTTTCTTGTGTAGCTGTGGTGAATGTGGAGAGGAGAGAAGGCCCTAAATCTTGCAGCGATCGTAGCAGAAAAATCGACCGTTGGAATTGTGATCCGTCAGTTGCAGGTAAGAGGCCTAATCCTAAGCTTTGTTTTTGATGGATTCAAATGGAGATTAGGGCTTTAATTCTCAGTAACTGCCCCTACTTCATCATTACGGTCAGGTCGCACTTTTTGGGGCAAAAGCTGTGACCTGGGACACCAGTTTTGGTCTGAAAGTGCAACCTGGCCCAAGTTTTTCCCAAAAAGTGCGACCTGTTAGATGTGGGGGGTTTCAGTGCTGTCATGTGCTGAGATGCTGTTTTGGTGTAAGTTAATGCAGTTTTGTTGATCTGGAGGCTGACAAAAATGATGTTTTTGTGCAGATATGGCAGATATATGGATCAAGTGGAGAGAGAGAGACTTAGGTACATTACGGACAGAAATCCAGGCGGATCAGGTTGTCCGTCGTGCACTAGCTAGGTATGGGGTTCTGAAATTTTTGGAGAACCCGTTGATGAGGGATGGAGAGCCCTTGTTGGCCCAGATTATCAGTTATTGGGATCTAGATCATGAGGCGTTTGTAGTGCAGGGGCACAGGATCAAGCTGACGGTCCAGGATTTGTATTTCTTGACTAGTCTCCCACAATTAGGGATGGTGGGAAATACACAGCCAGTGTTACCATGGGGGCGTAACATTATGGAGTTTGTTGAGCGGCATTGTCGACTAGGTGTCCAACTCAAAGGGACTCGGATATCCATTGGTGATCTAGAGAGGTTGGAGACCCGTGTAGTGGCCGCAGCAGTGTTGCAGGTCTTGGGTAGCCAGGCGTTCCATCACATCATTGGAGGGCAGATGATGATTGTGGAGAGTGTGTTGAGTGGGACCTACTATGGGTGGGCCCAGATGATGTTGGTGTCGGTGAAATGACAGCTGTTGCTATGCAAGCGACAAGTGAATCATGATTGTGCCTATGGGACTGTTTTGTGTTCTTTCTTCTTTGAGAAGATCCTGAATTTGCGACCTCGTATACAGTTACTTGATGGAGGTCCGAGAGAGCCTCAGAGGCATCGGTGGGGAAAATTTCTGTGTAGAGGAGGAGGAGGGGCAGTCGGATGGGTGTTCCAACCATAGTTCTTCACCCATTGGGATCAGATGCCACTATACATAGACGACTTCCGCCTGGTCGAGTTTGGGGGCCCGATGGTAAGTGACAAGCAACTAATATGTTATGTGCATTTTAGAGTTTCTGACTAGTATGCATGGTACTAATCGTTATATGTTTTGGAATGCAGATATAGCTCCGGTGAAACCAGCTGGATATATGGGGCGACCGGCAGCAGCATGAGCTACAGGTGCGAGTGGATCAAGGACAACACAGAACAAGGATATGGCCGCTCTGGTGGAGGACATCCATCATAGATGTGAGGGGTTGCTGACTGGTGTGTCAGAGCGTGGTTGGCAAGATTTATATGGCTAGTACATAGAGTTATGTATTGGGCTACCCTTGGAATGGCGAGGTATCATGCGACGCATGGCGATGGCCAGTCAGACTGTGTGTGATCTACGAGCTGTAGGAGTAGAGCCATTGGCTTGGGATCCTCCGGAGAGTGATTAGATGTAGGGCAGATGGTGCCCCCCAGTGTTTTTGTAGGGGAAAGTGGTGCCCCCCATTTTGTAGTTTTGCTTTTTGTACCATGCTATGGGCATGTGATATGTTTTAGAGCAGATGGACTCTCAAAACTCATGTTATATGATATATATGATTTATGTATATTTTGTGGATAATGTGAAATGTTATTGTCTTGTGTGTGATAAATGCCAGTCTAGAACATGATTTTCAATTTGATCGAAGTAGTGATTTTGACGTCGAGGGATATGGTGGAAAGTAATAGATGTAAATGCACGTATCAAAAGTTTCACAGGTAAATATTGTCCAAACAGGAGAGGGTTATGTACACGATAGACACCATTAAGTTGTAGGACAAGAAGTAGGGAATCTAAATGAACATGCAGATGGAGGATGTGATGAGAGAGGGCATCGGCTAAGAGACCACGCACGACATCATATTCAGCCTGATTATTGGTGGCATTACCAATGCAGACCCCATTTGCAAGAACCAGGGTATGCAAAGGGGTAAAGATGGCCCATGCTGCCGAAGCGAGATTCCGGGAAGAGCGACTTGCCCCATCGGCATAGCTAAGATAATGGGTGGAGGAGGGGGCCGATGTAATAGTGTCGCGGGACAACAACTAGGAGGGATGAGAAAAATAATGGCAGCGTGAGTAGAGGATAGACATCCACTGACGGCTATGGGAGGGAGCAGTCTGGGTAGGAAGTCTAGGACTCATAGATCGACGAGAGGGAGATGAATGAGAACTATGGGATGAAGAGTGGGAACTCAGGCTGCGAAGAACATCGAAGATACGGATGGTATGATCATGAGTATGGGAGGGAATGGAAGGGTCAAGGGGACCATACGACGTTGAAAAGTGACCGAAGTCAACAGTATGGGAAGAGAGGCGTAGATACGAGTCATCACGGGGAATGATAGAAGAGCAGGTAAAAAGATGGTCAAAACATGAAAGCCCGAGAATGTGTCTGAAGGAGGATTAAGCAGAACAGATGGAGTGGATTCGAAGGGAATGTACTCAGATGGTTGTGCGGATGATGATAGGTATAGGAGGGGAGCAGCAGATTCTGACATTTCAGCATCAGGGGAAGGAATGTCAATGGTAGCAGGAGGATCTTCGAGTAGACCTGACGCATATTGAGCAAGGATGGGAGAGGCAGATTGATTTTGTTCAATTTCATACTCGCGAATGACCTCTAAAGTGGCTTGGTAATGTGTGAGGTGAGGACAATGGTGAGAGTAATGGCCGTGGACGCCACACAGAGCACAGGGTTTGTTGGTGTGAAGAGTCTTTGAGGTCTTGGCTGCGGATGAGAAATAAACAGAGTTTTCAAGGACCGTCGATTCAGGGAACGCAACTTTAACCATGGGTTGGATACGGGGCAACTCAGGACAAGTATGGGGTGGGTGATCGATACCATCACACAAGCCACAAGGCTTGGTGGGTTGGGGAGGGAGAGGGGTAGGGTCGGGTGTGGTGGCCTTGTCTTTGGATGCCCCCTTTCGAGTTTTTCTTTTCTTTCCTGGAGGGGTTGCCACATGGGGAGGGTCCTGTGGAGGGGCTAGGGGCACTGTAGCGGTAGAAGGAGAAAAGGGAATCGATTGCACTGGTGTCACAGTTATGTATGGTTTGGGGTGGCCCGGTGGAGTCTTGGCTGGAGGAGTAAGATACCATACTAGTATTCCCAAGGTTAAATTAAGTAGGGAAAGGGTGGCCATGACGGGGACGAAGTAGAAGCCGAGAGGGGGGCCAAGGAAAGGTATTTGACCGGTGGGGTAATGACCAGGGGGAACGGTGCCCATTTGGTGGAGACCAGAGGGGACTGACTCAGGAGGGTAGGGGGGTTCCTGAGTGTGATGGGAAGGGTTAGGTGAAAAAGGTTCGGTTGACTGAAGCGAAGGGCTAGGAGCAGGAGGCGGTGGGCGAGATTGAGGTTGCTGACTAGCCGAAGCAGGCTGTGGAAGGCCAGCCTGAGACGATTGCATCATGCAAACATTCGCTAAGCTAGGGTCAGAGATAGGAGGAGGGGGAGGACCAGGAAAATTTCCAAGAAGAGAGGAGTCTTTGTAGACGCCAGTGGAAACACTGGTCAAAGAATCAACAGTTGGTGTATTGGTGACAGTAGAGATGGTGGACTCAGGGGAGGTCTGAGATTTTGGTTCATGGTAGGTCAATTGGTCAATGGTGACAATCTTGCCATTATGAGGGAAAAACATCTTGCGGTGGACTGCAGATGGGACGGTTGACATGGAGTAGGTGTAACTACGCCCCAAAAGGATGTTGTAGTCAAGAGGGGCGTCGATAACTTCAACGTCGACACAAACAGTCTTGCCGGAAAGGGTGATATGACAGTTACGGAATAGGCCAATGGGATGGGAGGCATGGCCATCCCACGCGCGAAGGGTGATGGTGGAAGGGGCCAGTTCAGGGGATCCGAGTTGTTTCCAAACTGAAGCGAACATTACGCAGGTAGATGCCCCCTCATCAATAATACACCGAGCAACATTGGCGTTTTGGATTTTGATTGGGATTTGGAAAGAAACCGAAGGAGGAAGAGGGGGATGTTCTGACTGATGGGTGTTGAAAACAATCAATTGGTCATCAGCAGGATCTACAGCGCCCACGGTAGATAGTAGCGCCCTCTTTTGAGAAGGACACGATTGGAGGAGTTCCAGTTTTGAAATGGCAGCAGGAAATTGGGCCGGATCATCTACTATGCTGTATAAATGGGCAGCCTGACCAGAAGTAGTATTTCGGTGGAATGGTCCCTTAGGAAGCTTGGGATGAACCTCGGCTTTGGGCGGAGGGAGTTGCAAGGGAACATTGGGTGTCGATAGAGGCTCTGTAGGACCTGACGATGGAGACTCGGAGACAGATGGAACGGGAGGTGTGGAATACTGACGGGACCGAGTTTGAAGGTTGAGGTCGACGGTGAGAGGTGGGTCAAAGGAAATCATGAGGATCTGGTAATTAGAGGAACCAGAAGGGGAAGGTTGAGTGGTTACCAGGGCATGAGGGGGTTGAGTGGCCACAAATCCTTGTTGAGGGAAAGGATCGGTAAACACAGCGGGTTGAGTAGTAGCTAGGGTAGGGGGGATAGTAGGGGAGCAATGTTGTCCCCGCACGACGGCCTGAGAGTCCCACACCTTCCGCATTTATGGTAATAAGGGAAAATCGTGAGTGTAATGACCATAAACACCACAACACGAACATGGCTTATTGGTGCGGAGTGGCCTGTTCGGCTTGGGCTGAGAACCCTGTGGCTGGGTAGCAGTGTGAGGATCAATACTTGAAGGATTGGGTCCATGATTACCAGGGGCAGATTGATTTCCTTTCCTCTTTTTGTGAGAAGGAAGAAAATTAGGTGCCCCCTGTTGTGCAAAGACTTGCCCCGAAGGGGGTAGTAAGTGCGGCTGCATGGGTGGCAAAGGCAAGGGATTGGGAGCTCCAAATGATGGAGGAGCTGGGACACCAGGTTGCAGATACGGATAAGGGGTAGGGTGGGTAGCAGTGAGGTAAGCAGGAGGGTGGGCAAAAGGAGGAGGCATGCCGTATCCTAAATACATGCTACATGGGGGGGAAAAAGTGTCGGAGGGGCTGGCCCCTGGAGGGAAACCATGGCCCGGAAGAGGTTGGGTAGAGGTATGTGACAGGGCTCCAATGATACCGTCGGCAGAGTGAGATTCCCCCGAGGCGTTAGGGCCAATGGGCTTGGGAAGGTTAGGAAGGACGGTATAAACATAACCAGATTGGGCGTAAATAAGGTCATATTTCAAGGCTATTTGGAGGGCGGCTTCTTCAGTTTGGGGAAAATGGGATGCGACATATTTGCCAATGGGAGGTAAGAGGGAGCGAAGGAACCAGTCCATGTAAACCCGATCTTCAAAGGGGGGAGCGCGACACAAGCTCCGTCTTCACCACCATTCCTAGACATGAGCGGAAAGGCGGGTCGAAGAGGATTGATGGAAAGAAGTTAAGAGTTCAGTTCCAGTGTCGTATCGGAGAGGGAGCTGGAAATAGGATAAAAAGGCTTGGGCAATGGTCGCAAAGGTGGTATGGGAAGAGGTGGCTTGATCAACATACCATTTGGAAGCTTCGCTGGTAAGCGTGTGTTGGAACAAATGAAGACGGATGGAGTCATCGGTGATGGAATTGAAGGAACACCACATATGGAAAGATCGGATATGGTTAGAGGGATCTTCACTAGCGAGGCCTTAGAACTTGGGAATGTTGGAGGGGAGCTTGGTTGCATAGCAGGCCAACTAACATCGTGGTGAATAGGATCATTAATCAGCTGATTGAAATCGGGGAGACTGAGGCCGACCATATAAGGGAGTAATGGGGCAGTCAAGGTAGGTCCCGTAGTGGTTCCACTGGAAGTGGACCCAGCGGTAGAATTGGGGTTAGGGCTAGGTCCTGAACTAGACATGGTGAAGTTAAAAGAGGGAGAACCAGAAGTAGGGGGAGAACCCGAACAATCAGAAGAAGAGTCGGAGTGTGGACTCAGGGGAGGACTTAATCGAGAACGACGGGAAGGAGGAAGTCGACCGATCGGAAACTGAGGGTGAAGGCCAAGAAGCCTCTTGGAGAGGTGCCTTGGGGGCGTAATGATGACGGGAAGAAGAAAAACTGACAAGGGCAGGGAGGGGAAAAATCAAGTGAGTTCAAGGGCAGAGAGGTGCAGTGAAAATTGATTTTAAAGTCTTTTCCAGGCGGTGTTAACAAGAAGCTTCTTCACTTAGGGTCAGTGTATGGTGTGCATTAATTTTAATGTTTTAAACCCAGATGTTTTGAGAGTAAAAGAAAAAGTGTGCTGTGTAACTGAAAATAAATTTGCAGTAAATAAAATGAAAAGAACAGAAAATTAACAGTGACTAATGCATCAATGTAACCCAAGAAGGCGGGTCTCTCAAAAATAGTCTATAAGAGGGAAAAAACTAAGCCAAGCATGAAAAAAGGAGGCCAATAGATCTAATGTCAGGAGGGACTGGGATCTAAAGGAGAAATCTGCTGAAAAGTGGTGCAGAGAACAACAAATAGGCAGAGGCAAGGTTGCTGCTAAAAAGGAGGAGATCAGCTAAAAATAGAAGAGACAAGGTGGTGGCCATGGAAAGGAACCCAAAAAAAATGATATGAGGTGATTTGAGAGGGAGAAGAGCTGATCTAAAGGGATCTGAAAAGGAGGTATTAGATCTGAGAAAAATAAAGTTGAAACTCTGAAAATTCAGACTTCTGAAACAACAAAGACTCTCCAACAAAAAGTGGAGGGTACTAGAGCCCTAAGGGGCAAGATTCCCTCTTATTTGAGTGAAGCAGATCAGAAAAAGGTCTAAACGGGCAGAGACGAAGGCTGGAAAACCCTGACAGAAGCTTCAGACAAACCCAGAAAAAGTGCTGAAAAATGTGCAGAAAAAGTGCAGGTCGCAGGTTTTGATCTGTTATCAGTCCAAGTCACAGGTTTGGGGTAGAAAAGTGTGTCCTCAAGCTCAAGTCACACTTTTTGGGCCGATAAGTGCGACCTGCAGATCCGGCTGTCTCGGCGGCAGATTTCAAAAAAAATTGTCATCTCAGCTGCGGCTGATGTCTGTAACCTGCGCAATAAGGCCAGAAACACACAGAAGTTAAAAATTTGACTGTTTGAGGGTTTTAGGGGTGAAAAAAACCATAAAAATAGGGAAAACAGAAATGGAAGAGAAACCCCAGGGTCTGAAACAACTGGATATGCAGGAATATATAAAACGACAACGGTCGTAAAATAAAACCCGTGTGGAGTCGCCAATTGTTAGTATGAATCTTTCGTTGTAAAAGATCACTTTAGCTACGCATAACAAATAGCCCTAACATTGATTATGGCTGCAAAATATCTTTAAGTCTATTGCAAAAATTCAGATCTAAGCACAAAAGACATTAAGCAGATAAAATATAATATGGCTTCATGCATCCAATAGACAAGACAAGAACAAAGTGTTTAAAAGAATGATTTGTATTATATTAAAGAATGGGGCACCTGAGAGGAAAAAAAGAAAGGTGTTTTCTGGTTCTCCTCAATGGGATGGGTTCTTGAAAGTCCTCAGCATTTCAGATCTAAAATTCCTCTCTCTTATTGTGGTGGAAAACCCTGACAAACATAGAACTTAATGGGAGCTCACAAAGAAAAAATGGAAAATGGTGACCAAGAATAGATCTAATGTGATCTAATAATATTATCAATCAAATTCTAGAATCACCCTTTAGGAATATTTTATTATATTTGTTGGAGAGAAAAGGTCTTTTGACTTGGGTCAATTCCTTTATTTATTAACAATAAATAAATAAATGATTTATTTATTATTTTAGGGACATGATGGGAATATAATTAAATAAATAATGATTTATTTAATTATTTAAAAATGATTTAGTCAAATTTAACTAGGAATATTATTTAAATAATGATTTCAATAACTTATTCCTAGGAAATACCTAAATAAATAATGATTTATTTAATTAATTTCCTTGTTTTGGGTTAAATATGACCAAGAAATATAGATAAATGTTATTTTATATGGGTGAAACTAATTTTACTTAGGGTAAAATTGGTCTTACATGGTGTACTTGGGTTCATCTAATGATAATGAGTTAGATGACCAAAAAAATGGTGTAAATAAATTGTAGCGATAAAAAATTCGAAAGGAATGGCTATCAACTTGAATACAATCTCTCTTTCACTCCAGAGATTAATGATATGATATTACAAGTCTCACGCTCCATTTTTGTTGAAAAACCATACAAATTGGATCACTTCAAAATGAATTTAATTTTGTCTAGCATGGCCCTTTCAACAACAGATGAGTTCAAAGTGTTGCAGCTATATGCTCCTCTTTGATCATAATGGAATCGATGATCTGCTAGATGATTCACTCATGCAAATGCATGCATTAGTACATTGTGAGCAACATGAGTATTAAGAACGGGCTTCATGTTAGTAGCCTGTGTCATCATACTTGTGTAATAATCAAAGCTTATCAGTCTATCTTCGCAAGAAAACTCGATATATTGCCAATTAACAAGATTCTTACAAATATTGTATTATTATATTTTATATTTTTTATCCTAGAAATTAGAGATCAGATCTGGTTTTTAATACCAATGGAACCAGTAATCTAAACCTCATAATGACTAGAAAACTTAGACAAAAGTAACCATCTAATTATATTATTTTTAAGACAAAAAAAACTATTTGGTTTATACATCTAATTCTATCTATATATAAAAGATTGAAAGCTCATCATGAAATTTGCCAAAAGCATAGGAAAACTAGCAATTTAACCTGTATTTGAGCGAGAACTTTTTAAATCTCTGCACTATTAAGACTTTGGATAAATCAAATTCAATAATTTATTTCTTTAATATAAAACAACAGAATAAATACAAAAAATTATTATCAAATTTTAATTAATACAAATTTATAAATCTATTACTATAATCCTGGTCAATCCTAGCCTTTGGCAAGGATTAATAAATAAATAAAAAACTATTTACAAAAATATTACATTTTTGCACTATATAATCAATAAAATTTATCACTATATTGAGCCATTTTTTTTTCTTTATAACTATAATAATAATAAAAATATAAAATTAAAATTAATTTTATATATAATAGATATAAAAAATCTAATATACAAAAATTATCTTAATAAATAATGTTGGAAATACTCAATGGGTGAATCAATATTTCTTTCAATGGTTAGATTATGCTAGTTAAGATTTTATCATAGCTTAAACCAAAAGACAAGAAGTAGAACAAGAAACTAATTTTATTATTGAAGATAATAAGGACTCCAAGCCTTTTTTACAAAAATTCAAGTTCCAACCTGTACAACAAAATCTCTGACTTCTTCAAGGCTATAACTTTGAATGAGGATTCTAATCCTCAACCACAAATCTAGGCACCAACCTAGTATCAATGAGAACACCAATCCTCTTAGGCTCCAACCTAAACAAACACTTTGACTATACTTCAAAGATACTGATTAGAAACCCTAAAATGTCTCCAAGAACTACTTCTAAATGGCATCAAAATATTGCTCCAAAATCTCTTCTAAGGGCTACTCCAAGTATTCTTCAAAATCTATTAAAAATCACTTCAAAGAGCTGGTCCATGTACTTTTCAAGATCTGCTCCTAGACTGCTTCAAAAGGGGCTTTAATGCTACTCCAATATGGCCTCAAGAGGAAACTACAAAATGTCTCCAAGGTCTGCTTTAGAAAGTCTCCAAAGTCTGCTTCAAGAGGTCTCCAAGATCTGCTTCAAGAAGTCTACAAAGTTTTCTCCAATGTATTTCAATATGTTTCTCCATTCTCTTCAAAGGTTTCTCCATAATTTCTTCAATGGTTGCTCCAAAGTGCTTCAAGATTGCTTCAATAAGACTATTCCAAAGTCTTTTCCAAGTGGTGCTCTAAAATAATTCAAGAGATTTCTTTAAAATGTCTCCAAATTTTGCTGCAGAATGTCACCAAAGTTCGCACTAGAATGTATCCAAAGAAATCCTAAAATCTGAGGCAATGGTAAGTCAAAACAAAGGTCAAGGAGAGCTCAAAATATTTCCTTAAAAGTGGTTGAATTGCAAGGATGGAACAATCCTTTTCCATAGGGTCGAATGCACATAGAGAGGAGGCAAAATTTAGTTTCAGGTCAATCCACATGGTAGGGCGAATTATATGCCCAAGTTAGTCCATAAGGGGTTTGAATTACAAACCCTAATTTTGTCCTCCCATAGGCTGAATTTGTGGTAATCACAGGTGGAATTGAGGCTAAGTCTAGGCCGAGTTCTGTACTGGTAAAGGAGGCCAAGATTAATCTAACATGAGGTCGAACTTTTATACAAAAGAAGGAAGACATGTTCTCCAGTAATAGCTCAATTTCTACTCCATAATCTAATCAAAAGCTTCTAATAAATTTTATCCTAGAATAGAAACATAATCCAAAACTTGCTCCTTTAATTCACCTTAAGGTTCATGAGAAATGAACCTATTTCTTCTTCTACAAACCTGAGTTCTATCTCTGTTGTCTTGACCGATTTTCAAGCCGAAATGGAGAGAGATCTCTTATTTATACTAGTCCAATCATGCAATAGAATTGACTTGTCTATAAAAGGGAGAAAATTTGTTCTTAAAAGGAGTTGACTTGATTGAGGATGAAATTTTTCTCACTTAGAAAATTAATTTCTCCTCAATGAAGAAAAGTTAGGAGGCATACAAATACTTGTTAGAAAGATATTAAAGAGATATTTAAGCCTATGTTAATCTCTTCTTTAGCTGGAAATACCTTTGATATCAAATAATAATTAATTCAACAATCTCTCATTTCTTTGACATCAATGGCAATATCTCAACAATCTCCCCTTTATCACTGATGGAAACACAATTGTAATAACCCCCCTTGTGATAATGCTTCTCCTATTATCATGTTTCTTTTTATCTTTCTCCCCCTTTCACATCAATGACAAAGGGTAACTCTCCCTACCTTTTATGTCACTAAGGCTTGCTCCCCCTGCTTCAATTTTGTATCTATTTCTTATCATTTAGATTAATTCTAAGGTCATCAACAAATTGAGGGGGTTTCTTTCTGTCACTAAGGCTTGCTCCCCCTCCTTCAATTTTGTGTCTTTTTATTATCATCTAGATTCATGCTAAGGTCATCAACAAATTAAGGGTCTTTCTTATTAATGGATCAATTATGGAGTGAATCACCTAACCACTTGACATTCAACCAAGAGTGGTTTTCACACAGGTCTTTTTACTACAATGAGCAGATCATAGTCTCATTCACAATGTTCAGATATTGATTCCTCTATGATCTTGATATCACATCATCAACATTCTTCCTTTGCATCGTTCCAATCTATCTAAATACCTTTGGTGTCAGATATTGCTTACTAGGGGAAGATATTACTTCTTCAGGACAAAATAACTCAGTTTTGCACTCTTCAACAAATCAACAAGGAAGAAAAACTAAACCAAGGGAGGGCACTAGAAATTGTGAGCTTTATATTCTAAAAAACCTTCTTTAAAAACCTCTTTCTTCGATAATCTAGAGATAAATATGGAAAGACTCATATTCATGAGTCATAAAAATAGATGAAGAGTTAACAATTGAGAGCTTTAAATCTCTTGGAAAACTAATTGAGAAATCCATGAAATAGGGCCAGACAATTTGTTTGTTAAGATTGCTAGCTGAAGAAAGATATTATGACATCGTTGTTACAATATCCTTACCTTCATATTTGGCTAGCACATAAGTTATCATACTCCTCACCTTCTTCCTCAACCTGTTTGTAGACACAAGAACTACAATATTTTATTTCAAAAAACTTGGTTTCAGTTTACACTTTGGTTTTTCAGAATTCCCATGATCAAGAATATTGTGACATTCCCCTTCCAATTTCTCATCAGCATTTGTTGAATTCCCTACAAAATAGAGGATCGCTTGGTCATTGGTGTGCTTGATAAAAAAGACTCGGAGGAAGACTTTAAGGTTATTCATGATGATACTCATGATTATGATGAGTATGCTACTCCATAGTAAAATGTCACTGATGGGGCTTTCTGCCTAGAATTCGATGTAGCATACTGTGAAAATTTATAGACAATTTATTATGGCGGTTTTTGTTGTTCATTTTCTTGTAGCAAGACTCGATCATCTGCAATGTCCATGGTGCAGTGGTGATTTGCGAGGAATGGACACTTTTTCTCATTATTTTAAGATAGAAAATTAAGAAGATAGTTTGACGTATGAAGATCCACACCATGATGATGATATTATTGTTTGTAAAAGAATTCAGAGCTAAGAATGCGATGAAATTAGTACTACAGAAATGAAGGAACCATACAACAACAGTCTTGATATGTACTTGAATTTGGAGTTTTATTTTGAACATAACAGAGGTGGATCATATTCTTTGTAGTTTGAAAGGGTCATATCTATGACAAATATGATAACAAAGAAGATTGTGATACTTATAATCAATGCAATCTTAATATGATCAAATTCAAGGTATCTAGGAAGAAATGGATGATAAACTTGTTCTAGGAGATTATGCCCACATTTTGTAACTAGGAGTATTGTTGGTTATATATACCTAGAGTTTCGAGAGGACATAGAAATTGGAGGATATAATAATTTTCTGCAATTGAACCTGAGATCACATTTTGAGAATTTTGAAGCAAGTCCCATCTATGATAGCCATGAATATTTATTGACTGAGAATGTATGAATTTTGATGTTCTCCACATGAATCACAGTGAGCTATACCACTTCATCTGCATAGTGACACCTTCAAAAGGTTCCCACTCCATATCATTGTCATCTTTATCATCTTCCAATAGTTCTTCAGCAATTGAACTTTCCCTATTACAACTTTGTTCTTTTATAGTTTCTATGGATGCATGCCCTATAGTAATGACCTCTTTGCTATCTTCCCTACTATTCCTTCGAATGTAACAACCATGCATGCTTACTCTAGAGGAATAGTACCCATATTGATAACTGTATTATCGAATAAATTTTTCCTCATGTCTTGTGTAATAATATCTACCAATAAATTGTGGCCCCATTGTTTGTTAAAATCCATCTACGGTAATTCTGAATAATTCAAAATGGTGGCATTTCTAATTGGCAGATTGAGAACATACATGAAGCATCTCTTCCTTTATGACATGAAGCATCTCTTCCTTTATGAAATATCCTTACTTCTATAAGTATATGAACATCAAGTTGGAACGTTTGATCCAGGTGGATATTGGTGGCCACCCGCCTATTTCACTTGGAACTCCAGCTGGTTTCATCAATTTCATCGATTATAACATAATTTACTATTTTAATAGTTTTTCGGGTCCCTAACTTCCAGAGTTGTTTTGACCCCCTAAACGACGTGCTTTTGAGGTCCACAACAAGTCCATAGCCATAGTAAGGGTATGTCACAAATATTGTAGTATTCAAAGAGAACTTTCTAACAAGGTATCATACACACCAAACGAAGATCATATGACCAAGTTACAACCCTGGGATGTTGGTTGTCAACCTAACCCCAACCGGGCCACAAACTCTTGGTGTTCCATCTCTTACGGTTATGGTTTTGGTTGTTTAGGGTTTCCCTTTGTTTTTAAATAATAAAAAGGCCCTTTAGCCTCATTGTAACACAGTTTAGAAGGCATGTAGCTGCCACATCTCTTCTCAGAGATAAGCTACAATCAATTGAGCTAGTTTATTTCCATTCTGCATGTAACAATTTTCAGTACTTTGTTAAGACTGAATTGAAGTTATGTTTTCGTTGTATCTATGTGTTTTTGTTCATATATGTATTTCATTTCATTCATTCATAAATCTATATCAGTGGTATTAGAGCGGTCTGTTCTTTCTCTGTTTTTCTTTGCATGTCCCCAACAAGGTTGGGATATAAGGAGTTAGGGCTCGAACTGGTTGACCCTTTGCAAGACTAGCCTCACAAACCCTGATGGCATCCCATGGTGGAAGAAAAAAAAGACGAGTGAGCAGAATATCCTTTCAAAAGGTAGCTCAAATAATCCCTCGAGGGACAAAGGAATGCAACGATGGATAAATTTTCCCAGATCCTTCGGCAGATGCCCATCAGCGAAGTGTCTTCATCCAACAGTCACTTCGGAGGTGCCGCCCCCTTCAATGAACAAGTAAAATTCGATATCCCTATATTCGAAGGTCATATAGATGCAAATGTCGTAGATAAATGGTTAAATATGTTGGAAGGGTATTTTTCGATTCATGATTTTTCCAATAGGGAAAATATTACTTTTGCACTCCTCAAAGCCACCCCCCACGTTAGGGACTGATTGGAAACCTACTACAAGTAGAGGGACAAGAGGGAACCCTCACTATTTTCAGCTGCACCTTCATGGAACTCTTTTTGAGACGTTGTCAAGGAACAATTTTACCCCATGGGGAGCTATGAGGACAAGTACATACAATGGACCACGCTACGACAATAAAGGGACCGAGATGTGCATGAGATCACAAATATTTTTCATACCCTTCGCACAGAGTTGTGTATCAAGGATTATGAGCAGCATCTGGTACTTAAGTACCGTGATTTTCTACACAAATACATCTAGGACAAGATGGAGTTCCTAGACATCTCCTCACTTTGTTCAACATACTGATATGCTGCCAAAATTGAGCAGAAATTCAAGCAGAAGAAGCGAGACTTTGGATTTGTAAACCCAAAGAAGAGAAAAGGCACCCCTAATCCACATAGCAAAGGAAAGAGTTAGAACATTACCCCCAGGACAGATCCTTGAAGCTGAAAGCCAAGAATATCAAGAAGGAACATAAGAACACCAACAAGTGGTGTGGGTTCCATAAAACTCCCACTCACAACATGAACAAATGTCGCGTGAAGCAGGCACGGGTGGTTGAGCTAAAAGATTCAGAGAGGGATGCATGGTATGATTATGAGCCAAAACCCGATAAGGGAACTGAACCCACTGTGATGGTAGCCACCACCAACCTCCCAAAGGTAGAACCTGAGGATCCAAAGGAGGGGGAGTGCCTCTTCCACTAGCAGATCTGGGTAAAGGGTTCGTTGGTGCAGTTCATCATTGACAGTGGGAGCCATAAGAAGTTGATCTTAGTCGAGCTCATTAAGAGATTGAAGCTGCCAACAATGCCACACCCACAACCGCACACCATTAGGTGGCTCCAACAATGGCGAGATCTCTGTGTCAGCTAGTAGTGTCACCTACCTTATAACATCAAGCCCTTTGCAGATGAGGTATTATGTGATGTTTTCCCTCTGGAAATCCATGATGTTTTAATAGGTCAACGATACCTATTGAAACATCATGTTGTATATGAATCCAAACCTCATTCTGTTATTATTACTTTAGGTCATAAATTGTACAGGATACTAGAGGTAGGGATGCCTACCACCTTTTCTTTGATCTATGTTAAAAAATGCAGTAAGAATATTTTTTAGACCAAGAAATTTGTCTTCTTTATGATTCACCCTCAGATCAAGAGGAAGATTGTGGCCACATCCACAGCCTCCAGACAGGGCTCCTCCGCACGACAACAATAGATGGAAAAGTTCATGGAGGATTACAGGGATATCTTCACCTCACCCACAGGGGTACCCATACATTGTCAAGTCTAGCACTCCATCAATCTAACCCCGAGCACACCACTGCTCAATGAACTGATCGACTGATGCTTTGTTATGGAGAATGATGAAATCAAGAGGCAGATTGAGGAGTTGTTGCAGAAAGGGCACATCAGGCCAAGTTCATCACATTATGGAGCTCGATCGTGTTGGTACAGAAGGTCGGAACCTGGAAGCTTTGTTTTAACTATAGGGTGTTGAATAAGATCATTGTCCATAATAGGTATCTAATCCCACAGATTGATGACCTTCTAGACTAACTCAAGGGGGCCAAATATTTTAGCAAGATTGATTTGAATTCTGGTTATCACCAAGTGCCAATTGAACCATCCGATGTGTGCAATACTACCTTCAAATTCAAGGAGGGCCTTCTCAAATGGTCAGTCATGCCTTTCAGGTTGCCCCGACAACCTTCACGAGGTTGATGGATGACATCTTGCAGTCCTTCACCAACTCGTTCATGGTAGTGTATTTGGATGACATCCTAATATTCAGCGAGAGCAGGGAAGAGCACTTACACCATATTTGACAGGTCCTCCAAACCCTACGACAACACAAATTGTGTTCCAATTTGGGGAAATCCACTTTTGGAATGACCCATGTTAAATATCTAGGGTACATCATTGATGAGTGGGGTGTGCATGTGGGCCCAACCAAGATACAATTTATTAAGGATTGGCTAGCCCCAACCACTCTAATAGAGCTCCACAACTTTTTGGGTCTTGTCAATTCCTACCGCGGGTTTGTGTTGGGATTATCTCATATCACTTGGCCTTTGCCAAGTCACCAAGGGAAAAGCAAAAGAAAAGTTATTTTGGTCTAAATCCCAACAGAATGAGTTTGTCGAATTGAAGCATTGCCTTTGCTCTACACCAGTTCTCACATTACCATACCTGCAACAACCATTTGAAATTGAGATATATTCCTACGACTATGCTATCGGTGTAGTTCTTACCCAGTGGATGTTGAAAATGGAACCAAGAAAGATTCTAAAATAAATTTCCCATGAATTAAAGTAGAATATAATTGTAATTCCACATCACATGACAACTTGTGCGAGTTAACTAAGTTAGTTTTACTTAGTTGGTTCAGTTAATTTGAGTTCAAGATCTAACTTGAGTCATGTAGAGTGGATCCTAATTTATAGGAGCCCTGGTTGAGTTTATTTTGAGTTGTAATTAATAAATTTAATTTAACTGAGTTAAACTAGTTCCAACTGTTGGAGGAACTAGTAGACAGTCTAGCAGCGGAGAGCAGCTTTAGTGTTCAACTAGTTAACTGATAAATCAACCATAAATAACTCATTCATGTGTGATATATGAGTTACCCAGTTGATATTGGAGTTCAAGAGAAGTGCACTATTAGTTGTATAATTATCTGAATTGCATAGGTAGTGCATGTAGTCCGAAGAAGGCCTATGATGTATTGTGTATTTATGGATGGGGGATTTTCCTAATTAATAGGGGCTCATTCCCAAGGAAATAATGAAGAGAAATAGGGACTTGGGAAAGCCAAAATTTGGTTAAGTATTGGCCTAGGCTTGTCAAGGAAGCAGTGGGACAAATAGAGATAGAGCAGAGGTTGCTCGGGCTTGAGCAAAGCATTGTAATCTTATCATATTTTCTAACTAATGCAATATACATATAGCAGGGGTTTTTAGATGTGGCTTTCCTAGGGAAATAATTGTATAATGTGTTGATTGAATTCTTTCTCTTGTATGCTTCATGATTTCGCGATCATTTAATTATTTCCGCAGTTGGTAGAGTAGGTTCAAGACTATTCTTTTAGTAATTACAATTATCATTTTGAATCTACAAGGAATTTCTACATGGTATCGAAGTTGAAATCACTATAGAAGAGAAGAATACGAAGTTATCTTTGCAAGAGGAACAAGTTTTGCATATCTATTCTTCAGAGATAACAACAAGATCAGGATGGTGTTCTATGGTCTAAGGTTCGAGTATGCCCTTGAGGGTAGCTCAAATAGCATTGCTTGGAAAGACCAAATGGAAGTAGTCATGGAAGATAATGGGTTGAAGGAATACATTGATAAAAATGTTTCGAAACCAACAACTGTTGATGCACAAAATCTAGCAGAATGGAAGAAGAATGTAGCCAAGGCAAGAAGGATCTTATTAGAAGGAGTTCAAGATCATATTGTCTTGAACCTCCATGTGAAGGAGATTCCATATGCAATTTGGAAAGCCTTGATAGACTTGTTTCATAACAACAGTGACCACAAGAAGCTGGCATTGAAGGATGAGCTTCTAAAAATCAATATGGAAAAGGGTGACACAATACCACAGTACTTGAGCAAGTTCACCCAATGTTCGGATGATCTTGGTAGTGTTGGTGTTATAATTTTTGAAGATGATCTGGTCAACCTAACACTTCTAGGCCTTCCTAAGAGCTGGCACAACTACTAGAATTCAGTAAATGGGAAGGAGAAGCTACCAATGTGGGAGAATTTAGGGTCTGACTTGGTGCAAGAAGGGATAAGGCGGGACACTAGAGATGGAACCTCATCCAAGCATCATGATGAGGAGAACCGTGCCTTCATTAGAGAAATTTTGAGGTCTAAATGAGCCTTCTACGAAAAATGTACAACCAAAATCAACTTTATAATAACCATTAGGATTCAAGATGATGATGTCAACCATGGGGGATGATTTCCCATTTTTCAGGTAAAAATGTAAAAATATTAAAAAATAATAAAATAATAAAACTACTTTTTCAACTTATCTCCCTAAGGTTTTACTCAAATTTCAAGCAGGATTACTCGTTGGGTGCAAAATTTAATTCCTCATCCAAGGAGTACCCATGTTGATGGGTCCTACTACACTAAAAATGAGAAATACATGAAATTATGCAACATGGGTACTCCTTGGATGAGGAATCAAATTATGCATTCAACAAGTGTTTCTGCTCGAAATTTTAGTAAACTCATAGGGAGATAAGTTGAAAATACGAGTTGAAAAAATAGGTTTTCCTTTTTTCCCTCTAAAATTTGATGATGTAATCAAATATTATTTTATTATTTCCGCTATTATTATATAATTTCCTTAGGAGGCCCATTTTAGACCTCAAAACTCCCCTAATGGGATGGAAAGGAAAAGAAAGGGAAAGGGAAGAAACCCAAATCTAAGGTAGATTATGGTCAGGAAAGAAAGAATAAGGACTTGTTGAAGATTAAATGTTTTCACTGTCATGAGCTGGGACACTATGCTATGAAGTGCCTACACAAGAAGGTCGATAAGAATTCATCAGGAGGAGTGGCAGGTGACGCTCTTACTTCACAATTCAAGTTGGATTTCACGGTCATTGCAGGCATGGTGACATCAATGATGGGTAGTGTATGGTATCTTGATAGTCGAGCCTCATTCCATATGATGGGAAACAAATATTTTTTCAATGAATTGGAGTAGAAGGACCTCCAGATGCACATCGAGATGGGAGATCGATGATGGAAGGTATAGCAAGATCGATATATGTACTATTAATTTTCAGAGGGAGTTTGGTTCTCCTCTCACATTAGATGGCATGTATGTTCCAGGTCTGAAGAAGACTTTAGTCTTGGTTGCTATGTTGGAAGACTATTGCTATCTAATATCCTCCAACAACCAAGAAAGAGGGTTTGACGACAGAGTAGACTTCAAGACATTGAATCGTATAGAGATGATACGCGATCGTTGTCAATGTCTGTACACAGTAATCTAATATTAATATATATAAATCCAATTATGTTCTATCTATTTAGTTTTTTTTATATGAATTCAATATCTTAATGGAGAATTTAACTAGAGAAGGCTAGCAAATATTCTTTTCAATTATTTAAAAAAAAAATTAAATAATTTTTATTAAAATTATCTTAAATATTAAATTGTTAAAAAATATATATATTTTCACAATGATTTAATTAATTAAAATGTATATATTATATCCATTTCTATTTTTAAATTTTAATTAATGAAAAGAAAATACAAACTCTTAATTATATATAAATAAAATTATAATTATAAAATATTTTTAATATATATATTTTTATTTCAGATTTTTGTTATTCATAATGATTGTTTGTTTGATATTGACTTTCGAATTAGTAATGTAGAATTATTTGTTCTTCTCATTAGTAAGTTCAAAATATTAACCAACAAATATATCTATGTGAATAAGAAAATCAATTTCAAACCTATTCTTAATATCTTATATAAAGAAATAATTATATATAAATAATTACTAATAATCTTTTTTTTTTTAATAATAATTATTAAATTAATTTTCCAAAGATTGATAAGTCAAATATATCACTAATTTATGACTTATTAAAATGTCTTCTATTTAGAGTGGACTCTATTGTGAATTTAAAATTTAAAAATAGATCTAGTTGTTATTTTAAAGTTAGTTAATAATAATTATTATTAATTTTTTTTTGTAAGTATGGTAGTTCCTTTCATTTTTCACTTTTTCTCTCTCTTTTTTTTTTTTTTTTAACTCCATTTTCATCAACATGTCCAGATACATCACCCCGATCGGGGAAGGGAATTGAACTTGTGATGAGTGCTATAACAGCCCGCTTCATCACCGTTTAATCAAGACCCCATGGACAGTTAATAATAATTATTAAATATTCAATATAAATCTTATTTAAAAATATTTTATTTATAAATTTCAAATATCAAATTTTGATAAAATAAAATTATTTAGATATTTAAATTTAATTGTAATTTATAAATTTAATAACATGAGTTTTCAAGCAACAAGTCCCTACCATATAGTTTTATAGTTTTGTAAGTCCGAGCCATATAGTTTTATAGTTTTGTTGTTGAATAATGATTGAGAGGACTTCAATTTTTTTTTATGGAGAGGACTTTAGCTCTTTTTGAGGCATTCTTTTTTTTTATTAATATGTTTGATATAAGTGATCTATAGTATTATTAGAGTAATGTTCAAAATGTGTCAATATGAATATATTGAACAATGTACAACAAAATCTATATAGAACAATGTAGAACAAAACTCTGTTAAGAAGCTCCATGTCAAAAATTTGAGACTTAATAGAACTATTCTTTTTCATTGGACAATAAAACTTTGAGGCCATGTACAAAAGTGAGATTTAAGATATCAAAATATTGCAAACTCAGAACTAGCAAAATGGACTAGAAAAATGATTGAAGATATCAATTTTTCTTGAAATCGATGATGATATTGTCCATGGAAACTGTAAAGGTTCCCTATAGTGAAAATGCACGTAGCATAAAAATAGTTGTAGAGATGTTTTTTTTTATATTCTGCAAATGATATTTGCAGAAGATTTGGAAATAAATTTTGAAAGAGGTCTTTTGAGAGGATGCACTCCAACTTGTCATTTTCATCTTTTATTATACGTTGTAAATTGCGTTCATAAGAGAATAGTTTTTTGTCAGTACAGTTTGTGCAATATAGCATGTTATCAATTGGGAAGTCTATTGTTCTAATCAGTTGTTTGAAGTTGTTGCAAAATGGCTTGTATGGTGGACAGAACAGATCAGCTGGTTTGAGAATGCCAATAATTTGCAGTAGCTCGATTGAGAATACAAAAGAATACAAATATTTTGGTTAGTTTTATTCAAATTGTCTATAAATAAGAAAAAGTTGAAATGCAATTGAAAACTTGCCTGCGGCTTTGTTTTGGCAAGAGTCTGTAGGTAAGATTTTGTGACTTCATCGTTAAGTGGCTCAAAGAAGCTTGATAAGCACGTCTGTATGTTATGGGATTCTCTTGGTCCATTTCGAACCATGTTTTTGAAAAGTATCAAGATTGTTTTTCCCTTTTCTATATCTTATTGCAGCTCAACAAATTATTTTCTGTGTTGTTCGACAAAAAACTCCTGAAAAAAAGGGGTTAAAATTTTGATTATTTGTAACAAAGAAAGCTTCAAAAAATAGATCCTTTTAGGAACAAAAAGGAAAGATGGAGACTTAAGATGGAAAGCATAATTAAATACAAAATTTGACAACATACAATGGCACAATCATTTGTTTCACTGTCTTTGACTTATATTTCCAATTCGCAATTTTTTTGTTGGCATCCTATGACAAGTGTTGCAAAGCTTCCAAATGAATAATCTGTATTTGCTTCTAAAAGCATCACAATTTTAGTGTCTGGAGTAAGTCGACGTTCAGAACAAAGTATTGGTATTTCCTCAATGACAGGTGTTCAATTCAGTGAGATCCAATGGCTAGCATTACCTCTTTCATATTTTCTTTTTTTGGTCACGTTAAATCCTATGATGCCGACACTTTTTCCAATAGAGAAAAATGAGACAAATTGAGAGATTAGTTTACCACTTATGTTGACGATTATTGTAAGTTGGCCATGGACATCAACAAGGTCGGCATGTACAACTTTAATCTTCATGCTGAGGAGGTTTCTGGATTAGAAGAAGAGCCATATAACACTAACACGTCACCTTCAAAAATATTTGTTATACTTCCCATGAAAATGTTCATTATGGACGTTCGCATTATTTCTTGCTTTTCTATTTTTTCTTGGTTGTTTTATAAAAAGTAAAATAGCAAAAGGAAAAAGAGAATTTAATTAGTGTATAAATATGAATACTAAAGTGACTAAGATGACAAAAAAGCAAAAGTAAAAATCAAATAATGTACAAGCACAAAGACTGGTTGACTTGTTGTTGATTATGAAAGGAAAAAGACCAAATCGTTTTTCATAATGGCTAGATTCATTCCTACTTGTCGCACTATCTACTTTTTTATTGGATTCATTTTTGCTTATTGCACTATTTTCTTTAGCAATTAACATTTATTTATTGGTAGACCTATGAAAATGCAAAGAGAAAACACAATATTTAGATGTTTCAAACCCTAGCTATGTAACTTAAACATATTTTAGTTCTGGTAGAACAAATTTTCCAATGAAAGTATGAAGCTATAGAATCGGAAAACAAAGAAAAATTTATTGTACCTGAATTACTGCAAATGAGGGATGCAGACAAGTTTAGCTTTTGTTCTGATCATAAATTCAATAATGATGCTATGATCTGATGAATATGCATTTGGAAGATTGATTTCACATTTCTCAATAGGAAAACGTGTTCTGTTCAGAATTGCAATAAGGCGTATGCCATGTTTTGATTAGAGTAGTAGCAAAGCATAAATGATGCTATCATCTGACCAATATGCATTTTAAAGATTGATTTCACATTGGTCAATAGGAAGATTTGTCCAGATATGATCTATTGTTGTTTTTTTATCTTGGACATAACTTGCTTGTTATTTCTTGCAAGTTTTCAATTTTCATATTTTCGGTAAGAGCTCGACTGCGAGCTGTTTCTAATTGAATATCAATATTAAAATCACCAATGTTTAAAAAGACACACTTAACATGTTTAGTTTGGGAATTTTCTTTTCTAATCATTGCTATTATTGTAGAAACATGTTTAAATGGTGTTGCATAAATGTTGATTAAGCAAATTGGTTGTTGGAAGTAAATGTCAATTAGCGTTAGTTCAATCTTGTTGTTACAACAAGATTTTGTTGCTTTGATCAATATCTTCTTGTTTGCACAAGTAAGTATGCCATGAATGTAATTTTCTATGGAAAAGTTGAACGGTAGGAATTGTTTGTTTTTGGGTGGAATGTACAAGTGTGTTTCTTGAAAACATAGAATCATATTGTCCAATAAATCTGTGTCATGGACAACGTCAGCAAGATGTGCATGTAGACTACGTGTATTTAAAGTTGCAACTGATAAAACATTTGGGTTGATAGTATTTTTTTTTGTAAATTCCAGTTCCCATGAAGCAATTGTTTCTAGTTGTTTCATTTCATCCAATGTCTTGTTTTGTACATGAAAGGTTATGAAGTGTTAATTTGTTAATCAAGTATAGCAAGTCAATGGTTTTAACACGTGATAGTGTAGTGTACACTAGCCCATGTTTGGTGACACCAGTTGGGTCGAATGCAAGTTGATCCAATGTTAGTCCTTGTGTGTGGTGTATTGTGCATGCACAAGCTAATTGTCTTGGGAATTTTTTTTCGTATTGTGATTTGTGATTTGTTGTGAGACATTGATAATGCTTTTGCAATTTGAAAAATTGGTGTCCAAGTTGGCAAGATATTTATGTCACATAGTTCTTTGAATTTGTTTCTTTGATGCTTTCCAATGTTAACATCTCGCAAATTCTATCCAAACAATGTCGAGCTCCATTGTTATTAGACGAGTAGGATATTAGAATGCCTTCGGCACCGTTGACTAATCCATAATTGGTATTGTAGTTTCCTGCATATAATTCAACTAACATGTTTTGTTTGACTATTATTGTTGATGGAAATGCTATTGTCTTCTCAAAAGAAAAGTATTTTAACCTAGCAATTTCATGTGCATCAATAGCATTTGGTGTTATTTGTTGATCATGTGCTAGTGAAAGCATTTTTGTATTGTGATTATGAACATCCTTGTTTCAGTAGAAAATGTAGGGGAAAAAATGGATTTAAAGGTGTCGGCTTTATGGCAATTTTCATTAATGTATGCATTATCTTTATCAGCCTGCATGTTTAATCTCATCCTATTTAGGACATTGATGAAGATTGGGTCTTTTTGATGCATTAATGTATATAATTGATAACATTTTATCTTCTCTCATCCAAAAGTCATATGAAATTATGTTTTTGTTGATTCTTGGGTTTTCAAATATAAGAGAGTATCTTACACGGCTTACTTGGTACAAATCACCGTAAAATATCATGTCAACATTAAAAAAGTATGAAGTTGGTATATGCAGGATTTGACTGAGTCGCTTATCAATTTGATAAAATGTTGTTGCACCAACAAGCGATGCCTTGTATATAAGAACTACAGGAAGATGTTCAAAGTGATTTGATAATGTATCTAACTTTTCATTGTTTAGTGAAGAACAAACACTATTAATAAAGGGTAAATAGAATGCAGAATGCAATGTGACACCGCCTCCATTGAATGCAACTTTTCCTATCTCACAGTTGATTATTTCTTTTAGTTGTGATGGATTATAAGCCAATTTTCCATTATGTATGCGTACTAAGGATTGGAATATTGCTAGTGTTGTAAAAAAATTTCCTCTTCCCCCGCACCTCCCGTCAAAAACAAATGAATCTGGCCTATAGAGTTTTCTCGCTACCACATCCGTGACTAATTTTTTCTTTTTTCGTGGTTTAATTGTCATATTAACTTGTAATAATCTATGTCTTGTAGTATATTTGGTTGTTTGACAATTTCATATGGCCTTATAGATAGTAGAGTATGGTTCTTTATATGTTGAAAATGTTGCAAATCACTTTGGAAATCATAGGTTTCGTATTTTTCATTGATGCATTCATCAAATCATGTGTTCTCTCGTTTCATTTGATTTTAGACTATCTATGTCAAACAATTGTCTTGTATGTGTTTCTATTGCATTGATTGCATCATCTATGTCACCCCATGCAGGGCTTTGTAACATATCTAATTTTTTGTTCATTTCGCCTAATTATTTTTTTTCTAATGCAACATATGAAGATTGCCAAGTTGGGTGATGTTGTTTGATCGTAGTTTCATTGACTCGATACGTATAGTATAACATTAATTTTTCTCTACAATAATTTTCAATGTCTTTGTGTTTGTTATATCTAACACACCTTATAACATATGGCTTACTTGATTGTTTGCATTTTTTCCCTTTGTTTGTGTAACTAGATGCAAACTTTGCAAAACATATAACATTAATAGCTACTGTGTAGTAGAATATAATATTCAATAATTGATGGACACATTATGTCCTCGAGAGTCATCTCGGTTCCTTTTACAAGTATTTTTTTCTTTTCAAAACAAATGAATGTTCCTCTATAGGAGATGTGTTAATGAAAATACATTTTTGTGAACTATTATTTAATGGAATCAATAGCACAATGTGCACTCGCTTGTTGTGCGTACATTGGTTGCATGCTTACTAAAGCCTTTCCTAGACAATTGATAGTGTTCATGATGTCCCGATTTTGTTTTAAGGTGACTATAGTGTATGTTCTTGAACGTCGATGTAAGTATTTTATATTCTTTTGTCATATAGGAGTTGCAGACATTGCAACAACATATGAATCGAGAACAAATTGAGAGTCGGTGTTTGAAATCCATACTAATAGAATATTTCGACAAAAGTTATTTGTCTACGTGTCAATCGCTTTGCTTTGTAGCAACAAAGTTGTGCGATTTAGTGTACATTGGATAGCATGTATGTATTCATCATTTTTTTAATGCAATGCTATTCAAGAAACTATCAAATGTATCATTGTGATCATAATTTACATTTTTTATTGTTTCAAATATTAGCGTTGCATTTTTTTTCGTTTTAGTGTTGTCAAATTCAAGACGTTCAAGTATTCTTGTTGTTTTCATTGGAGGCATTGGGAAATTAAATCTACAATTAGGATTTTTTATGTTTCCTACGTGTTCTTGTGTGACAATGATGTTGGATAGCTCTAATATCTTTAGTTAGAACCGATGAATCGCTTGACAAGTATTTATCAACAAAAAATTCAACATCAATGTTTCGTCCTTACCATAGATTGAGTGCAGATTTTATCCATAATAAGCCATGTTCATGGTCAATCCCTTCTATTTTGGAATTTTGTGACGTAAAAGTAGTCATCGATTTCTCCATAATACTTGTAATCATAAGCTATTAATTGATGCAAAGCATCCTTCCTAGATCTTTAGTAATGTGCACAAGTCACAGTAATCATTTCTTATTAACGAGTGTGGCTCATTCTCGCTCTAAATCATTTTTGTTTGGTCTTTTTGTGTTTTATCTTATGTGTTTAATGAATTCATTAAAGGCCCCCAAAGATGCTCGCACTACTAAAGGAGAAGAAGAAAGTAGGTGGACCTAGTTGTTGAATCATTGCATATCGTTTTTTATGTATTTTTTTATGGTATTTTGGTGAAGTGCGATTATTTTTAAGTCCATGTAGCCAACGTCAAATTTCAAAATGAAATCTAAATTTGGATTGGATTTGACATCTTTTGCAAGGATTTTTCTTCCTTTCAACCGACCTTTTCTAATTCTAATCTAGATAACATTTAACGCTCTAGTTTATGATGATGTGAATTGCTTTATAAAATAGGTTTGTTATATGATAAGCAAAGTCATGATTTTTTATGTAGCACTTCACATTGACATATTTTTTGATATGTAAAGTTTTTCAATAGATTAGTTGGTCATTTGTTTCCATAGAATAATGTTGGAAAACTCCTTTATTCTGATTATTTGTCTTGGAAGAAAGCCTACAAATGAAGAAATTGTTATTTTTGACATTTTCAAAGCTAGTTTTTTTGAATTCCATGGGAACAGCTTTTTTAGTGGTTTGCTAATGTTCTTTACATGTTTTTTTTCCTTCAATTTTTTTCAACGGTAAAACATCTTTTCTAAAGAAATTTCTTTCACATATTAAAAAAATGAAAATAGGGGTATCATTTATTTGTGATTGATATTTCTTTTCGAACATTGATGATTATGTTGACTTGTTTTGGGGTCTTTTTCTTGACCTTGATCGGCACAAATCTTCTAATACGGTTTGTTGTTTCACTCGTTGTTTTGTCATATGCAACATTTTTTTGTATGTGTTTTTTGAATTTCTCCAAATAGAATCTTTAAGAAAATGCAAAGGGAAAATACTGATTCGAATTTGCATTCATCTTGTTGATATGTTGCTTTCGTAATTTTTTGTAGCATTAGTTTTCAAACACTACATTGGTTTAGAGATGACTTTATTCTCAATGTTTCTAAACCGATGATCTAAATGTTCTAGCACTACTTGTTGTTTCATTGTCATTATGTTGTAGACAAGTTTGAATTTTTGTGTTTTCAATTTCATTTTAATAATGTCCTGGAAAGATTAGCCCTCGATATATGTTGTCTCTACATGGACGCAAATAAGGATAATTTACACCTATTCCAATCCCGCACTTTTACAAGGGATGTCCATAAAGGCATATGTAAACATTTCAACATACAATACATAGAAATGGAGATCTCCCATGACTACATCAAATGGTGGCTAAGAAAAGGTAATTCACTCGAGAATAATCTAGTGTTATTTTACTGTGCATATGGTGTACTAGTAATAAATTGATTTTTGAGGAGGTTAGCAAAGAAACTGGACAAAGTCTATAAAAATATCATCAAATTGTGAGAGAAATTAAAAAATTAATCGGAAACCCCCTCTTGACTTGTCTAAGAGATTATGGCCTTTCAAAATCCACTACCCCGCTGGGATTTTTTTGATGGGGCGTCACAACAATCTAGATGTGGATGTGGGGGCATGGTTGATGATTTCCCCCACATGCCACTACAAAATTCATTGGTATGGGGGCACGAGTTCCAACATGCAAGCTGAAATTTTGGCACTATGGGGCCTCATGTGGTTTTCATCTCAACTCTATTTGGATAAACTCGTGAGTTTTTGGTGACTCACGAGTTCTTTTGGACCATCTCAACAAAGGAAAAATCTCTCAACGCTGGATATCTCATTGCTTGGTTGGACAAGATAAAAAAATCCACTCATCTTTCTCCAAGATAATCTTCAAACATATCTACAGAGAGAAAAAATACACAAGCCGATAGATTATTAAAGAAAGGGCTCCAAGGCAGCTTCTGGGGAGATGCACTATGAGCTTCATGACTCCACAAACATGGGGGGCGAGTGGAATGCTTAAATTCTTCCGATGGGACCGTTGGTGGAGATCAATTTTATCATTTTGATGCTATTATTTGAATGTTTTTATTAACACATGCAAGGAGTAAGTACAAATTTGCAGATTATATGAGACACGGTGGAAGATCATATAACATTTTCGAGAAAAATGACGAAGGAATGAAAAGAAAGGCACTTAGAAATTAAATGATACCACACAAAGATAGTAAACTCATTTTAAATACAATTTTTTGTTGATGACAACGATATATAATGTAATTGTTGAAAGGAAAGTGAATTTGTACAACTTGATATGAAAATCCATGTTACATCTTGAAACATTTTGTAGAAAAAAGAGGATGTTTTTTGCACTCGGTACATAATATAAACTAGACGTTTTTTTCACTAAAAAAAAATGTCTTTAACGAAGACGCTAAAAGATAAACCTTTGTTGTGCTTGTTTAAGCTCAAGATGCTTTGATTGGGGTTGCAACAATATTAGCTATTGCCTCACATGCGTAGTTTTTATATTTGGTTGCACCAAGTTCACCTATTGTTTGACTTTCAATCTCGCCTATTTGTTGTAAGGGTTCATAGTCGACATGACCTATACTTATTTCAAATTTCAATATGTTCAAAGTTCTAAGAATTGTTTCGAATTACATATTTTCCTCGATACGTACATTGTAACTATAGACCAAATGACGAGATTTATGTTTATCATTTTGCTTAACCAAGCAAAGACAAATACATCACCTTCAATATTTCCTTTGTTGTAGGGTAATGCTAACTATTTTATGTATTCTTTCCAAGTAGTTATTGTTTTGTACTTTTCTATACAACTAAAGTATATATATATATATATATACACACACACACACACACACACACACACACACACACACACACACACACACACACACACACATAAATATATATATATATATATTCTCGTTACACATCTAATTGAAAATGGGTCATTTTGAACGATCGCATTGAAAAAATGTTTGTGCAATGATAAGTCGAAGGCATGTCACACTATATTCATTATCTAGAAGATAAAAAAATTGTTTCAAATGCACTTTCCCCATATATGCTATAGAACATGGGCACCCTAACGAGGTTGGTCATGGCTCTAAATTTTTGATGTTCAAATATGGATAAGTTAATTTTTTTCATATGCAATGTTGGTTTGTTGGCGTAAGGAAGAATCCATGATTAGTTTTTTTTAAGCAATGGTTCAAAGTGGCCATTTATAGGATCTTCATCATGAAATAATATATCATAAGTGTTTGTTGCAATCGTTGAATTAAAGTGCAAACACATTTTCATTTTCGTTTTGGACCAAATTTTAATTGGAATTTTCAACTAATTTGATAACCAATGAATACAAAAAAATGTCTCCCCATAGTCCTCAAGATTCTATAGGTATATCAATTGAAGCTGATTTAGACATTTTTACTAAATAAAAAGTCGTGATTATTGATATTATGCATTTATGTTAATGAATCGTCATGGAGCTCATGTTGATAAGAAATAATTTCTTCTTCATCCTTTTTCGCTAAAAATTTTTCCAAAATAATTCATTGTTCATATTCTTAGTTCTAACGATGTATATGTACAATGCAATAAAAGTTGTAAATTATCAAACAAACAATCTCCAATCACATATGAAAAATTGTTCAACTAAAACAAGTTATGCTTTTCTAAGACATATTAATTTTTGTTTTTTAGATGATGTACACATGCTAATGTTTATTATGTCAATGCAATTGTAAACGTTAGCAAGTATATTGTGTACTCATCAAATTGCAAGTGTCAATGTCTAGTCACCTGCGTCGGCGATTCTTTAGCAAGTGTCTAGAGAACCTGTTTTAGTAAAAAGACATGCAAAACCCGTAAAAATATGATTTAGTAGTATATAAATCTAAGATTGCCATTTTTTTGCATACAAATATGTTAGAATGGAAAACTATGCTAACACACATGTATATAAATACAATTATAAGGGATTACAAAGTTTCATGCTTCACAAAGTGTGAAAAAACTACGGATGCTAAAAAATTGAAGACAAACCATGTTCTAGAATAGAAATACAATTTATTGAATACAAGAAAAACATATGACCATCTTTCAGTCCCAATATTCTAGGAGTTAGAACTCGAAATATTAAATATTAATTTAATTAAGATGTTAGTATCCACCGGCATAAAAAATATTAATCATATGCTCACATACAATAGAAGATATCATTTGCTTAACAATCAAATAAATATACTTATAGCTTATATATGAAATTTTATATATACAAGCACTGCTACATAGAAGTTGGGTCAAGGAAAATTTGACTACTAAAAATGTTGTGTTCAAAATGTATATCATAGAATTATACAAGAACATGGTTTGAAAATGACACTTTCCAAAATATGGAACTCGTAATCTCTTCAATATAACTAAAAAATTATATAAAAAGCTAGTAGAAGTATGGAAATCATGAGTCGAACAAGGTGTTACATCGAGTGAAAAGCAAATGATTATTGTGTTGAAGAAGCAAAAAAAACCCTATGAGAAACTTTGAAAGTAAAACTAGAGAAATTGATTTTGATGTACATAATAGATAGATCGCAAGAAACGAAATAGAACAAAATAAGTAAATAGTATACTCACTATTATAAGATTAAAGGGAAAAAAAATCATTTGTAAATACTTTAGTATAATATAAGATTTTATAAAAAATCTCTTCAATGCATAGGATTCAAAAATATCAATAAAGATAAATCAAATTTGATTAAAGTTAACAAAAATAGATAGAGATTACATATATATTAACATATATAGTTGCTCAAAAAGTTGTCGTGTACAAATAGGTTCAATACTTAATGTAAATAAACAAATAAAATATATGTAAAAAAATATGGAGAGAGTAAAATTTCCCTTTGTTGTTGTAAATACCTAGTGAAGAAGTTTAAAAAAAAGTTAAAAAAGAACAAAATGACATTCCTCTATTAAAAAATAATTACTCTGGTAAGAAAATGAACCATATAAATTTGAACTCATTGAAGAGAGACTACAAATATGGTGGAGATAATTAAAAATATGGTTGATAGAATCAAAGCCAAGTAAACAATACTCAAGATATACGTTATGCATAGGACCCAATAAATTCACACATGTAAAGAGAGTAAGGGTGGGCATATATATGCTTATACTAAGCCATAACAACTAAAACCCAATTGGAAAATAATGCAATAACTCGAATGAGTGAAAAACTGATAAAATACTATCTCGAAACAAAATAACGAAATCTAACCCAACAAGAATTAATTTCAAATTTAAAAAGGGTCAAACGTTAAGAGAAATACTAAAAAAATGCCCTATTTTTATAGAAAAACTTGAAAAATAAAAATGGAATCATTATATATATGAATTAATGAATCTTTGTACATTTACTTGGAAATTCAAGTACATGAAAATGTGCAAAATGAAAATGGAATCATTATATATATATGAATGAATGAATCTTTGTACATTTACTTGGAAATTCAAGTACATTTACCTTGAAATTCAAAGAAGACGTGGCACTCGAGTTCAGTAATGTAAACCTTGATTAGTATTTGTAATTACTCACAAATAGAAAAGTAATGCCAAGAGTAAGTAATGATGAGAGTAACGTTGTAAATGAACCAAAAAAAATCAACCAATTATTATAAATCAAACTTTCTATTATAAACCAAATTTTCTATTATAGGGGTTTCAAATTTATAGTTTAGAGTATAGAATATCTAAATTGGGATAGTTAATTTATGTATGAAAAGGGAAAAAGACATAAAACAACACAAATGTCGGAACATGTATCTTGAAGGCAAAGAACCTGTTGGGGTTCCCATGTTTTGGCCAGGTTGACAAGACCAAAAGATGAGACAACATAGAACCACTTTTAGGCCTTAGGATCTAGCCCTCCTAGGCCCAGAGAGGGATATCTCTATGATTGTCAAAGGTTTTATATCTTTGAAGCTCAAATGTTGAGGTTTTAGGCTAGTTATAGGCACAGGGTTGATTTGTTTGATTTTTGGTTTGTTTGTTGGGAATCACGAAAGAAGGGTCTAATATAAGACAAGGATGAGCAAAAAGGAAACTAGGCAAAGATAGATAACTCAGGGAACATTAAGGCCATTGGGAAATGGAGTCAAGAAAGGGTTTACTTGTGTTCAATGTGCAAGCTTTCAGTTGGGCTAGTCATCCAGAGCATCTGGATCTTAAAGATGATAGTTGGAATGGAACATTAAGGTCTGAAAATGGAAAGAGGGGAACCATCCAATCCTGTCTATAGATCAGGTCAGAGGTCATTTAACTCTAGACCTGCTACAAAATCAAGGGCAAAAAAAGGGATCTTAGAAAGGTTTAATTAAGATGGAAAGATCCTAGTGAGGCACAGACAGGGTTCTAGACCTCCTAGTGTTCTCAACTCATCCAACTAAATCCTACCAAGAACATCTAAACATAGATTTCATTAATTCATACATCAGAGAGCAGGCAATAACATCCACTACACTGGTTAAATCAATTGAAATCCATATTCAGATACACATATAAGCAGAAAACATAAAAGGCTAGGAGAGCAGCAACATAAGGTACCTATCAAGGGTAAATATTATGCCAAACTTCTGATGCAAGCCAACAAAAACGTAATGAAATGAAAGCAAGTCAATCACAAATACAGAGAAAGGAAATCATCACCAGCTGCTTAAGATCAGGATCCAAAGAAATGTGCTTGTCATATTAAAAACAACACCAATCAGGTACATCATTGCCCACAGCTTGAACATTCAGTCTGAACACATCAAGTCTCAGCCTATCTTACCATATTACACAGAGAACTTGTCTCAAGAGGAAAATGCTTGCGTTTCACTGATATCTCATCAACAACCTTTACAATAATTTCCTTCTGTGCTTTATAGCAGAGGATGAACAGAAGAGTGACTGAGGAGGGTAGGTGAACACTAAATGTAATATTAAACACAAAAATGAATGCAGGGCCGAAACCCATTCTACTTAACTGCTGTGTATTTAATCTCTATCACCTCCCTTGTGAAAGAATGATCTTCTCCGGATATGATCTTGACATATTTCAGCTGTGGTACTCTTGGTGCTTTGAACAAAAATAAAATAAACTACTGAGTAGTCTGCCATATAAATGCTCTAGTGGTTTTGAACTGTTGGCTGGTGGAAATTCCTTTTACTATGCACAGGATCTCCTGTTCGATCCTCGGGGTCTTCAGTCTGATGCTTTGCCTCTTAAAATTCTGATTTAAGGCTCCAGATCTTCATTCAAGGTGCCTTAATCTCCTTTTCTTTGTACTGAAACACTTTGCCGCTCCATTTTTGCTTCTGACAGGTTAGCTCGAGTTTTAATGGCGCTGGGAGATTTTCTATCGAGTCTAAACCCTGTTCTCTTAAATGATCATCCTATCTTCACCTTCCCGGGTCGTTTTTTCATAAATTATGCCTCTGCAAATGATCTTCTTTGACTTCTCTGTCCTTGTAGCAGAGATGCGCGTCTTGGCGGTCATTCCTTGTTCAAAATACTGCAAAACACGAAACTTGTGAAGAGAAGCCATGGACGGGGAAATGGATGCGGTGTGGATGCAGAAGACAGTCATGCAGACGCTGAACTGGTGGAGAAATCGCATACAACGGTGATAAATCGTTCTGGTGGAGGTCTGGTGGTCCGCGGGATAAATTTGATCGAGAAATCATTAAAAAACATGAATTTAGACGAATATATGCAATGGAATGGGTGGATGTACGGGGAATACACATGGATGGATGATGTGGCGAGTGGACCCGGGGGTGGTCAACGGAGGGAAAACAGATCTGAACCGTCGATTATGGTGGAGATCGACGGCGAGGGCGACAGACGGTGGGCCAGCGGGCATGGCGGAGAAAGATTAACGGGTGAGCAGCTTAGATGGATGATGACCGTTGGATGAGGCATTTAAGATCTAATTGTTGCCGTGAATTTCGTTGCGAGGTTTGGACCGAACGATAACGCGCGGGGGATGGGCGGTTTTGCCATCGTGTAAAGGACACACGGCGGCAGCTGTATGGAATCGCTGGCCGATGGAGAAAAACCACCCTCCGCCCAAAGGCGGTGCGAAATAAATAGGCGGTTTTGGAACAGTGCATGGGTGGGGTCCACCGGGCGGATAGAACGCGGACCGTCAGATCAACATGTAAAGGGACGACGATCGCGCGATGAGAAAATGAATGGGGGAAAGCGGAGGGCGTCGGGATTCACGCTCACCGTCCGATCAAACAAGATCGACGGATGGAAAATCGCCCGAAAAACCCATGGGACCAGCGCCTTCGGGGTTAGTACTTTGGTCACGGCGCTGGGTCGCATGAAAGGACAGGGTGTGGGGGGCTTAGTGGGAAAAGGGCTAGGCTTACCATAATGTGGAAAATGCATTTTTAAGCCATTATGATGCATTTTGGAGCCTCTGGAGGGTAACGATAGGGGAATAGAAGGGAAAATTGAGAGAACCATGGATAATGGTGGGATTTGGAGGGGATTTTGGAGGGGTGTAGAGGGTTGATAGGGGAAGTAGAGGGGAACGAAAGCACCTTGACAGAAGGGGGAAAAGGGACATAAGGGACATTTTGCAGGGGTTCAAGTGGTAAATGTGGGCCTTAGGGAAATGAACCAACAAGGGGAACTTGTACAAAGAAAAGCACAGAGAGACCTCAAGGATGATGTGTCTTCAGGGGAGATGCATTCCTTGAACGCCTCCAAAATGACATAGCCCCCAGCTTGCTTGTCAAGAATTTCATAGGGGGGCTAACAGTGGCTCCACATGGGGATGGCTTCTTCTTGAAGGAGGCAAGAAACCATAAATGATCTTTGGAGTAGGCCAGTTGCCTGCGTGCTCGTCACATCCCTTCCTTTGATCAGCTGCCGCAATACGAACATGTTACATCAACAGAAACATTTCTCCCAATCAAACTACCTACCCAAACTACAGTCCTACCATTTCCCTTTGGGTGCATTTGAACTAGCAGACCCTTTTCATCATTTTATTTTACAACAGAAAATAAACCTATTCTACAACTACCCTTATTACTCCATGAGGCCAGATTAGACTGTTGGTCTCATATGTTTCTCTACCTAATCTACTATCTACTGGGATTAAATAGTCCAGCAGACTTCTTCTCTATATTCTAAGACAGGAAATTGAAAAACAACCAAGCTAGGATTAAACTGTCTGACTTGCTATGGACTGGAACAAAACTTTGAAGGCTTGAAATTTGGACCCCTTGAAGTATCCTCCTCGGTTTGTGACTCAGATTTTGAGCATATTAGAGTCACCCTTTCTTCTTCATTCCCAGCTCTGGTTTTGGGCATGTTAGAGCTGATTTCCCTTTTTCTCTGCTAGTCCAAGTTTTGAGCGTGTTAGGACTAGCTATCTTTCTTTCTTTGGCTCAAGTTTTGATCATATTAGAGCCAATCTTTTGCACTTTTCATAGGTCCATGTTTTGAGCATGTTTGAACTTCTACCTTCTCTATTTTTGGAACATCTATATATATATATATATATATATATATATATATATATATATATATTTTTTTTTGAAAGTAAAACGGCAATGGTATGTACAATGGAAATGGAACTGGAAATGAAAATTAGCAGAAGTAGTGCTTGAGCATCCTGCCATTGACAGGACCCCCAAACAACTCTGTACCATCAAGTTCTTGTAAGAAAAATGCATTAGGACCCACAGTAGCTTGGACGATGTATGGACCCTGCCATAAGCTGTCAAATTTGCCATGTTTACCTTTGTCTTCCCTTCTTGAGTCCCACTTCAGAACCTTGTCACCAACTTTGAAATCTGAAGCTTTGGCCCTTTTGTCAAACTACCTCTTTATGTTATCCTCAACTTTGACAGCCCTGTTATATACCTCCTCCCTTGTTTGCTGAAGATGGATTGTCTGATTTATCCTTCTTATCATTATGTCTTCCTCTGATTGGATCTCCTGGACAAGTTTGATCACTGGAACTCCAAGGATGGTAGGAAATACTGCTTATGTACCATAAACAAGCTGAAATGGTGACATGCCAATAGATTTCTTTGTGGTGAGCCTGTCAGCCCACAAAGCATGTATCAAATTTTTATGCCATGACTTTTTGTTCTCTTCCAATAGCTTCTTAATGATTGTGACCAAGCTTTTATTTGATGATTCAGCTAAGCCATTACCCTGGGGGTAATAGGCAGTTGAATGACCAAGTGATATTCCGTACCTGTGATCCAGGTGGATATTGGTGGCCACCCACCTATTCCACTTGGCCCCCCACCATTGTCTCTTTCAGTTTTTCAGTTTCGGCATAACTTACTACTTTTAGCAGTTTTTCGGTCCCCACTTCCGAGGCCGCGGAGGCCCGAAACGACGTTTTTTGCAAAGTAGTTACGCTTTTAATTTTTTAACAAAAATCTTT